>CAJNDT010005958.1:1305816-1563316 GCA_905221615.1 Symbiodinium sp. CCMP2592
TGCCTGGCGTGTGTTAAGGGCAGGGCCCGAGCCACGAAGGTCGAAGCGAAACCTGTCAAATGTCTCGCGGAAGCGTGTTGGCAGGAAGTTTCCGTCGACTGCGAGGGTCCTAATCGGGAGGACCGCGATGGCTTCCGATACAGTATTACGTACTTTGATTGCCTTAGCCACGCAGTGCTTCTGGAACCCATGAAGACACTTACGCATACGGATGTTCGTAGGGCATTTCTGCGGTGCGTGCTGAGATCACGCACCCTGCCCCGCCTCATCCGATCTGATCGAGGCACTGAGTTCAAGAATGCCATGATGCTGGAGTTGTGCTCCATGCTTGGGACAACTCAGCAGTTCAGTATGGCTCTCAGGCCTTGTGAGATGGGGTCCAACGAGAGGGTCGACCAAGAGGTCCAGAAGGTTCTGGGTAACCTCATCCGGCATATCGGCGGCTCCATGGAGAACTGGAGCGAATGGCTCATGGTCGCCGAGTATGTGTTGGATAATACCCCGGGGGCGCATGGGTACACCCCCAGGTACCTGGAACGGTCCTGGAGCCTCGCCTTGCCGTTGGAGAAGGACGTTCTCCGCGAGGCCCTCCAATTCGAGCCCATCACGGACTGGGCCCGTTCCCAGTTCAATCAGTTTTCCGACTTGGCGGCCGCTGTGCGGCGCCATTGGGACGCGAGCAGTGAGGCGCGTGCCCGACTTGCTAATCGGTCGCGTCGCACAGTTGAGCTCCGCGTGGGGGACAGAGTTGTCTGGAATTCCCCCAAGCCCCGTCCAGAGGGGGCGGGGCGTGTCCCTTGGAAGCCTGGTCTGACCGGCCCTTGGAGGATAGTGGCGGTTAAAGGCCATAGGCTGCAACTCGAACTTGTTCCTGGTGGCCCTGGTGAGGCGCCAGGCCGGCAATGTGAAGCCCACGCGGATGATGTAGTGCTCGTGCCGGAAGATGCGGAGGTGCCCGAGAAGAGGGACCCCATAGAGTTTTTCGACGAGCCAGAGCATCAGCCGCCTTCATTGGGTCAGCAAGCGGCCGGTGAAGCTAAGCAGGTCTAGTTTACTGTCAAGCGCCGGGGCCGCAACTTCGTGTTGCGTATTGGTGACCATGTTGCGTACCATGGCGCCCGAGTGGGCCCTAAAACCTGTCGCCTAGGCAAGGTCACGCAAGTGGACGAAGCCAGGGCACAGGTGGGCGTCCACCGGTACATCCCCGACTCCTCAGGACTCAGAGTCCGGTGGCACCTTGCGTTTTTGGACGAAGGCGGTTCTCTGACCCGCGAAGGGACGAGACAGGCCATAGAGTCCATCACCGTGAAGGAGATTATCTCAAAGGTGGATCTTAGTAGGGATGGGGTTCTCGCTGCGTCTTCTGCCCGGAAGCTCGATAAGGCCGGTTACTCCTTGCAAGAGTCCGTGCCGGACCGAGTGGTGTGGCAGCTTCCCCGATTGACGTCCCTGCTGCGTTGAAGGAGCTCCTTGCTGAGGCTCCCGCGCCCTCCTTGATCGTCGGTAGAGGTAGCTCCTGTGCCGCGGTCCAGGGGTGGATCAGAGATCACCTAGAGGGTATGGACGTGGACCTTGTCGAAGTAGCGGTGTCGGAGCGCTCGTTTACTCAGGTCAGTAAGGCAGGAGGCCTGCGTAGCCCTCCTGCTGCGGTTCAAGGAGCCAGCTCCTACGGGATCCGCTGGGACTTCTCCTCAGAGGAGGACCGGCAAGCCCTGAGCCTTCTGGTCGATACGCTCGACCCCAAGTGCCTCGTTGTGGGCCTATCCGGTAAGGGTATCCCCAAGGAGTTCCTCTCCCTGGTCAGTAGGTGGGGAGCAAGGGTGGCCGAGAAGGGGCGCCAGATGCTTGTTACTATCTCAGATCAGGAAGGACTTTGGGAGCCTTGGGAGGCCCAGGGGTGGGCTCCCGTGTTTGGGACGCTTTCGGAACCGAAGTTCCCTTGGGATTTCGGCCGAGCTGATCGATGTCAGCTCTTGGGATCAGTTCCTAGGGGTTCTAAGCATTCGGAAGGAGCGCTGATCTGTCTTTCCAACTTCAAGATGGATTCGGTTTGCGTTCGCTGTGCAAAGCCTGACGCTTTGGGCAGGGTAGCCCATCAGCACGCGAAGGCCCGGACCGCTTCGAGGGTGCTCGCTCCGGCCTTGTGCCGTTGCCTGGCGGATGCTGGTCTGAGGGGCGACCAGCCCCCTTGCTACGACAGCATTTGCTCAGTGAGCGGCCAGCCGCCGGCTGAGCCTGCGAAGCCTTCCGCTGCGGAGGTACCGTTGCCGGACGTTAAGTCTGGCGAGGACCTCTCCCCTCAAGAGAGAGCGAAGATGGAGGCTGAAGTTCTGGAGTTCTCCAGGAAGATGGATGCTCACTGGCGGTCGAAGGCAGACGCCAAGGATTGGGATGGTGTCTTCGCGGACCTGGAGGTCTATGCGTTGGCAGGCCAGGCTGTGGCTGCCGATCCCCGCCGTACGCCAGAGTATAAGGCGCAGGTCATTGAAGGCCTCAGGTTGGGCCCTACGGAGAACCGTCCGGGGCTCACCGAGGCTGATCTCGCAGCCATTAAGGAGACGGTGGGCCGGAAGGCCGCTGCATTCTGGGTCGAAGGTACGGCGCGTACCACGGTCCGGAAGTTTGCGCACGACTGCGTCCCTACGGGGCCTCCGGTCAGCTCTCAGCCCCATGCGCTCCGCGGGGAAGCGGCGCAGTGGGTTGATGACCGGCTTGAGGAGGAGGTCCAGAGAGGGCAGCTTGTGCGAGGCCCTTCGGCCTGGGGTTCGGCCCCTTTCCCTACGAAGGAGATGCCTTCCCACAAGCGGGCGAGGAAACGCCGCTTGGTGGTAGATTACCGCAGGGTAAACGCCAGGGTGAAGAGATCCACTTACTACTGCCGGCGGAGCACGGATGTGCTCGCTGCAGCGGTAGGATCAGTCTGGTATAGCTTCGTTGATGCGGTTTCCGGGTTCAATCAGATCCGCAACACGAAGCGTGCCAGGGAGGTTCTTGCCATTGTTGCGCGTAGCGGTAAGTACCTCCCTATTGGGCTTACCTTCGGGCCTGTCAATGGTCCCGACGATTTTAACTACGTCGTGGACCGCGCGTATGCGCCGGGTCGCAATCGAAGGCTTAGGTTCACTAAGGAATGGGTGGCCTATGTCGACGACCTGACGGTTCGTACAGGTAGGGTCGTTGACGGCCGTTTCCTCACGGATGCGGAGGCAGAGGAGGAGATAAGGACGGCGTGCCGGAAGGGCAGCCGCTCCGCGCCTCAGACCGCCGCTTCCGCCCTTGAAGCCTTAGGCGCTCGAGGCCGCGACGGCTCGAGCTCCAGTCCGCCTGACGCGGACCGGAAGGTCGCGCCTAAAGCAAAAGCAAAACACGATGAATCCCTAACGGACACTAACCACCCCACAAGAGCCCTATACCCTAACTCGCTTGTGTTCGTCTTGACCGCTTGTGTCTTGACCGCGGGGTCTAGGTTAGGGTTCGGGGTCTTAGTGTGCCGCGTCGGGGGGGTTCGGGGGGGAACGTGGGGGGCAGCTCGGACGCAGGCCTGTACGCCCGTGGGTCGCTACCTCCTTTCTATGCTACTACTCGTTGCGTGCGTGCTGCAGCAAGGGTGTAGTGAGGTAGTCCAGGGTGTAGGTCGTGCTGAGTGTGAGCCCTACCCCCTCTCTCTGTGCAGCCCCCTTGAACCCCCTGCCTTTCAGGACATGGCCGCGCAGCGTGGGCTCAAGACGAGTAGCCCAGTAGCTTGCGACGGGCCGCGCGGGCCCTTGCCATCGGCTTCTTGCGCCTCGCGGTGTGCTTTGGCACACGTGGGCCGGGAGGTCGCGTGTACCCCTCTTTCCTTCGCTGCCGGTGGGTCCTCCGTGGACCGGCTGGTCGCGGAGCCACTCCCACTTTTTCCTCCGTGTGCCGGGCCCCTCGTGGGCCAGGGAGCCGCGAGGGGCGCCATGGGAGGTGGCCGCAGACGCGGGAACGAAGGGAAAGGCGGTCGTGATAGCAACTCACGATGGCAGCCGTGGGTGTGGCTAGAGAACCCCGCGGTTTGCCAGAGGGCGCTTACGCAAGCCCTCCGCCACGGCAAATTCGGCCTGCAGGGCCATCTCGGCGAAGGGGGCTGGATTAGCGTATCCGCCTTAGCCGAGAAGCTCCAGATCACTTCGTCCGCGATCGAGGCAGGTGCGGCGAGTGATCTGGAAAACGCGGCTGGCGGTCGGGAGAAGCAGCGGCTGGAGCTGGTCGATGGCCGGATCCGGGCTCTCCAGGGACACGGCCGTGGGTCAGGATTGACCGCGGGCACCGTGTATGGAGACGGCCTCGATGAGGCCGGCATGAGGGAGCTCTCGGTAGAGTACGGAGGCTCCACCCTCTGTCATGGCACAGAGGTGTTTCATGCGCGGCGGATCGGCCGCGACGGCCTCCTCCCGGGAGGCGGAAACGGCCCGCGCCTGACTGTCCATTGGGTGATCGGGCCCGGGTACCCAAGACAGCGGGACAGTACGTCGGGCTTTAGAAAGAACTCGACCTGTCTTGTGGTCTCGAACCTCGAGCTCCTAAGGGCTTCCGGGGTGCCCGTCTGGAGAGGGACAGACGGATGTGTTCTGACAGGGCGTGTCCCTCCAGAATGCATCCTCCGAATCCTCACGGTGCAACCCGGCTGTGAAGTCTTCGACCTCTCGCTTGCAGAGCGTCAGGGTAACACCCTGCGGTGGGTCGATGATGCGGAGCCCGGGAGCGGAGTCCGCAGAGAGCAGTCGGCGCCGCCTGGCGGAGCCGGCCCGGTCAACTACTATATCGGGGACGAGGACTCGTCTTCCGAGCTGGAAGTTGAGGTGCGGGCCAAGAGCTCGGCAATGCCGGCGGGACCCCCGCCTGGACCACCTAAGGAGGGTGGTCCCCGTGGGATGCCCTCTGCGCTGCATCGGTCCAGGACGGTCGATGATAGGCCGCCGCCAGGGCGGGAAGGCAAACTAAAGCCTACCCCCAAGGTGGCCCCAGAGGGAGCGCCTTCGGCAGGGGAACAGGAGCGGGGAAGATCACACCGCCCCCCTCAAAAGGTGCCTCCCGAAGCACCGCCTGCGGACACGATCCGCTACAAGACGCCGCCCAGGGCCCGGGATGAGCTGCCTGAGGATCCTCAGGCCGCGCCCGGTGACCCTGAGGGTGCCGGTGCAGCGCCTGGGGATCAGCCGATGGAGGCGGACCGTACGCTTACTCCAGCGGATTTGTTCCACCCGAAGAACTTCAGCAAGAAGGCGAACCCGAAGCCGCCGCCGAAGAGGCCAGCCGTTCCGGAAGGAATGGTCACGGTGAAGCCTGGCCCGACGCCGAAAGGGGTCAGGCCTCCACCGCCGTTCCTGATCATGGAAACCGAGAGGGCCGAGGAGTTCTTGAGCACCAGGCCTGGATGGTTGCTGGGTGGGCCGGCTGAGCCGCCCATCGCGCGATCTCCTCCTCCGCCACCTGCTGCGAGGAACCGGTCGGAAAGGCCCTTGCCTCATGGAGGGCTGGGGCCCGGGCCTTACCAAGGCCCTATCCGGCCTAAGCTTGGTGGGCCTCCGCTCAAGGCCGCTCCGAAGGGGGCCGTTCCTAGTGCTGAAGCCCCTTCTGCGAGCTCGGCCTCCACGGGAGGCCCAGAGGGCTCCCGAGAAGGAGGTACGGCCGTCCCAGAGGAGACCGAGGAGGAACGGGCCAAGACTGAGGCCATCCTCCGCGGGATCGACGATTTCATGGCATCCGTGGAGCGTCGGTCGGCAAGCCAAGAACGGCCCGCTCCGAAGTCTCCTGCGCGGCACACCTTTGTGCCTTTCAGTGTGGATCCGATTCCCGAGGAGGCTGCAGTGCCTGGGGAATTCGTCGATCTCGGGGACACCCCCGACCGGAGTGCGATCCATGGCGGGGGCGTGGCTGGTTGCCCTACACCCGAGGAGATTGGGAACGGAGACCCTAGAAGGGTTCCTTCCCGTGGGTCCGGCCACAAGTGTGGTATCCGCGGGTGCCGTGCCGAATTCGAGCACGAGTACGAAGCCGCGTACCACCGAGCGGCGGTCCACGGAAGGGGCCTTCCGGCGAACATGGTGCCGGCCCCGTGCGACGATGCGTTCTTTGGAGAAGCCGCTGTGGCTCTGAGACGCTTCCGCCACGGAGAAGCTCGCAGAGACCACAGAGACCGTGTCTGGGTCTTTGAGGCTGACCTGGGCCGGTTTACGCATATCTCCAACCCGGACCGCTTCTGTGATCGCATCGGGGCGGAGCTGCGTGATTTCAGGCGGCTCCCGGATGGGGCGCCTTGTGTCACTTCCGATGGTCTCTGGCGCACGTATCGCCTTGACCGGAGGCCGGTGCAGCGGGCGAAGCCTCCCGTGCGCTACCCGAGTACCATTCTCGGGCCAGCGTACGAGGAGACGGACTTCATGATGCCCAACGCCGCAGCTCCGAGTCCCTACCGTCACTTGTTTAGGGACGAGACCCCGCTGGGCGAAGCGTTGGAGGCGATTCGCGAAGAGCAGGGGAGATCCGGAGAGGTTCCCGAAGATGTTGAACCGCCTCCTCCGGCGTTCCCCGACGAGCTTTTGGAGCCCCAAGATCCGGACGTGGACGCTCCCCGGGAAGATACCCCGAGGGAGCACGTCCAAGCGATGAGGGAAACCTTTTCAGACCTTATCTGGAACGCCCACGATGGGCTCAGAGAAGAAAAGCTCGCCGCGGGTGTCTTGAACCCTATCGCAAAGCAGACTGACACCCAACTGGAGATAGATCCCCCTATGCTGGAAACGGATCTGCTCCCTCGAGAGAAGGGGGGTGTCCAGAGGACTGGAACCCCGCCTGATCCACGATGGGGTGCGGAGCCTCAGGCTTCCAGCCCTAAGAAGAAAGCTCCGCCATCTTCGGCGACGCATTCCGAGGATCAGGAGATGGCTCCTGCTCCTCCGGATGCCTCTCAGGAGGCGTCTTCCTCCTCTGCAGCGCCTGCGGCCAACGTGACTCCCCCAGCTGAGGCAGGGAGTCCGGAGGTCCGGATCCCTAGCCTCGCGGAGTCTATGAAGGCAGGCTTGGCACGGGAAAGAGCGGCGGCACGCGCCAAGGAGGAGCTTGCTGCTTCGGCCCAGGAGGCCGCGGCTGCGGCTCCTGAGGCACGGCGCGACACCCGCCTTCCTGCAGTGACCAAGGAGGAAAAGGAGACAGCAGAGGCTAAGTCCCTCTCCTCCCTCAAGCGCGCCGTTGAGGAGAGCGGCTCTGAGCGTCAAGGCCCCGCGGCCAAGCGGGCCACCACCAAGAAGGAAGAAGCGCCCTCGGCACCAGCCGGCCCTGCAGGAGCCGCGGCCGGGACAGGCGCGGCTCCCTCGTCTAGTGGCGAGGCAGGTGCCGAAGAAGGTGCCAGCGGGGCCGCTGCTCCGTCGAGCACAGACAAGCGGCGACCCGCGGAGCCGGAGGGACCGCCGCCGCCCAAGAAGCGATTCACAACATGGCAGGATACCATGGAGTCGCCGGCTCCCCAACACCGAGTTTCGGGGGTTTACGGACTCTCGAACGAGGTTCCCGGGGCCGATTGGCGCGACGTGGACTGGGATGCGACTCCACCGCCGGGGCCTGGAAGGCCCGGCGCCCGCGACGTGGATCCCAGGCTCACGGTCCCCCTTGATCTCCAACATGATGAACAGATCAGGGAATTCTTCCGAGGCGGTGGTGAGCATACGCTCGAGCAGCTCCTCGCGTTGGCGCGGCGCCGGAGGCGCGCGTTCGTCTACCAGGCTGCGATTTTGTCGAACAGGCCAGTGTTTGAAATCTGGCCCGATTACGATGAAAACGAGCTTGGACCGACACCCGAGCGCGTTCCGCTCCTCACAGGCAAGGTCTGGCCTTGGGGCTGGTGGGATTGCTTTACTTGTGGGCGTGCGAACCCACCAGAACGCAATACCTGCCGGCACCATGATTCCGAGGAGCTCGGAGGTGCCCCCTGTGTGGGGATCTTCGAGGACAGCCTGTACTGGAGCACGCCGGTGGACCTGCGAACGGCGCCGGCGTGGTTCATCGAGGTCTGGCTCGATGAACATAAGGAACGCATAAAGGAGTACCTTTATGCGAAGCGTTCGGACGCGATCGCCGCCGCAATGTCCAACGCCTACTGGACCTGTGGGCGGGACACATGCCAAGAGAGGAACATGTTATGGCGCAAACTGTGCTTTAAGTGCAGTGGCCCTAAGTCGGGCGCGTCGTTCATAACCCACGGCATGCCGCCCCAGGAAGGCGACGATGAAGCTGCTTCTTCGTCGGAAGAGAGCGAGGGCACGAAGATGGAACGGATCGAGCGTTCCATCAACGCCGATCCCCTTGCGGAGCATGCGAGGAAATTCCTCCGCTCCGGACGGAAGAGGCTCCGCGCTGAAAAGCGCAGGCAGGCAGAGCTCTCTCAAGACTCTGCCCGAGCCTGGTGGAGCCAACCTTCCTCCGGGCGCGGTGCACCCAGTGGGGGCCGCAGCTCTGGCAGCAAGGGTGGTGGCAAAGGTGGTGGAAGGGGAAGCTCGAACCGCTACGGCAACCGAGGATGGTGGGCCGGAGGTGCTGCCGGACTGGCATACTCCTCCCGACTCGGCGAGCGTGCTGGGCAGCCCGCCCTCACGCTCCCACTGCGTGGCCCGGGTGGCCACAGAGTGGCGCCCGAGGCCCCTGCCGTTTCTTCTCGCCCCGCTGTCTCTTCCGGGCCCTCGAACCGTGGTGGGTTCCTTGGGGCCGTGCGCTCGATAGGCGCTGCGGTCTCCAGCTGGGCTCTCTCCAGGAGAGCGCGCAATCGCGCAGCCCACGCCACAACGGGCAACATTGGATGGAAGATGGGTTTGGTGGCCGCTGCGCTGGCGCCTACCCTCTTCACTGTTGAGCGCGGTGCCAGAGAGGTGGCACACGTGAGCCTCACTGCAGTTGCCACTGCGGCGGAGGACCTCATCGAGGAATCCTCTGGTATCCTCGTTCGGGGTGTCCGCGTGGTTGGCTTGACGGCCGTCGTCCTACTGTGGACGTTCGCGGCCGTAGTGCTGTGGTGGGCCGGACGTGTCGCCACTAACCGGCTAATGCACGCCATGAACGGTAACCCCTTTGGGAATGCTGTTCTGGTGTCGCTCGAAGGCCGGGAGGCTGTCTTTGAGGTTGCATCAAAGACTAAGGCCGGAGCACACAGGGTTCTTGTGAAGGTCGGGTCGGGCGCGGACGGCGCAGGCTGCGACTGCAAGGCATTCCTCAACGAGGGACGTTGTGGTCACATAGAACGCGCTGTTGAAGCTGCGGGGCAACTCGTGGCCATGACAGGCGCGAGCGCTGCCCCAACGCTGTCCGTCGCCCCGGCCGCGACTAGACGCGCCCGTGCGATCCTCGGCGCGCCGGCCCTGGAACAGGGGTGCCTTGCCGGCATGGTGTCGAAAGCGAGATCGCTCTCTGAAAGAGCTCGGAATGTCGGGAACCCGTCCGAGGGTTGCCTTGACGGCTTTACCAAGCTCAGAGGCCGCCACGAGGTGGCCACAGTGTCGGCGCCTCCGACAGAGACTGTTCCGAAGACGCCTGCAGCGGAGGCTTCCCGCCAGGGTACCTCTGCGGCGTCTCCGGCTCCGACAGCTCCCATGTCGAGCCAGGCACGGCGTGTCAGAGACTTCCCGATCCCTGACGGCTTCGAGCGAGCCGGGGTCAAGTTTCTGACCCTTCCGGAGTATCACGCTGTGGTACAAACGATGCTATCGGACGCTGGGCATGGGGACCACGTTTACGTGCGAGCCTACAGCTTCGATAGCAAGCCTTTGGTTGGAGCCCTCGTGTCCTCGCTGGAGCGAGGCGCCCGAGCCCACGTGCTTGCCGACAACTCGCAGACGAGCCGGACCAAGCTCCAGCTGCAGTCCCTCAAGGAGCTAGGGGCGGCTGGCGTCCAGGTCCGTGTCGGCAAGGGCACCTCGGTCAAGGCGGCTTACGCCGCCGAGAACCGCACGGACGTGAGCATCGGCGCAGGCCTCGCGGGCATCCACCACGCCAAGACGGTGCTCGTGACGAGGCCGGACTCCACAGTTAGCGCCGTGATAGGAAGCCTAAACTTTAGTGCTAGTTCACGGGCCAACGCGGAGGTCGGCATCGCGGTCGCCAGTGTGCTGACCTCTGAATTTAGCCAAAAGTGCCTAGATTCGTTTGGCACCGAGTGGTCCAAGGCGCTGAAGCTCGAGGAGTTCGAAGCACCTCAGCGGAACCACCGCGGGCGGGCAAAACCCTCAAATGTCCATCAGCCCGCCGCGCAACCCAACGTGGAGCCGCAGTGACCGTGGACTAGAAGTCGCGGACTGCGCTCCGCCCTTCTAGCCACCTGTGGCAACTTCAGTTTTGGTCGCAGCACCTAGCTGCTTTCCGATGAGACGACAGGGTGGCGTATCCGCTCTACATGTCTTTGACGGGAGCGGCTAGGGAGGCACGGTAGTGCTCCCGAAGCGCGTGGAGTAACGCCGCAGCTTCAGCTGCTCGTTTCACCAGCCCTGTGGCCGCATTGCGGCGCAGGCTGTGTACAGTAGGAAACCAGAGCCTCGTGCAGCACAGGCCGTGAAAAACGAAGGTCTTGTGCTGAGTGCGAAGGGTTTGTAGGAGGGCAGGGTCTGTAGGTCAGTTTTACGGCCTCCGGCCGCCCGCGGAATCCTACGGCTCTATCGTGCTCTCGGCTGAGGGGCGAATGTAACTGTACATAGTCTGCGTGCTGGCTGTTGTGCTGTATGCTTTTATGCATGCTCTTCTGTAATTCGTATTCATAACATTTTTGGCTCAAGTGAGCACGGCAGTGTGTCGTTGGTAGCTTCTCGTTGCCGCGACGCAATTGCGCGCAGCCCGTCCTGGGCGGACGTTCGACCTGTCACGGTCGTTGGACTTTCTGCTTGGACGGAAAACGAGGGTGCGTGCTGCCCCTTTGGGTTTCCGTTCTCCACATAGGTGTAGCAGTAGTAGTAGTAGTAGTAGCAGGAGTAGGAGTAGTAGTAGTAGTAGTAGTAGTACTACTACTACTACTACTCCTAGTGCAAGTACAAGTAGTAGTAATAGTAGTAGTAGTAGTAGTAGTAGTAGTAGTAGTAGTAGTACTAGTAGTAGTACTAGTAGTAGTAGTAGTAGTAGTAGTAGTAGTAGTAGTAGTAGTAGTAGTAGTAGTAGTAGTATAGTAGTAGTGGTATAGTAGTAGTAGTAGTATAGTAGTAGTAGTAGTAGTAGTAGTAGTAGTAGTAGTAGTAGTAGTAGTAGTAGTAGTAGTAGTAGTAGTAGTAGTAGTAGTAGTACTAGTAGTAGTAGTAGTAGTAGTAGTAGTAGGAGTAGTAGTAGTAGTACTATTAGTAGTAGTAATAGTAGTAGTATTAGTTTTAGTAGTAGTACTAGTACTGGGATTCATAGCACTACTAGAACTATTGCCACAATTACTACTAGTACGACTAGTAGTAGTAGTAGTAGTAGTAGTAGTAGTAGTAGTAGTAGTAGTAGTAGTAGTCAGTAGTAGTAGTAGTAGTAGTAGTAGTAGTAGTAGTAGTAGTAGTAGTAGTAGTAGTAGTAGTGGTAGTAGTAGTAGTAGTAGTAGTAGTAGTAGTAGTAGTAGTAGTAGTATTAGTAGTGGTGGTAGTAGTAGTCGTAGTAGTAGTGGTGGTAGTAGTAGTCGTAGTAGTAGTAGTGGTAGTTGTTGTTCTTCTTCTTCGTCTACTACTACTACTACGACTACTACTACTACTACTACTACTAATAATAATAATAATTGTACTACTACTTGCTGATGGCACGTTTTAACAGGACTAGCATCATTGACAGTAGTTCATCTAGCTGAGGACCCTGGGAGTGGTGAAGGTGAAGAATCCCAGCCCGAAGGGCAAGAGCAAGCCCAAGGCCAAAGCTACAGGCGAGAAGAAGCCAAAGGAGGGCAAGAAGACCGAAAAGGATAGGAAAGCGGACAAGCTCACCATCTCCAAGGATACCCTTGCGGTGCCGAACATCACAGAAATCCTCGCGAGGTTCTTCGCCCAGTGTAAGAAGATGTCATTTCTGGAAACGACGTGCCTTGTTGCGAACAGTGCTGTTGAGAGTACCGATGACTGCTAGCTGTCTAGCTTGGAGCAGTGTGCTAGGCAGCATCGCACATCAGAAGCAGACAGCCTCATGAGGCCTCCGAGCACCGTCGCCTTCAATCAGATCGTCGTCAGCAAAATCACTTTCGGTGCAAGTGGAATGGAAGTGAGTTCGAAGTTGCAGCACGCAGCGATGGCCTTCTGTGTGAAGAAGGAAAAGGATGTACAGCTGTGGATGTCCCCTGTCCATGCCAGCGGCACGCGAGTGGGCAAGATTCAAAATGCGTGCAATGAGGCTCCCTGATGTAGCTTTGCTTTGGCGCCTCACACAACATTCACTGTGTCAGAATGCATCGGAGGCTGTGGTGTTTGACCCGCGAGTGCCGCGCACCTTCATTGTGGGGAATGGTGCCGGCAAGGCCCCGAAGGAGCCGATCTTCGCGTTGACCGCCGTTTTCTTGAAGGGCGAAGTGGTCGAGGATGGACAGGCCAAGCTGGCGAAGCTTGGCTTCCAGTGCACGGGAGCTAAAAAGCTAGCGAGCCTTCCCTACGGTTTGGCCGAGCCGAAGGCACGCGTCAAGCTGAGTTCGAAGCTGTTTAAGGAGCAGTATCCATGTAGTACCGGTCCCAAGCGCAGGTATTGTCCCAACTGCTCCTGCGAATCGTGCAAAGCAGCGAGAGACTCGCTTGCCGAGCAGTGAGCCAGTTTTGAGTATGAGTGCGGGGGGACGAGCATCGCTAGGATGCACAGGAGCCGTCAACAAGACTTGTATGTGAACGATAGGTCCAGTCGATCCCCTGGACAACTTTTTATAGAAACAGTTTAAGATTCTATGTTGATGCGGACTTCTGGAGTTGACGCCTCGAGTGGCAACGTGGGCAAGCTCGCTTGGAGAGCGCTGTAACACAGGCCCAGATGTGTTCAGGAAGATTCCTGCAGAGCTGTGAGCCTTCAAGTGTGTGAGGAGTGCCACGGGCCATTCGTACAGAGAACGTTTGAGACACCTAAGCCGACAGTGCAAGGGGGCCAAAAAGTCGTCATCTCACAGTTCAGATGCGGAGAAGACCGAATTGCTGAAGAGAGACTGTTGTAAACTTTCGCTCCTCTCTTGTGAACTTGCGCTGTTCAGGAATCGGAAGCGGGCCTGGGTCGTTGTCCCGGAAATCACCGCGGAGGTGAAGAGGAAATGGGCCAAGAAGAAGAAGCTGATGGGGACATTGATAAGCCTTGAGTCCTCGCTCAAAGAGATGACTGTGTGTCTTCGCTGCAGATGTTGCCTGTCGTGTGGCAGCAGTTGGGGTGAAGACGGTTAAGAGCAGTGCTTCAGGTGGATTTGACATCTTCGCTCCCAGATTCTGGGCAGGGCAGGTCATTGTCCTTGAAGCAACGGAAAGTACATGAACACTGCGCAAGTGAAAAGTGTTTGTCCCGAGCGGAGTTGTCGTGAATTCTCCACTTCCGAAGCATGTTAACGGCAAGACCGCTGATGTGTGCAAGTTGTCACTGTCGGACTCAGATGCTGCGGCAGGGTTTGAGGTGGCCTCACCCTCGCTGCAGCGTCGCGAGTCTTAGGACATGGTGTATGACCGTGGGCTTCTGAAGCTTGCTTGTGAATCTTGCCCGTGTTCGTAGTAAAGCTATTGTCCACGGAGCCCTTGTCACTACTGCGGACTTGCAGGAGGCCTGAATCTTCCTCACTGGGCCTCCCGAGCATAGAAGGTCATCAGATCAAGTTGCAAAGTGCAAGTTCCGGTCGCGGGGTCGTTCCGAATGGAGCGGCCCGAGATCATAGACGGCCCAACATGTGACATCGACAGTTGTTGCATTCCCTCCTGGCCAGAGTTTTATCGGCTCGTGGCTTCTCTCTCCTCCCCTTGCTCCTCGTGCCATGGAGCGCGTTTTGTACATAGGCTTGCTCCGCGAGGCATGTGCTGAGGTGAAGGCCGGGACCCTGTGCCGTCCTCTTTTGCTTTCCTCTGCCCTGTTCTGCACTCTTGTAGCCTCTTCCGAACTCTTCGGTCGGAGGCAGACTTCTGCGACGGCAACAAGGCATCGATTCTGCATCAGTTCACTCTTTTGGCCCACTGTGCAGTAGCCCAGCCTGGATGTGGTCAATCGGCGCAGAGAGCTTCCAGAACATCAATAATTTTGACAGTGCTGTGGCGTGCGGGAGCATGTCCGTGCGTGGCTATTGAGTGAAAGTGCTATGTTTCAGGGATTCTTCAAACACTACAGCAGTTCCCTGTCTTGTTCTCCGTCGTGCGCTGGCCCAGGCTGGACATGGTCAGTCCTCATCGGAGTGTCGGGCCCTTGTCTACGCATGAGTTGGCAGCCGGTGGCACTGTTCCGAGACATTGCCATTGCAGTGTGCCAATGTTAGGGAGCCTGTTTGTGTGAGTCTTTCTCAAACTGGCACAATTCAACGCTTGTCCTGCGCATATCTCTGGGGTTGACTTACGTGGAGCAACGGGAGTGCCGTAGCAAGTTTTGCTCGAAGAGGCCACACGCCATTGTATTTTTGCTTCTGGAAGCCCCAATCCCAATCCTCCGGTCTTCCCAATGAACACATCCGGCTTCGCGGTCTTCGATTGGCAGGCCATCTCAGCCGAGATCCCGACCTCTGTGACCGCCGCATTCTTTGCCTCCCCTATTGAGGCAGCAGGACAGTTAAGTATGTGCTGAGACACTCGCCACTTAAGCCTAAACCTTGGCCAAACCCGTGACTTTCACGCTTACTTTATGCTGGTGGCGGTTTCTGGTTCCCAGAGGGTCACTTAAAAGTCCAGACGACCCGTTACTGCTTCCCAGAGGCGATTTGGCACAATGTGAAGCTGGAGACCAAACGCAGGTTGAGCGTCAGCTTCACGACCGGAGGTGCCGAAGGGACGGCTAAGAAGAAGCCCGGTAAGAGCATCCCCATGTGCGATGTCTCCCATGTGCACCACTTGATGTTCGTGGATTTCACGAACCCCATGAAGATGGCGGAGGAGGGCTGTTTGGAGGTTGACCAGGACGACCCCACAAAGTTTGTTGCTCGGGTCCTGCTGGATCCGTGCAATCCGACGGTCTGCTATTGGGCCAGCGAAACCCGTGCCATTAAGGCAGTGGTCGTGGTCGGGTCGCAAGACGTGTCGCCAGAGAAGTCGCCCTCACAGACGTCGCCATCGTCTTCACAGAGCGAGACCAGTGGCGGCCAGCGCTTCACCCTCTATGTGCTTGATGACGGCGACTGTCGTGCCAAGGTTGCCCGCATCATGCTGGCAGGATGTCGCTGTCGAGACTTTGCGGCCGAGAGCAAGATTTACTTCTCCAATCTGAAGCAGTTGAGCTTGCTCGCTTGGCTAGCAAGCGGGCCGCATTGCGTGGAACATAAAGTGAAAGCCATCCATGTCAATAACCTTGCCGGTCTCGCGTACGTTGACCAGCGGCAAAGCCCCTTGTGTGCGACTTGGCCTGACACTGGAGCTTTCAGAATGTTCAATTCAGTCTGCTGTGAATGGCGAGCCGTGGTTGTAGGTAGGCCCACGTCATTCCAGTCTGAGATTGTCATGTGAGGACTTCTGGGTGGGCCCGGAGATCAAAACGGAAGCAATGAGCCATTCCTTTGTGAAGTGCTCCCTATCCCTCATGAGCCCGAAGGACGTACCGATGAAGGTAATCATTACACAAAACACAAAGGATGCGATGAGGTTGAGGGCGGCAATGCTTCGTGACAACATTATCGACCTCGAGACGAACTTGAGCAACGCTAGGCAGGAGCTTCGCGAGACCATGAAGGCTTTGGGTGAAGAGGCCGTAATCCCTGGCGCAGTCCCTGCCTCGGAGGCGGTTGATGACAGGGTCGAGGTCGAATCCCAGGCTTCCGAGTCTGAGCCAAAGCGCCCGCGGGTTGCCGAAGCCTAAGCCCCGGGCGGCCCAGGAGCAAGGTACAGCAGAGGTTGAGGCCAGATGTCTAGAAGTGAACATGACGTATTCTAGTTCAGCCTTGCTCTGTGTTCTTGGTCTCGTTTTGCTACCGCTGCTGCACACACCAGAGCTGGCAGTCGCACTTGACACAAAGCCAGCTCCGCTCCCAGTATTCGATGCTTCGGGGCTTGTATTGGCCACATCTCCCTTTGCAGGCCTTAGGCTGCTAGCAGCCGGGGTTGAGGTCGCGGACGTTTACTTATTTATCGCAACTGCAACTAGCCTGTAGAATTAGAACAATGCTACGCACGAGCAGTCTCAGAATCAAGAAACTTAAAATGAGCGGCCGCGATTGCAAGTGGGAATAATAATAAGACTGAGCCAGCTTGAAGGAAATGTCCACTGCGGTGTGCCAGCATGCAATTCTGCAGCGGGGCATGACTGTGAGTAGCGTGCAACAAGGTTGCAGCTAATGACGCTCGGGCACCAACATGACATGACAGACAGTTTCTCTTTGTTGCTCGATCAAGAGCTCGCCGCCCATCACTACCCGTGCCACCTATGTCAGCTTTCACCCGGAGTGCATTGGCGCGCTCCAGACTGATGAGGTGCGTAGGATGAAATCTGGTGTCGTGACAAATGACATGACATGGGCCGGAACGTGCGAGTACGAATTTCGGATGTTGGCCAGCCCGCAGGAGCGCAGGAGCCGGCAAGGTGGTGAAGCAAAAGAAGGTGATCAAGGCTCCCAAACTCAAGGAGACCAAGCAGCTCCTCCGCTGCATCCGTGGTCATGTTAAGTGAATCCCGTGCAAAGCTTTCCGATGACTTCTTGCTCAGGTGCCAGTACTGGCCTAAGACGACGGTGCCCAGGAACATGGGCGTTTTAGGCCACAAACACTTGAAAGACCAATGGAGGTGGCCCTCTGTGTTCCTGAACAAAGCAGAGGCCTTGCTGGGCAAGCAGCTTCTGAGGGAAAGGTTGCGTCAGTTGACCTGGAGAGTCGACACCTTCTTCTCCGGTGTCGGGTGCCCGGAGTCGGTCCGATTCTCAGTCGATGTGTAAGATCAGTGAGAACGTGTGTGTTCAGGAATGAGGTATAGACTAGACGGTTTGCATTCTGTCATGACATTCTCCCATGGCCAGGCCATGGAAAGCCTCTGTGCTGAGATGCAGAGGAGGTTTGGTGGTGGTGGTGGTGTTCGTGGTCGTGTGCAGCTGGGCTGGTCCGTGGAGTGGAAGCCACCGTGCCAACAAGTCTTGAAAGAGACCTTTGGCAACTGCTGCTGCCCGAACATATTCCTCTTCGACGCTCAGGGCGGCACCTGTGAGTGCTGCACCCATGTTCCGTTCGAGATCAGAGCTCTGCCCCCAAATCTACTTGAAGTGTTAGGGATTGGGGCTTCCGGTACATAGGGCTCGGGGCCAAACCGATTGCAGAAGCAGAAGGCATGTCGATGAGCAGAAAGAGGAGTGTGAGAGCGACACCGGCACTATCTGGATGTCGCAATTTTCCTTGCAGTCCTGTCGTGGAGAACTGAAGTATCGACAGCATTGTCCATTTGACTAAAGAAGGGCGGAGACAGGTTTGTCGCTTGTCTCCGGGCCTGCATTGAATGGCACGACTGGAGGTGCTCGATGTTTGGACTCTTGAAACAGACATTCTCGGCTAGCGAACCCTTGTTTCTAAGCCCACCTCCACGTTAGTCCGACAGATTTTGACTGGGCCAGCATGTGTGATTCACATACATATTAAAGCAATCATAGGTCCAGGGCTGAAAACTCTGCAGAGAAGCGGCACCTCAAGCTGAGTCATACAAACAAAAAAAAGGGGTATTGGCCTGCTGTTGGGCAGTGATTTTTGCGGCCACATGCGGGCACTTACCATTCGCGAACTTGGCGGTTCAGCGGCGCAGATGACTGAGCGGCAGGGTTCAGAGGCGTCCTCATCCTGCTGCTCGGTCTTCAATTTTCCATGACGCCCTGTACAGGCACATGCCGTTCGCGAAAGTAGCTGTGCAGTAACATGAAAGCCGCTCAGTGTCTTGGAAAGTTTGAAGACTTCGTGTCTAGAAGCAGCCCACTGCCAGGGTAATGACAGGAGATGTCGCAACAACATCTGTTTGGCCCCGTAATTTCTCAGTCCTCCTGCAGGGGTTGTTTTTTTGTCCTCAGGAGGGCAGAGGTTGGTCCCTGGGAGGGATCTTCCGAGTGTGGCTGTCCTGGGAGCGACCAACTGTAGAGCTACAGTTGAGAGATACTGCGCCTAAGTAGAACAGGTAAGGACAACTGGTGTACGACCACCAAGGTAAGCTGAAGCACAAAGCACGACAGCCATGGTCGTGATGCTCAGGGTTACAGGGTTACAAGCCAAAAGGCTGAGTTGGCCATCTCCGGGAGTGCCGCCAGCTTGCCCACTCGTACAGGACCTGTTCACCTTCGGCTGAAATCGGCATCGGGATTAGAACTCGGTGGCGCCTCGGCGGGAGCTGGTAGAGCGGCTGGAGCTGGGGCTCCAAGAGGGGTAGCAACAGGTCTCGTCGCTGCAGAAAGGAACATCCTTTAGGATCTTCCTGAACGGCCTCGGTTGGCAGCGGCTCCACAGCTTTTTCTTGGCCTAGCACAAGCCCAGGATAGTACTAGTGGTAGTAGCAGTAGTAGTAGTAGTAGTAGTAGTAGTAGTAGTAGTAGTAGTAGTAGTAGTAGTAGTAGTAGTAGTACCAGTACTTGTACTAGTGCTAGTTCTAGTACTAGTCTTGTTACTAGTACGGGTATTATTATTAGTAGTAGTATTACTACTAGGACTACTACTACTACTACTACTACTACTACTACTACTACTACTACTACTACTACTACTACTACTTTACTACGACTACTACGACTACTACTACTACTACTACTACTACTACTACTACTACTACTACTACTACTACTACTACTACTACTACTACTACTACTACTACTACTACTACTACTACTACTACTACTACTACTACTACTACTACTACTACTACTACTACTACTACTACTACTACTACTACTACTACTACTACTACTACTACTACTACTACTACTACTACTACTACTACTACTACTACTACTACTACTAATAGTACTACTATTGCTACCCGTAGTACAAGTAGTAGTAGTGGTAGTAGTAGTAGTAGTAATTGTAGTCGTAGTAGTGGTGGTGGTAGTAGTAGTATTAGTTTTAATAGTAGTACTGGTACTACACGAGTACTAGTACTCGCACCACTACTAGAACTACTACGACAATTACTACTACTACGACTACTAGTAGTAGTAACAGTACAAGAACAACAACAACTACTAGTACTACTACTACTACTACTACTACTACTACTACTCCTACTACTACTACTACTACGACTACTACTACTACTACTACTACTACTACTACTACTACTACTACTACTAGTACTACTAATAGCACTACCACTTGCTGCTGCCACGTGTTAACAGGACTAGCATCATTGACAGTAGTTCATCTAGCTGAGGACCCTGGGAGTGGTGAAGGTGAAGAATCAGCAAGCCCATGGCCAAAGCTACAGGCGAGAAGAAGCCAAAGGAGGGCAAGAAGACTGAAAAGGATGTGAAACCGGACAAGCTCACCATCTCCAAGGATACCCTTGCAATGCCGAACATCACGCAAATCCTCGCGAAGTTCTTCGCCCAGAGTAAGAAGATGTCAGTTCTGGAACCGACGTGCCTTATGCGAACAGTGCTATCGAGAGTAACGAGGACTGCTAGCTGTCTAACTTGGAACAGTGTGCTAGGCAGCATCGCACATCAGAAGCAGACAGCCTCATGAGGCCTCCGAGCACCGTCGCCTTCCATCAGATCGTCGTCAGCAAGATCACTTTCGGTGCAAGTGGAATGGAAGTGAGTTCGAAGTTGCAGCACGCAGCGATGGCCTTCTGTGTGAAGAAGGAAGAGGATGTACAGCTGTGGATGTCTCCTGTCCATGCCAGTGGCACGCGATTGGGATAGATTCAGGATGCCTGCGATGAAACTCACTGATGTATAGCTTTGCTTTGGAGCATGCACACAGCATTGACTGTGTCACAATGCATCGGAGGCCGTGGTGTTTGACCCGCAAGTGCCGCGCACCTTCATTGTGGGGAATGGTGCCGGCAAGGCCCCGAAGGAGCCGATCTTGGTGTTGACCGCCTTTTTCTTGAAGGGCGAAGTGGTCGAGGATGGACAGGCCAAACTGGCGAAGCTTGGCTTCCAGTGCACGGGAGCTAAAAAGCTAGCGAGCCAGCCCTTCGGTTTGGCCGAGCCGAAGGCACGTGTCAAGTTGAGTTCGAAGCTGTTTAATTAAGGAGCAGTATCCATGTAGTACCGGTCCCAAGCGCAAGTATTGTCCCAACTGCTCCTGCTAATCGTGCAAAGAAGCGAGAGACTCGCTTGCCGAGCAGTGAGCCAGTTTTGAGTATGAGTGCGGGGGGACGAGCATCGCTAGGATGCACAGGAGCCGTCAACAAGACTTGTATGTGAACGATAGGTCCAGTCGATCCCCTGGACAACTTTTTATAGAAACAGTTTAAGATTCTATGTTGATGCGGACTTCTGGAGTTGACGCCTCGAGTGGCAACGTGGGCAAGCTCGCTTGGAGAGCGTTGTAACACAGGCCCAGATGTGTTCAGGAAGATTCCTGCAGAGCTGTGAGCCTTCAAGTGTGTGAGGAGTGCCACGGGCCATTCGTACAGAGAACGTTTGAGACACCTAAGCCGACAGTGCAAGGGGGCCAAAAAGTCATCATCTCACGGTTCAGATGCGGAGAAGACCGAATTGCTGAAGAGAGACTGTTGTAAACTTTCGCTCCTCTCTTGTGAACTTGCGCTGTTCAGGAATCGGAAGCGGGCCTGGGTCGTTGTCCCGGAAATCACCGCGGAGGTGAAGAGGAAATGGGCCAAGAAGAAGAAGCTGATGGGGACATTGATAAGCCTTGAGTCTTCGCTCAAAGAGATGACTGTGTGTCTTCGCTGCAGATGTTGCCTGTCGTGTGGCAGCAGTTGGGGTGAAGACGGTTAAGAGCAGTGCTTCAGGTGGATTTGACATCTTCGCTCCCAGATTCTGGGCAGGGCAGGTCATTGTCCTTGAAGCAACGGAAAGTACATGAACACTGCGCAAGTGAAAAGTGTTTGTCCCGAGCGGAGTTGTCGTGAATTCTCCACTTCCGAAGCATGTTAACGGCAAGACCGCTGATGTGTGCAAGTTGTCACTGTCGGACTCAGATGCTGCGGCAGGGTTTGAGGTGGCCTCACCCTCGCTGCAGCGTCGCGAGTCTTAGGACATGGTGTATGACCGTGGGCTTCTGAAGCTTGCTTCTGAATCTTGCCCGTGTTCGTAGTAAAGCTATTGTCCACCAAGCCCTTGTCACTACTGCGGACTTGCAGGAGGCCTGAATCTTCCTCACTGGGCCTCCCGAGCATAGAAGGTCATCAGATCAAGTTGCAAAGTGCAAGTTCCGGTCGCGGGGTCGTTCCGAATGGAGCGGCCCGAGATCATAGACGGCCCAACATGTGACATCGACAGTTGTTGCATTCCCTCCTGGCCAGAGTTTTATCGGCTCGTGGCTTCTCTCTCCTCCCCTTGCTCCTCGTGCCATGGAGCGCGTTTTGTACATAGGCTTGCTCCGCGAGGCATGTGCTGAGGTGAAGGCCGGGACCCTGTGCCGTCCTCTTTTGCTTTCCTCTGCCCTGTTCTGCACTCTTGTAGCCTCTTCCGAACTCTTCGGTCGGAGGCAGACTTCTGCGACGGCAACAAGGCATCGATTCTGCATCAGTTCACTCTTTTGGCCCACTGTGCCGTAGCCCAGCCTGGATGTGGTCAATCGGCGCAGAGAACTTCCAGAACATCAATAATTTTGACAGTGCTGTGGCGTGCGGGAGCATGTCCGTGCGTGGCTATTGAGTGAAAGTGCTATGTTTCAGAGATTCTTCAAACACTACAGCAGTTCCCTGTGTTGTTCTCCGTCGTGCGCTGGCCCAGGCTGGACATGGTCAGTCCTCATCGGAGTGTCGGGCCCTTGTCTACGCATGAGTTGGCAGCCGGTGGCACTGTTCCGAGACATTGCCATTGCAGTGTGCCAATGTTAGGGAGCCCGTTTGTGTGAGTCTTTCTCAAACTGGCACACTTCAACGCTTGTCCTGCGGATATCTCTTGGGTTGACTTACGTGGAGCAACGGGAGTGCCGTAGAAACTTTTGCTCGAAGAGGCCACACGCCATTGTATTTTTGCTTCTGGAATCCCCAATCCGAATCCTCCGGTCTTCCCAATGAACACATCCGGCTTCGCGGTCTTCGATTGGCAGGCCATCTCAGCCGAGATCCCGACCTCTGTGACAGCCGCATTCTTTGCCTCCCCTATTGAGGCAGCAGGACAGTTAAGTATGTGCTGAGACACTCGCCACTTAAGCCTAGACCTTGGCCAAACCCGTGACTCTCACGCTTACTTTATGCTGGTGGCGGTTTCTGGTTCCCAGAGGGTCACTTAAAAGTCCAGACGACCCGTTACTGCTTCCCAGAGGCGATTTGGCACAATGTGAAGCTGGAGACCAAACGCAGGTTGCTCTCTCTCTCTCTCTCTCTCTCTCTCTCTCTCTCTCTGTCTCTCTCTCTCTCTCTCTCTCTCTCTCTCCTCTCTCTCTTTCTCTCTTTCTCTCTCTATCTTTCTGTCTGTCTTTCTCTCTTTTCCTTGCTGGCTCTTTGGTGTCTGTATCTCTCTCTGAGGCTCCCTCGCTCCGTCTGTCCATCTTTTATATTATTTCTAACTATCCATCTTTATCTTTGTATCTACCTCCCTCTCCCACTCTGTTTTTATTAAATGATCTATCTAGCTATGTACCTATCTCAGTGCCTTTTCTTCTTTCTTTCATTCTTTGTTTCTTTCGCTTTCTGGCTCTTGGTGAATCGAGTGAGTTCTGTTGCTGTATGCAAATATTTTCTATCTCTCTCGATCTGTCCATCTCTCTCCTAGTCTGTCTCTTTCGCTGTTTCCTTACTCGTTCTCTGAAAGAGTCTTTATCTTTCTCTGTCTCTGTCTCTCTCTCTCTCTCTCTCTCTCTCTCGCTCTTTGTCTGTTTCTCGCGTTCTCTCTTTCTTTCTATCTTTCTCTGTCTCTCTCTGACTCTCAGTCTCTCTCGCTCTGTCTTCTCCTCAGTAGTTGTGCCAGGCATGCTATCTGCAAGGGCACCAGAAGGCCACGGCCGAGGAAGTGAAAAAGCATGCCAATGCTATGGCGACGTCGTGACATGGATGGTGGGTCAGGCTGCACAGCTGCACATTTCTGCATCCATACATGTCGTTGGTATGAAGCTATTGCCTTGCAGTCGCGGATAACTCTGTCGATCACTTAATAAGTCTCCTCGTGCAGTTATCCATGCTTTTCGTTTTGCTGCCATCTGTCCTTTTGCCTGTTGGCCTGTTGGCCTCTCGCTCTATTTGTGCCCATCTTTCGACACTCTCTGTCGGTCCTGCTTCCTTCTCTTTGCCTCTCCAGGTCTCCCTCTGGTCTCTGGTCCTCCCTGCGAGGCTCAGAAGAGTGCAAGCTGGCGTTGGGACGGTCGGCATTGATGGACGGACACTTCGATCGATGGGGAGACCGAAAAGATATCTGCCGTGCTGTGGGTGCCATACATTACCAGCCGTGTGCGCTTGTGAAGTCATAAGTTATTCATGGCCATGCTGTGGCAATGTGTATATCGCACGTTCATTTATGTTCCGGGCCTCTTGGGGCTTGCAAACAACCGGCTAACGTATACATAGTTTGGTGCGGGTTTTACTTCCTTTTAAACTCATTGCAAACACATCTGTGATTAACTTTCGACTTCTGTCGAATAACACATGAATTCGCATTGCGCATGTTGTTCAAAGTTGAACCATTGCGTGAATGCCGCCGCTTTACACAGCATGGCTCATCGCACAAGTGCAATGTTGTCTCACGAGCGAGCACAGCTCGCCATGCTCGTCCGCGTTTTGGCGATTCGCTGGAAAGCGGATCACTGTCTCGAAGGAGATGCAGAGGACGAGGCAGATGCCTTTAAAATGGCGAAGTATCAAGTCAGAGATTTCATCAAGTATATGACCATGAGCGACATGGAAGAGTTGTTGTTCTTCGAATACAACGACGACCGCAAGAAAGATGATGACAGCAAGAAAGACGATGACAGCAAGAAAGACGATGACAAGAAAAAAGATGGTGACAAGCAGAAGACGAACACCGGCAAGAAGAAAAATAATCCGGCTGACAAGAGGAAGACCGACAAGAAGAGAAAGAAGCCTGCTGACAAGAAGAAGTCCGACAAGAAGAGAAAGAAGCCTGCTGACAAGAAGAAGTCCGCCAAGAAGTAGTGAGCGACGTCCAGGGTCACCTGCCCAGGCAGTTTGTGCACAACTGGCAGCCTCTGTGCACAGTACAGCAGAGGTTGAGGCCAGATGTCTAGAAGTGAACATGACGTATTCTAGTTCAGCCTTGCTCTGTGTTCTTGGTCTCGTTTTGCTACCGCTGCTGCACACACCAGAGCTGGCAGTCGCACTTGACACAAAGCCAGCTCCGCTCCCAGTATTCGATGCTTCGGGGCTTGTATTGGCCACATCTCCCTTTGCAGGCCTTAGGCTGCTAGCAGCCGGGGTTGAGGTCGCGGACGTTTACTTATTTATCGCAACTGCAACTAGCCTGTAGAATTAGAACAATGCTACGCACGAGCAGTCTCAGAATCAAGAAACTTAAAATGAGCGGCCGCGATTGCAAGTGGCAATAATAATAAGACTGAGCCAGCTTGAAGGAAATGTCCACTGCGGTGTGCCAGCATGCAATTCTGCAGCGGGGCATGACTGTGAGTAGCGTGCAACAAGGTTGCAGCTAATGACGCTCGGGCACCAACATGACATGACAGACAGTTTCTCTTTGTTGCTCGATCAAGACCTCGCCGCCCATCACTACCCGTGCCACCTATGTCAGCTTTCACCCGGAGTGCATTGGCGCGCTCCAGACTGATGAGGTGCGTAGGATGAAATCTGGTGTCGTGACAAATGACATGACATGGGCCGGAACGTGCGAGTACGAATTTCGGATGTTGGCCAGCCCGCAGGAGCGCAGGAGCCGGCAAGGTGGTGAAGCAAAAGAAGGTGATCAAGGCTCCCAAACTCAAGGAGACCAAGCAGCTCCTCCGCTGCATCCGTGGTCATGTCTAGTTTAAGTGAATCCCGTGCAAAGCTTTCCGATGACTTCTTGCTCAGGTGCCAGTACTGGCCTAAGACGACGGTGCCCAGGAACATGGGCGTTTTAGGCCACAAACACTTGAAAGACCAATGGAGGTGGCCCTCTGTGTTCCTGAACAAAGCAGAGGCCTTGCTGGGCAAGCAGCTTCTGAGGGAAAGGTTGCGTCAGTTGACCTGGAGAGTCGACACCTTCTTCTCCGGTGTCGGGTGCCCGGAGTCGGTCCGATTCTCAGTCGATGTGTAAGATCAGTGAGAACGTGTGTGTTCAGGAATGAGGTATAGACTAGACGGTTTGCATTCTGTCATGACATTCTCCCATGGCCAGGCCATGGAAAGCCTCTGTGCTGAGATGCAGAGGAGGTTTGGTGGTGGTGGTGTTCGTGGTCGTGTGCAGCTGGGCTGGTCCGTGGAGTGGAAGCCACCGTGCCAACAATTCTTGAAAGAGACCTTTGGCAACTGCTGCTGCCCGAACATATTCCTCTTCGACGCTCAGGGCGGCACCTGTGAGTGCTGCACCCATGTTCAGTTCGAGATCAGAGCTCTGCCCCCAAATCTACTTGAAGTGTTAGGGATTGGGGCTTCCGGTACATAGGGCTCGGGGCCAAACCGATTGCAGAAGCAGAAGGCATGTCGATGAGCAGAAAGAGGAGTGTGAGAGCGACACCGGCACTATCTGGATGTCGCAATTTTCCTTGCAGTCCTGTCGTGGAGAACTGAAGTATCGACAGCATTGTCCATTTGACTAAAGAAGGGCGGAGACAGGTTTGTCGCTTGTCTCCGGGCCTGCATTGAATGGCACGACTGGAGGTGCTCGATGTTTGGACTCTTGAAACAGACATTCTCGGCTAGCGAACCCTTGTTTCTAAGCCCACCTCCACGTTAGTCCGACAGATTTTGACTGGGCCAGCATGTGTGATTCACATACATATTAAAGCAATCATAGGTCCAGGGCTGAAAACTCTGCAGAGAAGCGGCACCTCAAGCTGAGTCATACAAACAAAAAAAAGGGGTATTGGCCTGCTGTTGGGCAGTGATTTTTGCGGCCACATGCGGGCACTTACCATTCGCGAACTTGGCGGTTCAGCGGCGCAGATGACTGAGCGGCAGGGTTCAGAGGCGTCCTCATCCTGCTGCTCGGTCTTCAGTTTTCCATGACGCCCTGTACAGGCACATGCCGTTCGCGAAAGTAGCTGTGCAGTAACATGAAAGCCGCTCAGTGTCTTGGAAAGTTTGAAGACTTCGTGTCTAGAAGCAGCCCACTGCCAGGGTAATGACAGGAGATGTCGCAACAACATCTGTTTGGCCCCGTAATTTCTCAGTCCTCCTGCAGGGGTTGTTTTTTTGTCCTCAGGAGGGCAGAGGTTGGTCCCTGGGAGGGATCTTCCGAGTGTGGCTGTCCTGGGAGCGACCAACTATAGAGCTACAGTTGAGAGATACTGCGCCTAACTAGAACAGGTAAGGACGACTCGTGTACGACCGGTCAAGAAACGCTTCTTGGCGCCTGAAGAGGCGTTTGCATCTCGTGTGCTGCCAGTGGAGGCCTGGCAAGCCAAGACAGCCGGGACCAAACAGGTCCGAGTGGATGCAATGTCACGTCCCGCAGCTGTCAAGGCGTCCGGGAACGCGTTGTCTGTCCCATATGTTGCCGCAGACATCCTGACAGGCATGGTGGCGTTGTGCAAAGTTTCGAAATGGACAGCTCGGTCTGAACCCATGCAATTTTGAGCCTCGAGAAGAGTGACCTGTGCTCAGGGGAATCAGAGTCAGCGGCTATTCTGAAAAATCAGGCTCAGAGCATCGCATTCTGATCTTCGTCGCTGTCGTGAGAGAGCCTGTGTGCGTGACTGACGTCTTTGCGTCCAAACCCCAGCCATCATGGACATGATGCACTCTGCAGGCCTGTGCTCCAAGACGCCTTCGTACTCGTCTGTAGTACTTAGTAGAGCCGGCCCTGCCCATGACCAAATACGCGGACGCTTTCGCACTGTACGTGAAGGACATGCTCGGGGGAAAGTATGTCCAGGAGCCTTGCACAAAGCGTGTCCGCGGCAAGATTCCTGAGGGCAAGTTGACCATGTCGAAACTTCGCTTGCGCTGGAACATCTGCTGCAGTTGAGATTCGGAAGCATGTCGATAGGATGGTTTTATTTCCAGAATCTCAGAACTCACTTTTGCACATGGAGCCTGCGACCAAGGCACAATCTCTGCGAGAAGGGCAAAGAGAAGTGGGTGGTAGCTGCCGCCGCCAAGGCTCGTGCCACTCAGGAGATGCAGAACGTCTTGCTCGGCAAACCGCAGCACTGCGAAGTGCGAGAAGCGGCGCACGCAGATGCGCAGGGTGCAGCAGAGAACAGGATCCCTGAGAACTACGAGCCCATATCCTTGAGCTTCCAAGGTGGCCGTATCAGGACAGAGCGGCTGCTGGGGAAGGGGGCTTACGGGGAGGTCCACAGGGGGAGGGACGATTGCGGAAGACCGTTCGCGGTGAAGGTCGCTACTGTGGACCCTGCCATCAACGACCTAGCCGTTGAAAACTCCATCCTGGCCAACCTGAGAGGTCCTGGACTCGTCACCTCTTATGGCCTCGCATTCGCGGACACGGTCGGGGCCAAGCACACAATGGGCATGATGTTGGAGTTGGCAGACACCACGCTGCAGGAGCTGCTCTTGGAGTTGCCGTTCAGTCCTTGTGCCCGCTGGAAGATGTCCCTGCAGCTCTTGCGAGCTGCAGACTACATTCATTCCTGCCAAATCTTGCACCTCGATATCAAGCCAAACAACATCTTGGCAGTGTGGGCACAGAAGGATGTTTGCTCCTGCCCAAATCTCAAACTCGCTGATTTCGGCATGGCCGCTGACACCAACAGTGACAGAGTGCTTCGCCCTGGAGTTGAAGTTTTCACGGTGCCCTACAGACCTGTGGAGTGTCAGCTGGCTGGGCGTTCGGAAGTTAGGCTGAGCGCTGCTGCAGATCTTTGGGCCCTTGGTTGTGTCATCTTCCAGGTCATGGTCGAGGTCCCGCGGTCACCATCGCGCCTCTTCACCGTGGACTCCATTACCAACCTGACGCAGTCGATAAAAGCTGAGGCATTCTTGTTTCAGCTTCGCGACAAGCAACTGGAACGGCTTTCAGATGACACTCATGCTCAGCAGCTGATTCAGGGCCTTGTGTGTCCGAGGCAATTCCGTCTCTGCTGTGATGCCGTGATTGCCATTTGCTTGGAGCGCATGCGGTTTTAGGAGTTTTTGAACACCAATGCGTTTTCATGAAAACGCCGGGGTAATGTTATAGTGCAGGATGGGCTGGATACATCAGCCACTGTACTGGCTTTAGATGGCTATGTATTATGACGAACTAGGTCTTAGAATATTACCCAGGCGTTTTCAGGAAAAGGCCCGGGTAATGCACCAGGAGAAAACCCTGTGCATTACCTTTGGGGAGGATCCAGCCAGTGGTTTCCAAATCGACTGGCGCGGAGCAAAGGGATCAGATGCCAAGCAGCAGGCTACTTGCTTCGTGACCTTTCACACTTGATCGTTCCTCTATTTGATACTGCCTTTGTGGCACCTTGACTTACTGGCTCAGGTTTGGCCACAGAAGCGGTCGGCTTGGCCACGTGCTCTCTGCATCTGGGCACCAGGCACTTCTTCCTCAGAATTGTTTTCAGCTTTGAGTTGACTTCTCGCATAGTCATGTTCACGTTCGTGGCAGTATTTGGAAATGAATTTCCTTCCTATAACAATATTCTGATTAGCATGACTATTACTATTTGTATGTGTCTGTGGGTGAGTGACAACCCAGATGCTACAGAGCCGTGAGTAACCAGAAAGTTAAGGCAAGATGGATGTTGTTAGGGTTCAGGTGGTATGGGGTAGTCTTGACAAACTACTGGACAAGCATGCCCACTGCCTGGTTGAGAATGGCCAGACACACGCAAACACACACGAAAGATACCACCGATCCCGAACCCTATATTTTGCATTAAAATATGTCCATGGTACAATCTGCCCAGACATGTACATGGGGACCGTGCAGGTGCTGTATAGATGCAGTTATTTACATATTTTCATATATATGTAAATAACATGCCGTAGTATCTAAACGGTTGGCGCATGTAGACACTGCATGCAGCATCCGTGTTGCAGTCCAAGACGACTTTAGCGTTCCGGGGCTCTCACTAATCAGCCCGACACCATACCTTTTCTGCAGGATGTTCCCTCCATGCGCAAGAGCACAATCGACCTCGAGGCCAGATGCCAAGCTGTTATTATGGCATTCGCAGCTGTTGTCAGAATTCCATGTTGAATTTCTGCAGCTAAGCTAAACCCGGCAACCCTGAGGCCTGAACCTCTCCAGTCTCTCAAAGCATTGGAAGCTGTCCCAGCTCGACTTGAAGGTCGGGAGCGAGCCTTCAGACAGCGCAATCGCACAAGGCGGGGCGATATTTGTTACGTGTTGGCTCGCCCTTTCGCCTTCGTGCAGAATGCGGATACAGAATGTTTGAATACAATGGGCTTTAAGGGGCTGAGGGTTGTGGCTTTCAAGATTCAGAATGTCCTGCTCTGGCTAGGTCCCATTGAGTTAGGGCGTAGGCTGGGGTATCCTGCAACTATGAAATTATTACCAACTCGAGTCCAGAGCTCCATGCACAAGAAAGTATTCGTTTGGTGTTTGACAAAGACGTGCCTGCCAGATCGATCGAATGTTAGCTATGTTCAGATGTGTGACCCATTCGAGGCTGAGATACAAGCATAATGTCTGTAGATTCTTCTGTGCTACAGTATCTCATTTACTTTAGTCTGTTGCATTATGTGAAGAAATCGGATTTTACCATCTCCTAACATATTGTAGCATTCTCTGGGATGCCATCGTGTATGTGCTGTCTGAGACGGCTTTGTCAGTTTTAGGCTTGGTGACGCACGTCAACAGGTGGAGTTGAGGTTAACACTAAACCTGACAACCAGCATTCGTTTGGAAGGGGGGGGGGGTGGGCACAGACATCCCTCCCTTCCGAATTCCCTCCTTCCAAATCGAAGGTGCTTATCTTCACAGCAGTTCATAATGTTAAGTTAGTACGCACCATGTTGAGTGCCAGGACGTGAAGAAGCACACGGCGCAAGTTGGAGGAGAGATTGAGTTGCCGTCTCCCCCCCCCAAAAAAAATAAACCACTATCTGTATTATCCGCGGACGGTGACTTCTACTTGTAGGACTTCTTGATATCTAGAGTATTCTACTGTTATCGTACATTGTCTAGTATTCCAGTCTAGTATTGTTCTAGCCAGTTTTTTTCGCATAAGCGTAGAATCAGAAAGAAGCAAGCCATGAGACAAGGATACAGGCAACATCACCTACCATAATCCCGTACATTATTCCATCCCCCCTTCTTATTGGTCACTGAGATTGGATGGTTCTACAACCGCCAAACCCAATTTAGTGCAGTGTCCGGGGCTTCCATCTTGAGAGCCTAGACGAGGGAAATAAGTTTTACACCTGGCCTACACCGACCCAATTTAGTTCAGTGTTTGGTGTCTCTGCTTTGTGAGGCCTCGCTGCGTCGCTTGGGGTGAAGGGTGGAATCAAATTCTGCTTATGCTTGCAGGGCAGATTCAGAGGGGTTCGACCTCCGAGTCTTGAGATTTTCATTCACTCACTCACTCACTCGCCCTAACACTTGAGATTCTGTCGTCCCTCCCATTCCCCTCATGCGTTGGGTGGTGGAGCGGAGAGCAGGGACATGGTACCAACTCCAGAGACCAGAGCAGCCAAGGCCCGAACCAACACTGTGTTTGGTTTGCTGTCTATTTTTCTCACAGACTCTCTCATGCTCTCTCGCTGTCTCTCTGTCTCTCTCTCTCTCTCTGCGCCTCTGTCTCTTTCTCTCTCTCTTTCTCTGCCTCTCTCTCTCTCTCTCTCTCTCTCTCGCTCTCTCTGTGTGGCTGTAGAGTTGAGAGCCAAAATCGTGGTGAATTCTAGCCCGACCCTGAGCCTGCCAAGCGTGACAGAATCACGAAGTTGCAATGCACAGGAGCGACGCTGTTCTGCAGTGCACAGCTCCTCCGGTTCAGAGTTCGGTGAGGGACTGAATTGAGTCTGAAATGTCGCGCTGCTAATGTTGCTACTGCGATCATCTGTTGGATCCCTGACATGTGACCGGCGCTGACATGTCCATGGCTCAGTGCCTCGCAAGACCTCGGCTTCAAGAGGAGCTGATGTGTCAACCTTCTTAGTCAGGGCTTGCATTCGCGAGGAGTCCGCCAAGCAAAAACATTCGGATCCACTGCCTGCGATGCCAGATACTGTAGAGCTTCTGCCAGTAATGACGAGTTATAATACCACGTACACTGATGGCTGTTCATGCCTAGAACGACTACTTAGTCACTGATGGGTGAGCTGCTGGCAGGCCCAGTCCGCTAAGACGAGTACTGTGACCAAGCTGCGTCTCGGCATCCGAGATGTCTCCTGTGATAGTTTCAGGTGCTAGGTCGTGCTTCTTGCTGGTAGTCGTTTCCCGAGGGTGAGGTTCGTTCTGCTTGCTTTTGACATACTGCATTATGCCCCAGCTCTGGGAAGCCCCGAAGATGATTGAATCTAATTCTGCCACAATGGCCAGTCGGGATAATGTGCACCGACATATTAGGGACCTGAACAGTTAAGACTCAGGCTTTGGGGCCCATTATGCTATAAGAATAACAAAAACAGGGAACCCTAGTTTAATTAATGATATTCACAAAGTGCACCGACTGCTGGGCCAGCTCTGCCGAGCACTCGGCCGTTGCCTCTCTAACTTCCAAGACTTCTGCTTGTGAGGTCCTTCTGCAGCAGTGCAACGACAGTAACAAAATCGACCAAGCACCTGAGCAAGGAACTAATAATTCAAACTTTGATTTCCCGAGTGACTCGAGCAAAGTGAGTCAAACCTTCAACCTTAGACCATCGTTCTTTTTCTGAGATTCAGTGCAGAAGCACAAGGCCTTCACGAAGAGAAGCCTAAATTGTATAACGAAGACCCGGTAAGTATCTAGGTAGTACATTATTAAGGTGACATGTCCAGAGACCGTGCCCATATGATCCTCAACGCACGAACACCCGCTCAGCCATAAAACGCGAACCACTACACGAGACACTGGCTTCGGAGCTAGTTGCCTTGAGCCAAAAGGCCCTTCGCATGTAGACCCGAAAACCACTCTCGCGGTTCTGGAAATTCAACGTTTCGGCTTTTGTGCAATAAGTCCGGATGTAGACTTAGACTCCGACTCCTCCCTTTGTGAAATCCTGTGTCAAGAGCCTGATCTTCGTGAAGCATACTTCGTGTCAGCCTGAGGGTCCGAGCATGCACATTTACTAGGGTTCAAGGATGGATGATAGGATTCAAGAATCCGGAATTTCGAACGCACTGTGGATAACCTGGTCAGCTATCTCCACATCAGAAAACTTTCTAACTGTGGACATAGGGTTCAACATGCTCCCCGAACGTTCAACCAAGCCGGCAAATACTGAAACCAGGTCGAAAGCCATGCTGAGCCCTCGCCACGCCGCGCCAACGCCCTCGTCACCGAACTCGGACGCCTTCCCAAGGCGAGGTCGCCTCGGCTCCCGACGACAGTCTTCAGTCAGTCTTAACGACGTTTTGCGGTTTTGGTCTCAAGGGTTTCCAGTCCCATGACAAGCTGTTTTGCCTGGGCAGATGTTGAGGTGATCTGGTTTCATATTTGCAGTTTCAGCCTGGGAATCAGAACCAGAAGGAGACTTTTAACAATCAGGTCACTAGGGCATCTGTTGGATCAAGCTTAGTTAACTGCAGTGCTTTAATAAATTGCAGCATGCCATTGACGTTTGAAATGCAGAGCCACCGCTCCGGTCTCTGCAGGCACAGCCGGGCAGCTGGTCGGACTTCGACCGCGGCAGCAAAATAGTCTCGCCTTGCACTGCAATGTAGAACTCAGGGTTGAGGTCATCGGTGGGGTTCCTGCATTGAACAGCTGCCCTCCATAATCCCCTCTGAGACACTGAAACTGTAAAAAAAGTATCCGCTTTTTTTCTCTGGTCAACTCAAAAGCCTAGCTAAGCGCCTTAACTGCGGCTAGCGTTTGCCTCAGAACCCTGGGCTCACTGGGCTCGGTCGTTTTTGAATGTCAAATGCCGCATCTGCTATATACCCTCAAAATCCTTAAGCCACAGAAACCCAAAGCTCCAGCCGTGAATCGCTTCACTCCTGCATCTTCGCAGGCTATTCATCTTGGCAAAGTGCCTGAGCCAAATCAGGGAGCGACCCCACTGTGGAAAAAATCGTGCTGTCCGACATTCTGTCCCGTTTAGGATTAGGGATTCGGGTTTTAGGTGATAGGCTTTAGGATTCAGGGTTTAGGGTCGAGGGGCACATACTATAAACCCGACTAAGGACGAGAAAACCAACATCCTTGCAATTTACATGGAACCCATGAATCCCGGTTGGTTTAGGTACTTACCCCGAGCTTGTCTGAGCACCTTCTGCTTCACGGTATATTTGTTCACGATATCATGCCGGGCTGACATCCGGAATCCTCGACTACCTATCCCGGTCGTGTCTCTGTGAGGGTAAACCTGCATCTCTCAGTGTTTCGTCCTGCCCTTGAATACCCACACCTGGAAAGCACAGGCTTGATGCCTTTGATAGACCTGGTCCAACCCTCAACCCTAAACCCTAAACCTTGTTTGAAACGGCTTTTTGGTGCACTTCCAAATGCCCGGCCCTCTCTGTCGCATCTCTCCATATTTGCTCCTTGTTTCGAGCTTTTGAGGCGCCCAAGACCTAAGTTTGATCTTCGTATTGCCTTGGCATGAAGCCACGGTCTCGGAAATCGAAGTGGCAAGACCGTGATGGGATGGGGTTTTCGAAGTATCGAAGCCGAGAGGGGCCGCCTACGTGTTAGCATGGAGCTTGGTGCACCAAGGAGCATTCCACTCCACTGTCGATGCAGTGACCCGTGCTGTCATGCTGTCTGGCCCAAGACTTCCAAACTAGCCGTTCCTTGCAAAAGACGATAGTCAGTATGATTCCCTGCGGCATGCGCTGGTTGCTGCCGTGCCTTCTCAGCGTCCTGGTCCGGGCAGCCCGTGTGGAGGTGACTGCAGCATCCAAGGAAGGACCGTCTTCCCTCGAGCCTGCCTGGGAAGAAGGGCTCGGTTGCTATTGCAAGACGGCCTCTTGCAAGAACATCAGGAGCAGCAAGGTGTGTTTTTACTCTGGTACGCTAATAGTGACAATTCTAATCGCAATAGCTAGTAGCAGTCGCATCGAGAAGCCGCGGAGAAGGGAATGGTCATGACAATGTTAGTAAGAACGGCGGTACGGCTGAAGATGGTATTCAGACGTTAGACGTTGCAAGGCTTAGGGGTTGTAGCTTGGGCTTGGAATAGCCCCAGAACTTACAAACACACTGGAGCTTTTCGGCGTTTCTCCTAACTTCTGCGACCATATTGGAACACACTGCCGAGCATTTGGCTTGAGCTTTGGACCCTAAACATGAAACCATCAAGTTTTTTCCTGCACTCTGACCCCAGAAGAACCCTAAACCCTATAAACCCTAAGCCCTGAGGTCAAATCTGACTCGGACTGCACGGATAGGCCGGGATTGGGTTGAGCTTTCCGCCACAGATGCTTACGTGTATGTTAGGGTCATGACTGTTCCCGATTGCTTTGGATGTCATGGTTTTGGGCCTGGCCTGAGTTTGAGGTTTAGTGTTCGTAGCTTTACGTAGTCGAGATCCTAAGTTCGCGTGCCCGGCGTACCCCCTCTAAGATTCTTCCCCCGCTTCCCTCACCTCTAAAGCCTTTCCTTCCCGTCCTGCGATGCATTCTCCCAAACCCTCGGCCCTTCTATGACCCTATTATCGATCCCTTACATGAGCCCCTAGAAACCTTCAAGGGAAAGTTTCAACTTCGAGAGCGCAGCTACGCCTAAGGGAGCTTGAGCTTGAGCTTGCGCTTGCATGGTTTCTAGTTTTGCTAATGCTAGCCATCATCTTCCGTGTATTACGAGTGCTGTTATTACCAAGAGATGCTACCGCGTGTCTTTGTTACTCTTTTTTACGTTTAGGGCCTCATCGAGGCCGCAGTGATGTCGAATGTACTGGGCCATTGTATGGGTCTAAATGGGGTCCCTTTCTGGGACCTGAAAAGGGCTCTTAATTGAGATACCTACCCACAGCCACGTACTATGCGGCTACTATGCTGCAAAAGCCTCTAACCCTCCACGAAGCATCGAGCTTGCACCACTCGAGCGCTAGGTTGCCCGACATGTCATCGGAGTCAAATATGATGGGTGAAGGTCCTTCTTGGGCTAACTGCGGGTAACAGGGCTCACAGCATATTGAAGCAACTCATTTTATGCTCACGAAGACCCCTTTGAGGTCCCTTGGAGATTAGAGACCTCTATAGTAAGGATCATATCACTTAGGGCCTAAGATTCGGACCCCCAGATTTTTTGAAACTCTCCTTCCAACAGCTCCTCGAGCTGCCGCCTTCTGCAAAAAACCAGGGCAGGCTCGAACGACAAACCGGATCGGCTCCATTGGTTCCACCAAGCCAGCGATGGGAACGATCCCTTGTGCCTCGTCTAAACCGCGGCTTCAGCTTGCGACCACGGGTTTTCTTCTTATCAGTGCTGTCACGTTGTCATGTGGTTATACGTGAAGGGCGACGGCAGTGATGAGGAAGATCATACTAGTAGAAAGTGTGATGTACAGATGGGGATGAAGGTCGATGCTTCTGCAGCCGCTGCTGCCGCTGATTGTCGATCTTTGCATGATGCGTGCACTTAACCTGGCTATTGGCAGTGTGGTATGGTTGCTACTCTTGTGAGAAGCGACTATGCTTCGCATACTGCATACTCGCATGGTTAACACACAACATCTGCAGAATAGCCACAAGTCTTGTTGCTTTGGTAGCTGTTGTGAACCAAGAAGCAAAATATTTTCTGATTATTCAAAATGCACTTCAAGTGGTCTTGGTTGTTGTAGCAGGTACTCTGTTTCTCTGCATAGTCCATCAGCAAATTAAGTTTATGTTGGCCCAGGGCAGCGCAAGTTTATCCAGAACTTTTATGTTGTATTGAAGACTTGTAGGAAACTGTTTGCATGTTGCTGTCATCAGAAAAATGGGAACTTCCTATGCGGTTTCCTATGAGACATGAGTTTGCATTCAGTGAACTGTTGTTGATGCTTTCTTATACCCCGGAGAAGATATCGATCGCTATGTCCATGGCTGTTTCTCTAATCGCTGTCATAGAACGTAACGCTTAAAAGTAGCTCTCTTCAATCTTCACCGACACTCCCGAGATGTGATCAGCAGACAAAGTAAAGCTTGTTTACTGGTACTTTGTATTAAACGGGCAAGAGGCGTGAGACTTCTATCGGTTTCTATTGAAGCCACCTCCCTCATATCCTGACAAAGCGATACCGGTCCTTCTGTCTATGAGTGTGGTTTAGACGCTGTCATAGTTCGTATCACAGCATGAAAAGGAGCTCTGTTCAGTCTTCAAAAACTAGAGGTGCCATCGTATGTTTTTCTTCTGGATTTGGCTGCCTTATATCTGTCATAGATCGCGTCACAATATGAAGAAGGAGTTTTCTTCCATGAAGTCCACATAGTCTTGCAGACTTTGTGGTCAAGCCTGCTTTATGAAGACTGTCGCAGACAATCTCCATATGGTGTCGTGGGCCCAAGGTGCTGCAAGCTCGCTTCGACATCGATGCTTTCCTGGGTCGGCAGGGGCTATGGCCGGCAGCCCTCTTCCACTCTGTGCCAGCAAGAAACCCGGCCTGTGCCCAGTGAAGCATGTTGCCGCCTGGGCGGCTCGGGTGCCTCGATTGACGTTGAACAGTCTTTCCTTGAATGGAACTGGAGTCCACAACTGGGCAAACTAGTAACTGGTGCTCCAGAGCAGTAAAGGTGACCGCGGCTTGTATGTATCAAGGGTGACCATGTTCCTCAGAGTGCAAGTGCTCTCGGCGACCGAGCGGACATTCCGAAAGTCAGCACCTCAGTTTGAGATTGCAGACATCTATGCGGGCAAAGACTATGATGGCGCTCTTGTGAATGACCTCTCCGATGTTCATGCTTTTGTGTTGAAGTGGTTTGGCAAGGGGCAGGGTAAATGTTCGGAGCCTTGGGATGGCCTGGTGCAAGACACCACGAGATCCTGCGCGCTCCGGCACATGCCCGAGCAGGAGACCAGTTATAATCCTGCAGTAGAGCTTGTTATCGCAAGTCTTTATCTGTCGTTACTTCCAGTTATATCGTGATTGTGCCCATACTTCCTGAGTACAATCAACTTTGCCAGCAATAATTGCTATATCATCGTCTGTCACTTAGGATTCCCACAGGTTCACAAGGGTTCTCGCCTTTCCGCTTCCATCGTTGCTGACAGTCTGCAACTGTGCCCGTGATGATCATGATCGTCAGGACTGCTGCTGCTGGGAGGCCTCAATCAAGGAAGAAATGCGCTGCCTGCCGACGGGCGTGACAGGCTTGTCAGCAGCGCCTGTTGTCCTTCGAGGCAACTATTCAATCACTCAACGAGAGATAACGTATTATGAGATTCCTAGGCACTGGCCACATGGGGAAATCACTTTTTCTTCCCCCAGTCCAGAAACAAAAGAGGATATACTGCCATCAGCATTTTCGTATCTAGGGTCCACTTGGACAAAAGGGACTCAATGGCAGTGGACCTGTGATCAAAAGGAGGAAGTACCGAAAGTTGTTTATCGTGATTTGCCCACTAAACGGCGTGCTCATGACTATGTTCCCTTTCGGGAACACAAGACCGAGTGCCTCGTGTACAGTTTCATTCGGCTCTGCCCGGAGGGTGAGGGCTTGTATGTCAAACAGCCAAATGAGGGAGATTGCTTCCAGGAACCAGGGTTGGCTGTCGAAAAGAGTACAGTAGAGAATTGACCCGCTTTGCCGGCTTGTCCTTCAAGTGCCCACAAGGCTATCGCAGTGGCACGGAATTCACCACAGAGTACTCCCCTAGGTGCAAGTGCAGCACGAAGTGCGCATAGAAAGCTCAGCCGCAGGACGTGCCCGCCTTCGGCCTGAAGAAATCCAGGGCTGTCCGGCTTCTGATTTCGCAACGGGTTTCAGGCTTATTGGTAATCGTTTAGGCTTCTACAAAACTGAAGGGATGCTGCGAAATAAACCCTCTCACGCATGCTTAAAGTGCGACAATAAGCAGCCTGCAGGCAGCTCTGTAATTCTGCCAGAGCTGAAGCCCTGAACTAGCAAACTAGTTGTGTTGGATTCGGGTCCCCTCCCGCCCAAAACCCCCAGGCCCACAACCCTATAAAAACCCTATAAACCTCAAAAAAAACCACACTATCAAAGCCAACCCTACCTCGAATCGGAGGGGTGGAAGGGAAAATGCCAAAATACCTCTACCTCACAGCCTCATCCAGCCAGGGGGGCTCGGAGCCTTTCAGGCTCCGTTCCAGAGCCCACCATTCCAAGCACCAATAAGAACAAGTAAGAATAATGATAGCATTTACTGTTATTGTTAAATTGTAATAGCAACGGCAACCCGCAAAGATAGTCGAATCACAATGGTCGTCACGATAATACAGACCCGCCTCAGGACCTGCCTAGCCTCGCCCTCTCAGGGGCTTGTTTTCGGGGCCTGCCAGAGCCAAGATTGGATTGAGGTGGTCTGGAGACTGCGATCCCATTCCTGTGGTACCGGCACTCCCTCTGAGTCTGTGATACACAGCGGCCATGGCATGAGAATAACCCCGCTGAATGCCGCTACTGCCGCACTCCACATTGCGACGACTTAAGCCAGAAAGAATATGAGATATATATATATATATATATATAGATGTATATTTCCATATATATATATATATATACATATGTATACACACACAGATATATATATATATATATATATATATACATATATATATATATAGAGAGAGAGAGAGAGAGAGAGAGTATATCACGGCCACATACCCATGCTATGCCACAAGCCAAGCTAAACACTTCTTACGATAAGGAGTGCGCCTTGGGAACAGAAAAAGGCTAGAGTCTACCACAGCCTGAAGACCACGTTATGCCATATGGCGCACTGCAAGCCCAACATGGCAAACAGTGCATACTGGTAGCCGAAACATTGTAAGACCTCTCTTGTTCATCCTTCTGCGAATCTCCTCGAACAAGTTCCCCTGCGGGCCAATCCTGACCGGCATGTCTTGTGGACTTAGGGTTTACGGTGATCTGGAGAGGCTGGTAGCTTGGGCTGTGATAGCTCTTCGAAGCCCATGAGAGCCCAGAATCAAACTTGAAGCTGCATGTTTCACCCAAATTGAGCTGGGAAGATGATGCTGAGAATGGCGTTGAGCCGAAAGTTGGACACCCGACCTGACATCATGGAGCCTACTGAGCCTACTGCACAAGCAGGCTATTCATTCTGCTGTCGGTCGGAAGAACCAATGTGCAGTAAACCAAGCTGGAAACATATTTTTCTTTTGCACATTGTTAAAATTTTAAAAAGACAATGTCAATAATCATTGCAAAAACAATGGTAACAGGTAAGCAACAAAAGGAAAAAATCAGTAGACAGACCGGACTCAAGACCTGCCTAGCCTCGCCCATTTCAGGGAAAGGCTAGGGTATACCGCTGCCCGACAGCAGCACGTTATGCCACATGGTATGCCTCAAACTGCGCACAGCTATGGCAATCAATACGTACTTGCAGCCGAACCATTGTAGCATCTCTGTTGTTCATCCTTCCCTGCTTGTCAATCTTGAGAGCCTGTTAGCTTGGGTTTTGCTACCTTTGCGAAGCCCAAGAGGCCCCAGAACTAAACGTGAAGCGGTAAATTGCTAGATAAATGACTCAGAATGATAATAACCGTCGCAACAAGGTCAGTAAAAATAAAAGTAAGCAGAAGAACAATGTGGCATGAAACCATGATCTCTGAAATCGAGCTGGGAACACGACGCTGGGAATGGCATTGAGCCGAAAGTCGGGCAGCCGACGTGATATCATGGAGCCTACACCAGCAGGCTGTTCTTCATTGTCTCCGGCTTAAGCCTCCAAAAGTAGCCGTTCCTTGCAAAAGACTACGCAACATGATTTCCTTCGGCATGCTCCCTTTGCTGCCGTTCTTGTGCAGCGTCCCGGTCTGGACAGCCCGCCTGGACATGACTGCGACACCGCCCGCGCTCGAGCCTGGCTGGGATGAAGGGCTCGGCTGCTATTGCAAGAAGGCCCCGGGCAAGAAGATCAGGAGTAAGGTGTCTTATGTTTTCTCTAGACTCTCGGACACTTGTACAGACAATCGTAGTAGCTGCATTTGGTATCAGTGGTAACGTTGGTGCCTTTACAATGGCAGGAACAGGAACTCGAATAAGCAGGAGTGATATGGGAGACAGTAGTAGTAGTAGTAGTAGTAGTAGTAGTAGTAGTAGTAGTAGTAGTAGTAGTAGTAGTAGTAGTAGTAGTAGTAGTAGTAGTAGTTAGTATGCTTTCAGTGCTTTCTGGCTTGCAGGAATTTGGTCCTCTTCTCTGTGAAACGCAAAGAGGACTTGCCTGATTCTAAGAGCCTAAACCGTAGGTCTTAAACTCTGGACCCTCCACCTTCAACCCCCTGCCTATTATCCAAAGCCGCAGCCCAATCCCCAATCCTTGAACCATAAGCATCTAGACCCCGCCCTTGCAGTTGTTAGTATTGTTGTCCTTATTCCTTTTCTTCTTATGATGTTGGTTATTCATACTCATTATTATGACTACTCGTTCTTTAAATTATGCGTTACTGTTATTCGTATGATTATCAACGAGCTCGAGACGCCCTGAGGTCCGATCCGTCGCAGACTGCTCGGACAGGCCGGGCTCGGGCGCGCCCCTACTCTTGGGGTTTACCTAGGGGTACTTAGAAATAGTTTTAATTTTTGGCTATTATAATCCCTAACAAACAGCTAAAACGATAATTTTTGCTAGGATTCTAAGTTCAGTATAGGCTTTATGGTCTACTCGTAGGGTTTAGGGTCGAGGGTTTAGGGTTTATAGGGCTTAGGGTCTAGGGTTTAGAGTTTAGGAGTTAGGGTTCAGATGACAGCTCCAAATAAAAAGAGGCTTTGAGTTTAAAGTTCAGATATGGGAGTTTCCAAAAATAAGGGACCCTAATGTGGTACCCTAAATAGTAGGATCCTTATTATAAGGACCCCCAAATACGGTGCCCCAAGTTTTCGGAAGCTCCCATATCATCCCTCCCAGTTTTGAGCTTCGAACTTCTGGCATGGCGCCTTAGAGTTCTGGGTTCACGGTGTGGAGTATGGATTACGTGCGGCCCCCATACAGTAAGAGTCTATAATAGGGCTACTATTAAGGTCCTACTATATCTATATTATGATGAATATTCTTCAACTATTACTGAGTGGGGCCGTACCTAAAGTATGGAGCTTCACGCTCAGAGCTTAGAGGCTTTTTTTGGGGCTTTGCGTATTCGGCATGCAGGTCCACGCCCAAGTTTCACACCAGACAAGACAAACCCGTTCACGAGAAAGAAAAGATATAGGGTTCAGGGTTTAGGGAAACTCCTAAAGCCTACACCCTTTAAGCACCAAACTTGTTGTTCACTAGAAACGCTTCACCTTACCATCCTGCATGAGCCTTACATACCTGGTATCTATAGCAGAAGCTTTATCAAACAAACCGCCGGACTGCCAAATCATTTTCCCGGACAGAAAGGCGCAAGCAGACATGGCCAAGCCGTGCGGGCTAGTGATTGTTTAGGCGGGTTTTGGGTTTGGGCTTCTGGGTTTTCCAAGGCTTAGCCATGGCTTAGCCCTACACCCTAAACCCTAAACCAGTGTTGCACGTGTCCTGTTGCACGATGGGCTCTCGAAGTCTAAACGTTGCTAGGAATAGACCGTCTGGGTTATTGACAGTCTTCATTTTGGCCTTGTTGTCTTACATTGTCCTAAACCCTGAACCCTCAACATTAAACCCTTAATCTCAAACCCTGGACGTGAAACCTTGAACCCTGGGCCTTAAACCCTGAACTGCGAGAGCGCCGCTGGCCATTTGCATGGGCGCTCGAGGCTCCGACCGAGGTCCCCAGCCGAGCGTCTCGTCAGGGAGGCAAAAGCCTGACTGTAGTGACACCGCTCTCTGCCGTGAGTCGGCGGGCAGGGCCATGGGAGACGTCAGGGACCGGGGCCTCGACCTGCGAATTTTGGGTTTGGGTCAGGCCCGCCGCGCAGGGCTTTCCGTGCCAGGGGTAGGTCTACACTTGGAGCGACCCCGACAGAGTGCGAGGGGCAAGTTGTTTGTTGCACGCCCTTGCTTGTCGTCGAACGGCCAACACAGGCCGCTGGGACCCACAACCCGACACCAACCCATCTCAGCTCTGATTTGCTGTGAAACGCTCATGTTATGCAGAACTGCGAAGGGAAGCAAAGAGCAAGAACATCTTTCTTGAGGGGCGGTTGTTGGTGGTGAACCCAAAACCCTAATTGAGAATAGTTTGAATGGTTGGGGCGGGGCTACATGCCGACACCAGTGCGCGATAAGTAGGTGCGCCTATGAAACGCACCCACCGCACGCACACGGTATACACCCCCTATAACCCCAAACCCTAGGCTTTCAGCCCTAAACCCTAAACCCTAAACCCTAAACCCTAAACCCTAAACCCTAAACCCTAAACCCTAAACCCTAAACCCTAAACCCTAAACCCTAAACCCTAAACCCTAAACCCTAAACCCTAAACCCTGAACTATAGGCCTGAACCCCGAACCCCAGGCCCAAAACCCGTGGGAAAGACCCAGGGATGGCTCGGAAGAAGAGCCTCGACGTCTTCGCTGGTTCCACGGTGCCAGCAATGGAGAGGAGAGCTTGTACCTCGCAGCTGTTTTATCTTTTTATTGTAGTTACCGTGATACACGTAAAGATTAGTATATACTGAGAATTCATCTTCATCATAGCAAAACATAGCAAAGAATCGATATTAGTATCATGAGCTTTATTATGGTGATTACGTAGCAATATTGTTAGTCTGCTCACCGTTGCGACCAGGGTTGTTCTTGATTCTTCTTATCTGTGCTGTCCTTGATGTGACCATACGAACAGAACGACGATGCTAATGAGCAAGATCCTGAGACAACATGGCATTGAAGATGGATACGAAGATGAACATGGCGTGGTGATGTGGATGGTTCGTATATGTTCGTATGATGACAGCCATAACTTGCCTATTGCAACTGCGCCCGCGTTTATGGATGCAACTGTTCTAGTAAGTGCCTTTGCCTCCTTACAACCCGATGATTATCCGCTACAGTACATCTCCAACATACAGGCAACTCTCGCTCGAACAAAGTTCCAGAAAAGTCTCCTGTCATTCTGGCAATGCTGCTACAGGTCATACTGATGTAGTATCAGCAGAAGCAGTCTTCGTCGTCGTGTTCGTAGTCGTGGTCGCGGTCGTGGTGGTGGTGGTGGCAAATCTTGATGAAACTGCCGCAATGATTTGGGCAGGCTAGCAATTAAGGTGACGGCACGAGTGCTTCAAATTTCAACATGTTGGGGGGTGGTCGGGGTGGTTGGGGGTGGTGGGGGGGTGGGGGGTTGTCGGAGGCAGTGATGGGGGTGGCGAGGGGTGGCCAGCGGGTCGTGGGGGATGGTGGTGGGTGGTCTAGTGTGGTGCTTGGTGTGTGGTGTTTTGTGGAGCTGGTGATGGTGTCTGTGCTGGTGCTAATGGTGGCGGCAAAAGTGGTACAGGTGCCGGTAGCCGTAGTTCTTAGTGGTACAATAGTAGTAACCGCAAGCAGCAATGGTCGTCACCATAACACCGTTCATAGTACGACCACCGCCAGCATCCTCCTCCTCCTCCTCCTCCTCCTCCTCCTCCTTCTCCTCATCCTCATCCTCATCCTCCTCCTCATCCTTATCCTCCTCCTTATCCTGCTCCCCCTCGTCCTCCTCCTCCTCCTCCTCTTCCTCATCCTCTTCATCATCATCCTCACCATCATCCCATCCTCATCATCATCCTCACCATCATCCCATCCTCATCATCATCGTCATCATCCTTCTCGTCCTCCTCCTCATCATCGTCATCATCATCACCACCATCACCATCATCGTCATAGTCATCAACGTGTTCTGCAGTTGATGGGAAGTTGAATGTCCGGGCGTTCAAGGTTTGGGCATCCCGGCAAGGTTACCCAGAAGGCCCTTTCTCTCGAAAATGGGCTACTTTAATAGTTTCATGAAGCTAAACTACAGGTGCTTCTTTTGGGCCCGAAAACGGTAAGATGCATGCCGTACACTATTGCGCTGAGTCTTGCAGACTTGATGGCCAAGCCTCGCTTTGTGAAGACTGTCGCAGACAAAGCAGCTCCATCAAATCTTTCTGCATGTTGCTGCGGGCCCAAGGTGCTGCAAGCTCGCTGGGACATCGATGCTTTCCTTCCCCGTCGGCTTCGGCTATGATCGGCAGCCGTCTTCCGCACTGTGCATTCAAGAGACTCGCCCTGTGCCCCGCGAAGCATGTTGCCGTGTAGGTGACTCGGATGCCTTGTTCGAGCTTGAACCGGCTTTCTTTTAATCGAATCAATAGTTGGGCAACATACTTCAAACCGTGGCGCGCGGGAACAAGGTTACAGCGGCTTTTATGTCTCAAACGTGACCATGCACCTCCAAGCTCATGCTAACTCATTGACCACGCGGACATTCCGGAAGTCACCGCCTGAATTTGAGGTTGCAGACATCTATGCGGCCAAAGACTACAACGGCTCCTTTGTGAATAACCTCTCCGATGTTCACGCCTTTGTGGGCGGCCTCCTGAATGCTCGAGCTCGTCGCTCTATGCCGAATCCCCATGCATTCTCGAAGTCTTGGGATGAGATGGTGCAGGACACAGTCATGCCGTGTATGCTTCGCAAGATGCCCACGAAGGCAGCCGCTGTCTTGTTTTTAAAATATTATGCATGTAGAAGAAGTTTCTTGGTTACGTTGATTGTGATGGCAGGTTTTTTGTCAGTGCCACAATCCACTAGAAAGCAATTTTGATCATAGTTTCTGATCACAGACGGCATTGCCATCAATCTTCCTGTCATAGTTTCTTACTTTGGTTTTGGATCTCCATTGCACTCTCATACCAACTAATTACCACTATCATCATCAGTCGCTATTAGTATATTGAAGATGACGATGAATGGGAGGCCTGCTGCTGCGACGAGGCATCATTGAAGGAAGAAGAGGGCTGCTTGCCGACGGGCATCACGGGCTTGTCAACAGAGCCGGTTGTCGTTAGGGGCAACTATTCGAGGGTTCGGTTGTATGGTTTTTCGTATGTTCCTTGGGCATGGAGAATGATGTATTATTCCGATGGTCCCGAACCAAAGAAGTACACACTCAAGTACGCGACGGACTCTCCCGGTGGGGAAGAGTATGAAATTCTGCCGGGCGAGTTAACGTCTCGTAACCTCACTTGGGAGAGAGGGAATCAATGGTCGCGGACCTGCGAGAAGCACGAAGAGGTGCCGACATTTGTCAAGGATTACCCGAAGTCCACTGAGTGCAGCGTCTTCAAGTTCACAAGGCGCTGCCCGGATGGTGAGGGCTACTATGTCAAGAAGCGTGAGACGTATGGAAAGTGCTTCCGGGAGCCAGGAATTCCAAGGGTAAAAGGAGGGACCCTTTATAAGGACCCCTAGATATTTACCCTTAATATAGCTAATATATACCCATTATATAGCCCACTATAGGGACCCAGGGGTCCCCATTAAGGGTCCCTCCTTCTCCCCTAAGCCCTAAACCCTAAACCCTTAGAGATCCCTTCAAAGGAACACTAAGGGTCCCTCCTTTTCCCCTTTTGAGGATCAAGATCAAGCTCGCCATCCGTCGTCATCCGCTACGATGAACTGACTCACCTCGGCGGCTCCTGGGTTCCTGTTACAGTAGAAGACAGAAAGTTGGAATATCATTATCGTAACCCCTTTAAGGTAAATTATAAGGGGATCCTACCATTAATCCATATTCCAACTTTCTGGAGTTCCCTTTAAGGGGTTTACTTTAAGTTACCATGATAAGCAAGCCTTGTTATTTACTAGAAGATCCTATCATGGGTTTATGTAATTAATTTCAATGTAAGTTCCTAGAATAGTGATCCAGAGTTTTCGGATGGTTTCATTGAACTCGTAACTTAAATGGGAATTTCCGAAAATAGGGGATCCTAATATAGTACCTAAATAGTAGGATCCTCATTAGAAGGACCCTTAAATAAGGTACCCCTAATTGTCGGAAACTCCCAAATTGAGTTCCTTAACAACAGCCCAGGATTCGCCTTCACCTGCCCTGCAGGCCTTCGAAGCGGACAGAGGTACACCTATGTCGACAGCCGCGGGCACACCGTGGACAAGAGCACCCGCTTCTGCAGGTGCCATGAAATCTGCGACAGATCTTAGGCACAAATTCTATCCGTATTAGAAATGATGAAGGCGCCTGAAACAAAGTTCAGCGGCAGAAGGTGTAGAAAGCTCAGACCCACGACATGCCTGTGCTCGGAGAGAAGTCGAAGGCCTGCTCCCTTTTTCTAGATGGGTTCAGGGTCGACCATAGGGGCCGACTGATAAAAGTAGAAACAGCAATCGTAGTAACTAAACTAGTCATAATCATAGTAATAGTAATAGTCATAGTAGTGGTAATAGTCATAGTAGTCGTAATAGTCATAGTCATAGTCAAAGTAATAGTAATAGTAATAGTAATGGTAATGGTAGTCGTAATGGTAAAAGTAATCGTAATAGCAATAGTAGTAGTAATAATAGCAATAACGACAACAATAAGAACAATAGCAATAGCAACAATAATGACAAACAGCTGCCAACATTTTTCTCCCTTGCAGTCTCTGCGCGATCCCGCCATACAAGTAGTTAGCGATCGCAAAATGCAAGTCCACGTTGAAACCAACTATTGCAGCAGCTCTATCAGGGGTCTCACGGGCAGCTTCAGATGAGGTACTGGCAAAGAACGCCCGGAAGCACAGCAACAAACAATCCTTCAAGATGCACAGGTCGGGAGTCTGCGGGATGGTTGAAAACAGGGTTTAGGGTTTAGGGTTCTGATTGTTCTTCGGATCTGAGACAAGTTATGGATACGTTCCCATCAACAAACTTGAAGCACAGGCACGCGATGGGAATTCGTTGCGGATGGTTTGTCGTTTAGGGCCTAACCTGAGACCTGAAATGCTGAACCTACCTGAACCCTAAACCCAACTCCCAAACCCCAAACTCGGGTGCTGATGTTCGCTGCTTACAGAGATTGCCTGGTGTCGGGGGCTAGGAGCTTAGGATAAGATGTAAGGTAAGGAGTCGGAAGGTGAAAGGATTGTTGGCGGTTTTTGGTTGGGCAAAATCTTCACATCAGACCCAATCAGAGTGGGATTGAACCCTAAACGCGCAACAGGAAACCCGAAACCCTGAACCCTAAACCCTCAAACCCGAAGCCCATATCTTTGCCATGGCATCGGGCTTCAGCTCACACCTTGATCATTACATCTGTGCAATCCCAGCAGCACTGTGACTCATTGGCTGCAACGTCCGTTTTTTTTTCGGTTTTAATGTTTTGGAGGTATGCCAAGGATAGTACATGTGCGTATTATTTGCAGCACCTTGCAGCGCAAGCAGCCGGACAAAGAATCTTGGCTGCTTGCACCGTGCCCGAAGATGACCCCATCGGTGAGGACTCTTCCAGGCCATGGTGCAACCCCGCGTGCAATAACTTCAACTTCACAGCATATGGAAACCTAAAGCTTTGAAGGGCATGTAGGTACCGTGTGGTGTTCTACAATGACCTAAAACACTGTCCCTGTCGGATTTCTTTACAGCACCACGCAGTGTGCTTCTGCACGATAGATCTTAGTCTTGCGCGGTTTCATCGAAACCTTCTGCAACATGACAGGGACTGCAACATGCCAGAACGAATGTCATACTCCGTGTACAGTAATTACTGAAATGAAGTTCACACATTCATCTGCAATATTGTTAATTAAGCTTTGAACGTTCGGTTCTCTGTCGCAGTATGTGTGATGATACGGTACTGCCGATTTTCCTCGGCAAGCATATGAACTTTTAGAGTGCTCGCAACTGTAATGATACACATTGCTGTGTGTGGCCATAGCGTGCTTTACAGTGCTTCATGATCAGCGTCGTAGAACTTTTTATGATGGCACATACTGCCGCATATGTCTGACACCGTGAAACACTGTAACCGCGTTGTGAACTCTATATCTGTGTATATATTCACATACGTATGTATGTATGTGTGTATGTATGTATGTATGCATGTACACGTTCATTTTTGTACGTATGTATGTATGTATGTATGTCTGTATGTGTACGCATGCATGTATGTATGAATGTGTGTTTGTATGTTTGTTTGTATGTGTGTACTATGCCTGCTTGTCAGTCTGTCAGTCTGTCTGCCTGCCTGGCTGTCTGTCTGTCTGTCTGTAAGTAAGTATGTGTGTGTGTACGTATTTATGTACATATGTATGTGTGTGTATGTATGCATCCATGCCTGCATGCAAGGATGTATGTATGTATGTATGTATGTGTGCATTTACTTATCTATGTCTCTCCCCACATTCTGTCTGAGCTAGATGTCTAGATGACCCAGTGTACACTAACAAACTCGTCGATTTCATCTCTATCAGCATCTTCGTCAGCAGCATCATGTTCAGCGTCACCATCATGAGCCTGATCATCATCACCACCATGATCCTGTGTTTTCCTTGATGCCCTTCTCATGTCCGCCTGTGTAGTTACCATACCTAAATGCAGAAAGATAAGAAACAAAAGTGAATTTGGCGAGAACCACCTCCAAAATCCCCGTCGGCGATGGTCACCATCATGCTAGTCATCATAAGGAGAATACCAGAATGGCAGAAGAGCAGTACAGGCAAAACCGCTGAGTCAGCAGATCCGGTATAGGAGATTTCGGGATATGACTAGTCATGTAGCAACATGCATCAAGGCATCAGTCTGCTGTATTACATGAAAGCGACGCCGCTACATCGGAAAGCAAATGCGCATGGCGCAAGTGCCTTCAGGAGCCTGCCTCTTGGGCTTGAACCTTCTGGCTCCAAGTCAAAATTTACTTCAAGGGTACCTGTAGTATGTCAGCGAAGGTTGCAAGTTTAGGGTTAAGGGGCAACCCTTAAACGAGGCCGCAACGACTGTGAGTAGTCTCGTCGTTTTTTTGAGAGTTGCTGGCAGGCGGGCAGATCTCGTGGAAGTGGAAGGCTCTGGGGTCCTGGCATAGTATAGCAGCCTAAATAAATACCAAGTTCGAAAGTCTTTAATTATTAGATCCCCAAATCCGTTTAAGAGGAATGAGGAACCCTTTAACCCACCCCCCCCCCCCACCCCCCAAACCCTGATCCCTCAACCTCCTAGACCCCAAACCCGCTATATTGAGCTGAAGGCAGACCTTTGGGTTTGGTGTGTGTTCAGGTTCCGGCGGGCTCAGGGTGTAAGATCACATCTGCAGACGATGGTCTACTATAGTATATATTACAGTACAATACAGTATGTAGTAGTATGTTATAGTACCCTGTAGCAGATGAAAGTACGAAACAGGGTATGAAAGCACATGATATATGATAGTACATGGTCGTATATGATAGTAAAGGATAGTATATGCCAATATACTATAGTCAACTCGACGACAGCCGTTGTCACGGGAATCTGGGCATGAGAGGTTGGAGTTGCTTGCACTTCAAACCCATCATGTGACGCCTACTGTATCTGCTGAACGGAAGTCCGACCCATGCACGACGTTCCTACGTCTATACTGTGTGCACGCAGATGTGACTCATCTGAGTCTCGCTGAAGGTGCTTTCAGGAGCGCACCATAGACACGGACATGGGGTGTGTGCATCGTTTGCCAACACAAAGGCTATTTGGGACACACATGGTGCCTATATGGGACACACATGATGCAAAGCAGCCTGAGCACAGTCCGCATCAGAGATATCTTGCTTTTAGTGTTGGCAGTTGGCGTGAGCAATCAGGATTCTTCTCTGAAAAGGAAAATGACTGGGAATCAGCTTTCAGCTTAGGGCTCTCCGGTAAATTCCGATAATCTGCTCCATGTATGCCGTGCCTGCTTTCTGAGAGACAGACGAGACAATCGCTGCCCCAGACAAGAGCCATGAATATGCAGAAATCACGCCACTCACTCGGATGATGGACAATAGGGCATAGACAACTTACCCCTGGCCTGAATGCTCCATGCTGGTCACAGTGGGTCAGCGTCTATTCTCGTTTACAGCATGGTTTGGTGTCTAGAGGTGTAGACTCTGAAAGACCAAAGCAGCATCGTGAGCTGCGCAGGCACAGGCTCTTCGGCGCAGCTCTTTGGATGCACCCAGCTTCTTTTCAAGCGCATAAAGCAGCAAACTGAGTATTCAGGGTTGTATAGGCTCCAAGGGCTCTGTAGGGTCACTACAAGGGTTCCAATCGCTTTAAGGGGCTCTATTCTAATCCTTTGAATTGAAGACTTATTCACGCTTTGTTCTGGCAGCCTCCTACGGCTTGAGCTGTAATGATCGGAATGAAGGATTTCTGCGGTCCTTACAAGCACACTCTCCCTTTCAATACTGTTACTTGTTCCGAAGCCGTAAACCCCTAAACTTTAAGCCACAAGCCCCAACCGCTAAACCCCTAAACCACAAGCCCACTGTTGCCACGTGGATTCAGAGTCGGCCGCTCCTTCAGGGTTCTTTAGGGTTTAGGGCTATGGGTTTAGGGTTTAGGGGCCTTCTCATTTGTCCACTTAGTTTCCTGTCTCGTCTGGTTTGTGAGTTTCGAACTCGCAACGACCGACGCGGCGCACTGTAATGCGGTGCGTCCATTATGCAGCACGTAGTTGAGAAGCCCCAAACCCTAAACGCCTTGTTCCTCTCCATTGGTATTACTCCGTTCCTGCAGGCGCCGATGATGTCGAGTAAGGCAGCAAACCCCCAAACGGTCAGCCCTAAACCCCACTGAAATTCTATAGAGCTCCAAAACCTCGTCAGCCCAACGCCGTGCCCTAAGCCCTAAATCCTAAATCCGTGAGTCTACGGCGGAGGTCTATTGCTGCTGCTACTGATTGCCAGGGCCCTGACTGCATGCCTAATCTAGGGGGCCTTAATCACTACCAAATTGTGTATATATGGGCCCCAAAACCCTATTCTAATCATAAAGGCCCTTGAAGTAGACCCCAAGCACCGGCCTTTCAGCTTGTGGTGCTCCAGGGTACGTTATATGGGAGTTTCCGAAAATACGGGATACGGTACTTTGGGGTCTTGTTTTTAAGGATCCGACTACTTAGGGTCCCATATGTTACATTTAGGCGCTAAGCGGAATTCCGGTGTAGCGTTCGAAGGCCCATCTGTACGCCGCAAGGTGCACTCCGAAGTCTGCAAGTCTTCCAAATCACTCTTCGTGGAACATCAACTGCAGAAGCAGCACCAGGTGCAACGAACCCGTCTCGTTCAGCCTTCGAAGGAAGGCCTAAACCCGAAAACCAAAACTCTATGCTCGAAAAGCCAAATTCGAAAGCCCGAGAACCCACAACCTAAACCCGGAGACCCAAAACCTAAACCCTGAAGCTTAATAGCAGGGAGGAAAAGGGCCCTCAACAAAAAGAAGCTTAGTATCTAAACCCTGAACCCTTAACCCTGAGCAACGAGCCGTGTGTCAAAGGAAGGGGCCCTGCGCTGCTTTATCGGCCCCGGCCCAGGCAGGTTTTCTGGGAAAATCTGATAGCAAAACGGATTGAGCTCGGGGTTTCAGGGTTTTGGGGTTTGGAGATTGGAGGTTCGGGTCTTGGGTTTAAGGGTTGAGGGTGAATTTAGGGTTTAAGGGTTTAGGGTCTATCATTGAAAATAGTGTTGTTCGTAAACAGTTGTGTTTTACAAAGTTATGATACTGTTGATAAAGATACTATATACAGCAACTACAATGAAAAGGGACAATGTAGTCATGGTAAAAAGACTTTTGTTTGAACAAAGCATTTATCGTGATGCAATAATGATAGCAATAGCAATAGCAATGGTAAGACTTAAGAGCAACCGTAATGACACCGCTGCTGCTGCTGCTGCTGCCGCTACTGCTACTGCTACCGCGACCGCCACCGCTGGTGCTACTGCTACTATTACCAATACTCCTAGTACTACTACTACTACTACTACTACTATTACTACTACCACTACTACTACTACTACTACTACTACTACTACTACTACTACTACTACTACTACTACTACTACTACTACTACTACTACTATACTACTACTACTACTACTGACTACTACTACTACTACTACTACTACTACTACTACTACTACTACTACTACTACTACTACTACTACTACTACTACTACTACTACTACTACTACTACTACTACTACTACTACTACTATTGCCACCACTACCACTACCATTTCCACTACCACTACAACTACTAATACCACGTGTTTCCAAGGAAAAACAGCAATCACAATGACTATAATCCGAATATGGCAAGACACCACAGTCGCAACAATGCTAAATACAGTTGTACAAAGACAATGGTAAGCTGACAGTGCGAGTGCCCAAAGGTAGGAGTCATCCTCCGGAGTCGTTTACTTAAGCAGGTGTCTGCATCGCTTTTTCGTCTAACCATGCTGTCTACAATAGGACGCGTGCAAACGGTAGTTCGCATGGTGGAACATGAAGATGTGTCACTTGGGCAATGTGCCCGGCGATGTGGACTTCCGTGCGCCTGCGACGACACGGCGGCATGAAGACAGAGCAACACACGAGACGGCATCAGTGATGTATCAAGCAAGAGTAACGTTCACAGATTCACAGCATCAGCCAGTTGGTGGATATTGTTGTTATTAGCAAACCAAGCTGGCACATGTAGGGACAACGAAATTGTATCAACCGTAGTGTTCCCCATCACCCCGCTTAGTACATGAAAGAAGATAAGGTACCGGCAGACCAAAACCTGCAGACCCCCATTTTTCTCACAAAGCTGCTTCAGAGGCAGACTTCAGACTGTCGACTGCGTAGAAATCCCAATCAGACTCGGGAAGTTTCTTTTGACGTTCCGGGTGTGGTATAGCGTCGCTAACGGCCCCTTGTGGCTCTGCTTCACGGTCAGTTCATGGAGCTCTTGTTGTTTACACCGCCATGACCCTTAAAAGAACAACTTCGGCCATGAACCTCACCTCAAAAGTAGCTCCTACAACACCCAAATGCTAAGTCTAGCCCTTAGAGCACCCCTTAATTATGGTACCCTCGTAGTCCATCGACAAGCAAATTGTGGCACCATGTTCGTGGCTCGGCGGTGCTGGCTCTCTTCTGCAGTGCCCCGAAGGCTGGATCCTTCGCAAAACCTTAAAACCTTTATTTATGCTAGCTGCTAACATGATATTGTATGCCATCTTATATTACATGTGTTTATGTGATATCACATAATATATCTTATTGTATTGTAGTGTATACTACAGTAGTCAGTAGAATATTACATATTGTACTTTGCATTGTCGCTACATAGTAAAAGCAGGTAGTTCAAGTTCAAGGTTGGGGTTGAGGTTCAGGATTTTGCGAATCAGCTTGCAAAGGTCACCGATGCAAAAACAGTGTGGTGGAGCGTACCCTTCTGGATGTTTTCATTCTTGAAGGCCCGCTTTACGATTTTGCGCAGGAGGCTGCTACGATCGTGTCTTCGGTGGAGCGTGACAGGCTTTGACTTGACTTGTGAAGGCTTATATAACAGGGGCTCTAGGCTAGCTGCTCTAGGATTCTGGCTCTACGTTATAAGTAGGGTTATAAGTCCCTGAATAGGTAGTGTAGGATTCTGGGTCTACGTTATAAGTAGGGTTATAAGTCCCTTAATAGGTAGTGTAGGATTCTGGGTCTACGTTATAAGTAGGGTTCTAAGTCCCATAATATGGTTTATAAGTATAGTTACCCTACTTATAACCCCACTTATAGCTACCCATTTGTAACAGTAACTCCCGTATCGTGCGAATATGAGTATATCGTGATTTTCTGACCAATACCCTGGTGGAGTCATTGAGGCCCGTTTTAAATTTAGGGTTTAGGGTTTAGAGTTTTTCGGAGTCTTGTAAGATTCAGGCTGCAGGGCTTCTTCTTGCAGTTTCCACGTTTGGAGTTAGAGGTTTACCCGGGTCCGGCCAGGACGTGAGTTTAGCCACGAGCCCCAGGGAGGCCATTGGAGGTCCATCTTCTTCACTTCCCGGCATACTTCCGCAAGATCTTGAAAAGGAGATGGCAGCTGGCAAACCCAAAACCCGAGAAGGAGACTAGACATGCGATCGGGAATGGCCGTTGTATGTTGGTAAGGACAAACCAGTACTGTGGGCAGATGTATATCGATGGGTCTGTAGGAGTAGTAGAGAGGCGTGGGACTAGCGCGGGCAAACCTAGAGTTCTGGGATTATTAGTAGCAATCATCGTCATCGTCGCCGTACTTGCAGCAGTCCCATGAGCGGGGTGGGCGTCCATGGGCGGTGTTTCTGTACCTGAGTCAAAGGATGGGAAAGAGCGTAGTTCTAGGTAGCCCCTGGGACATTTTATATTTTCCCTTATTGGGGTTAAGAGGATCTTGTTTACGAATATTTTTCAGAGGCTTTGAGGGGCCAACCTAGAGTTACATATCCAGGCTTTAGCCTTATCGGCTTCAGGGCGAGCATTGCGGCTTTTCCCTCCGCGGCACTCAGGGAAGACGCTACGAAAGATAGCATTTCTCAGCACCACGTCTTGAAGCCCAAACACTGAACTCTCAACGGATCCTGGCAGAGGCTATATAGGTGTTGCTCCTCCACGAGCCCCTGGGAAGATTGACGGCACTAAACTTCCTAAGCCCTAAATTCTACACAGGCTTTAGGTCTTCTCCCAGCGGCCTCTACCTTGAGTTACCCAAACCTACCTTTTTCCAGGGTATGAACCCCAAAGCGGACCAAAGCAGGTCAGCCGCGGTTTCCTGCATGCCTATCGGAGGAGGCTCCCTGGGTTTTAAACCCCTAAACTTTAGGGGTCAGTGTTCAGGGTTCAGTAGGGAGGCTTGCATTGGGGTCCCGATACAGGTTCTAAGGGGGAGGGAAGGACCAGGCATACGACAGGGGGCTCGCACCCATGCGCCCTTGACTATGTCTCTTGTTGCAAACAGTTTGAGACTCCACAATTCTGCACCTTTCTCTGAGTCTGAACTGGAAGAGAAAGTGATACAATCAGCAGCGGCAGAGAATTGATATCTCGCGTCGGCGAGCGGAAGAACCCTTATAGATCCCTTTCAAGGAACCCCCAAACCCGAAGTCAGGAACCCGGAACCCTAAGACCCTGGGCCGCAGAAGCTTGCTTCCAGTCGTGTCGCCAAAAGCAGAGCCTTGTCGGTGGAAGTACGAGATAATCAGGGACCCGACTATCGATCCCAAGAGTACCCCTAATTGGAAAGGTGCCCGAAGAGCAGCACACCCCACCCCCCGCCCGCCATGTGGGCAGTTCACCATTGAGAGTTCGTATGGCAACCTCACGCCACGAGCACTTAGCGGTTGGGAGTGTAAGGGTCAGCTATATAGGACCCTCAAGAAGGAAGCCCTTTCGTACCAAGACCGCCAAACCCTAAGCCTAAACCCCATAATCTATGAATTTGACGAAGCGACTTGTCCCTGGTGCTTGCCTCGCCCCGCATTTTCAGGGGCTGCTGTAACTTCGAAAAAAATGTGACCCTTTGTGCACATGCTTCTGGTAAACGCCGTTCGATGTTGGCACCTGCCAATAGATCCCAACTCCAACAAATTACATAGTGCCACAAATTGGGTGTCGCAACTTCCGCTGACTTCCTTGAGTCTTCAATCTCCAGCTTCTCGTGGATGAGACCCAAGGATTCTTCTGGTTCTGACGGTTAGAATCCTACTATCTGGAAGTTCAGAGCCAAGTTTTTGCGAATGTGTCTCCACCCACACCCCCAGGCATGGCCATCACCTGGGCGTTTCGTCTCACTGACATAGCATTCTCTCTAGGGCTTCCAGGGCTTCAATTTTCGAATGCTGGGGTTTGTGGTCCCTGTCGAGAATGTTAGAACGCCTCGTCCCGAAAGAACCTGTACCCACCTAAGCCCAAACCCAAAACCGTAAACCCTAAACCCGGGTGATCAGCTCTTACATTGACAAGAGTCGTAGCAGTGATCATGATCTTTGATGGCAGTGTCAACTCGTAGAGAAATTGGCCTGGAAAGCGTTCCATACCCATAGGCCCCAAAGTAGTTCCTTTTGGGGATTACCCTATAGGGTTCTATATATGAATCCCAAAAAGAAACTACTTTGGGGCCTTAGGGTAATTCTATATATGAACCCCAAAAAGAAACTACTTTGGGGCCTTAGGGTATAACCATAGCAGTCATAACAGCAGAGGCGAATCAGGAGCTTTCCGTTGCAGAGCTCACTTCGGCGATCAGTGCTTGCGGCAGAGGCGGGCCCAGCACAGGGCTACATAAAAGGTTCCCCTTATATATATATATATATGTATATATATATATATAGAGAGAGAGAGAGAGAGAGAGAGAGAGAGAGAGAGTTCCTTTAAGGGTTCCTTTGAAGGGTTCCTGCGTAGGGTTGCATTTGTATAAAACATAGGGGCCTAAACGATTACCGACAACATTTCGGGGTGTCGTTTTTATGATTATAGTATAATGGGTCCCCAAACCCTATTCTAATCATTAAGCCGCTCCAGGACTTCACTGGCGTCTGGCTGCGGAGTTGCTTCAGAGTCGGCTATCCCAAAGCCTGCCGAAGCCCACGGCTGGGGACTTGGGTTTACGGATTAGGGATTGGGGTTTCGGGATTCGGGTTCAGGGATTCAGGTTCAGGGATTGATTAGGGTTTGGGGATTAGGATTCAGGGTCAGGGATTAGGGCTCAGGGATCACAGTAGGGTTTAAGGTTTGTTTAAATCGGCTTGCTCAGGCAGATGAATCAACTGGCAGCACCCTACCAATACTCCCGAAGGCTCCATGAAGACTCATAACCTGTAACCCATCAGTTCCTTGTTTTGAGGTTTGGAAGTTCTAGACAATGTTCTTTTGATGGGCTTCTCCAGGTTTAAGGGTTGGGGTTTAGTTTAGGTTTTCGAGTTCAGGCTTCATGTGGCGATCAAAGTGCCTGTGCCGCCGGTACAGCGTCTACTCTTCCAGTCTCTGCGCCTGTATTTCTAAGCCCATACCCAAAGATGCAAAATCCTAAGCCTCAAACCCGGAACCCTAAACCCTCTTGCTGCTCTTGCTGAACCGCTGTCACTAAACTGGCATTCTTCCATTTCAACCAGGATGAACAAGTGCCCACCGACTTCAGATCAGGCTTTGCCCAAGTCCTCTAAAGCGGCCTGGGGATTTTCAAGCCCTGAAGCTGAACTGAAACTGGAAGCCTGAAGCGGCAATGTTGCCACCATGAAACACCTTCGGAAACAGGAATCGCAGCATAGCAAGAAGTAGCCGAGCAGGAAGAAGCCTACTAGTCATGGCAATGCTGAGACCAAGAGGGAGTAAGTAAACGAAGTACCCTGGGGAAACTGTAACATGGTATGTCTGGTTAGATCATCGCAACAACTTCGGCTGGAATAGTCCTCAACTGAGCTGCTTGTCGCGAGAGTCATAGCTAGAGTCCAGATATGAGCGTAAACCAAACCCCCCTGAACCCCTAAATCCCAACCCCAATCCCCCAAATTTAGTGTGGAACCCTTGCAATTAGATCCCTTCATGGAGCCCCTAAATCCCAAAGCCTTCAGGTGGCGACCTACAATGCAATGATTGATGCCTGTGCCTGCAGTGGTCAGTGGGAGCAGGTCGTGTGCGTCGACACCGTAAAGTCTACCATGAGACACCTGAAGGATACTTGGTGTTCTACCAATGGGGAGGCACAGAGTTCCGGGTCCAGAAAGACGCTGCATGCTGAGTGTTGATTTCTATCATTAGTCTTTGTCTTCCGCAATGTTGTACATATATATATATACATATATATATACATATATATATATATATATATATATATATGGTATGCAGTGCAGGCAGTCGCCTGGCTGCACAGTCTACAATGGGCGCAGCTTCAGCCTTCGGCCCGGTACTCAAAGTTGAAGTGTGAGGGTTATGTAGGAGCTTAATGGTAATTAATGGTTGTACGTTTATTAAATAGTTTCCTTGAGTTGCCAATGCTACTTTGGTGGTTCCGCCAAGAAGTATGGTATAACATCCCCCAGGCCCTATTCTAATTATTGGGCCCCTATATTAGATGACCGGTTCAGGGCATGACATGTTGCACGTATTCGGATTCAGATCTTGAGCTTGCTCTGGTTGAAGTTGAAGATGGCACCGAATGATGTTGAAACCGAAGCCCGGCAGTAGTGTTCAATCCCTAGGCCATCCACACGATACAGTCGGGCTTAATATCAGTTCAGATGGCTCATGAACCCCTGCCCCGTGATATTCAACGGGGTGCGGACTCCCGCCGGCAATAGAAACTCGGAAGGTGTTTAGAGTTAGGGGGCTTTGTTCACGACTACAATTGTGACATTTGGGGAATCTTTCTCCTGCTCTTGCTCTTGCTCCTAAACCTCCCAACTCCCTATGCGTGTTTTATCAGTCAATGGGCGAAGCGATTAGCAAGGCTGGTTGAAACTGCAGGAACAGCAGGATTACCGGTACTACGTGTACTTGCACTGCTCCTCTTCTTCTCATACTGGCTTCTATTCCTTGCTATTCGAATGTTGAAGCATCGCTGATGTCAGCGTGTCCAGGAATCTGGCCATCCGTCTTTACATGGGTTTCAGCATGCTGATGAAGCCGAGGCGACTGTCCATGCCTGTGGCATAGGTGGTTGTGGGAGCTTCTCTAAGCTTCGATGTGAAGAGGGCAATCTTCAAGTCTTCCTAGTGTTATATGAGGAAAGCGAAGATAAGCGAAGGACGAAGGAGAGCCAGAAAGAGCAATCTTGCTACCAGGTCATCACGTACAACAGCCTCATCAATGCCTGCGGCAGCAAGCAGTGGCGGAAGGCAGCTCTGCAGCCGCCGCAAACCATGGAACGAGATAGACGGAAGACACCACCGCCCCGTTCGTTCTTCAAGTAGCTCGAATAGCTTGCACATTGCAGTCGTCTATCTCTTTGATTTCATCACACCGTCATGAGACCTTCTGCGTTGTTGAGGCAAGTGTCCGGCATCTGAACAGGCCTCAACTCAGGATCCTCCCAATTGCAAATGATGGAGGTGGAAGACGGTGGAACTTCAAGAGCTAGCTGATCCTCAAACTCGCCTCCCTGGACATATGCCATTGTGGCTCGAGCGCAGCTGAAGCCTTTGCAAGACTCCCCTCAACATCCGGCCCGGTCGCAGGATGGCGCACGGTGCCTCGTGCAAGTGCTCCCCATGTGGACGCCGAGGAGCAGCCCAGGCGCGCGCCTGGTCCATCCGAATCCTGACACACATGGTGACGATGTGGCACTTTGGGAAACTTTATAATTTCACTTGTGGTCCCTACAGGTGTACGGATTCCTATTCGTAAATGCTTTGCAAGGGCCCCAACCCCAAAACTATACAACCCACGCAGGTTAAGCCAGGCCGCCTGGGAAAGGCTGCCCGCGAGAAGGCCGGCCTGGAGCGGAAGAAGTGCCGCGGCAAAGCGAAGTGGGAGGACAAAGACGCTCAGCATGCGCTTGCCGACGAGGTGATCGAGGAGGAGGAGCAGGAGACACCGACCAAGCTGTGGCAGAAGGGCGGGTGTTTGGGGCACAAGGGGCGGAAGAGAGTTGCGGAGTTTGCATTGTCGGGACTCGGGACACCTGGGTTGAGTCGGTTAAGTTTGGGGGTGCTCTTCCCGATGCCTTGGAGGAGGTTCTTCCGGCGGAGAATGAGGAGGTCATGGATTGCGAAGCAGAGAACGCAACCGACGAATTTGCCGAGGCCGTGAAGAACATGGGCGACCTGGTGGATAAGATGGTTGCGGAAGCCGAGCGCAACGCGGAGCTTGCCCTGGAGGACTGGGTTCTTGTTCAGGACTTCAATAAGGAGACCGTGCTCTTTACATTTATTTGCTATAGATCCCTATTATGGTAACTTAGATTGAATTCCTTGACAAGAACTCAGAGGAAGCCGAGATGGCGGCTGCAGAAGCCGAGAGCTACGAAATGGAGCTCGAGACGCTCCTGAAAGAGCTGGGGGTCTGAGAGGCTGACAGGTCCGTCTTAGGGACTGCAAGCTGTCTACAGGGGGGTTTAGGGAGAACCTTAGCCACAGATCCTCCACCTGTGCAGCTCTTTGACATCGATGTAAAAAACAAAAGCTGCAAGGGTTCGAAAGCGCCACGTTGAAATGCCTTGCTTGGTTGCAGGATCCACAGCTTCGTTTATGTAGGCCTTTGGTTCACTAGCTAAGACGGACGCCTCACGTTCGAACAATTGAAATTGGCCTGTCGCTTGAGTATTCGGGATTTCAGGTGTACCGTTTAGCAAAGGATTTAGGGTTTAGGACGGTGTAGGATTCAAAGACTGAGGTTGAAAGCTTCAGTAGCTTCAGTGCATCTACAACTCTGCGACATGCCGAAAAAGAACCCAAGCTGGCCTGTCCAGTACCCGCCATTTCCCAAAGGTCCAAGTCGGTGCAATGTAGACGCCTACATCAGTTGTAGCGTTAGTACTCTTTTATAGCCTTTACCGCGCCCCCAAAACTTATTCTAATCATTACGGTCTCATGATTTGATAATTGGAGTTCTGCGGTTCTAACCCATATACGGAGACGCAAGATGTGTTGGACCTTTGGGAGTGATCCAAAGACTTGCAGGAGCTTGTGAAACGAAGAAGCATGCCCTGTTTGGGCATATGTCTGTTTGCTAGTGTCCTTTTCTTGCGCCGTTTTCCGAACCATGCTCAAACTCTCAAACCCTTCACTTGCTCTTGCGGAGAGGGAGCTGCCGGAGACGAAGGATGATGAAAGGGGGAAGCTTGACTTGAACTTGAACCCGTAGAGCTCTGGTTCTCGCAGTCCTTTCAATGCCACATTGTTGCCGGCAGAACAAGTGTAGCCCGAACGCACGTTCGCATATCACTGCGTGCGTGTGGGCTAGATGTCAACATGCTTCTCCAAGACCAACGTGTCTGAGGAGTCACGGTCGCGTCCGTCCTAGGGATTGCAAGCTGTTTTCAATCATAGCCTCAGCCCACAAACCGCCGACCTGGCAGGGCATACATAGTACGAGAGCGTACTGCAACCCGTGTATATCGAAGTAAGAAGCAAAACTGCAAGGGTTCGATTCTGCCAGATTGAAATGCCCCGTTTGGGAGCAAGATCAGCAGGTTCGTTTTTTTTATGCTTGTGATTCACTAAGACGGATGCCAGCATTTTCGAATGCGCGAAATTGGCCTGTCGCCTGAGCAGTTAGGGTGTCAGGAAGACCGTTTAGTATAGGATTTAGGGTTGAGGACGGTGTAGGATTGCAGTTGGCAGCTGCGGTGTACTTACAACTCTGCGACAGGCCGAAGAAGATCCCAAGCTGGCATGTCCGGGACATTCCAGTTCGCAGGTCCAAGTCTGTCTGATGTAGACGCCTGCATGATTTGTAGTGTCACAATTTCTTCAGAGTCTTCTTCTATGTAAACTTGAGTATACGCCAGAGCCATGTTCTATTCATTAAGGCCCCGGAATAGATTTATCGGTCATTGGCATTCTGCTCTTGTAACCATTGTGTATGGAGACATGTCCACATAGGCAAGCAGGATTGGGCCCTTGGGAGTAGTCTGCCAAGGACTTGCATGAGCTTGTGAAGCGAAGAAACATGTATTGTTTGGGCATAACTCTGTTGCTAGTGACTGCTAGTGTCCTCATCTTGCGCGCTGGGTCCGAACCCTACTCAAACCCGTGTAAAGCAGTATGTGTATTCCGAGGATTGCTTCACTTGCTCTTGCGGAGAGGGAGCTGCCGGGCCGAAGTATAAGTATATCGCAGTATACGCTTCAAAGCGAATGGGAAAGCGTGAACTTGAACCGCAGAGCTCTGTTTCTCGCAGTCTTTTCAATGCCACTTTGTCCCCGGCAATCCGGCAGAACCAGCACGGCGACAACGCAGGTCGCATATCGCCGAGGGTGCGAGGTGGAAAGGCACGTTAGAACGGCAGATTCAGAGTCACATGCGCCTCTTCGACCTCACTCCACATCGCACGTAGATCAGCGATCAAAGTGCTACAGGTGACAATGTTTCGCAAAATAACAGGATTGTAGCTTGCTGCTGCTGGACCAAGGGAAATCGAGTGGTTTATAGCATTTTTTGTAGCGTCGATTCGACAGTGTTTTGTCTCCATGTGCCCTTGTGGCTCGAGCGCTTGCGATTCGTTCAGCTGAAGCCTTTGGAAGGCTCCCCTTAACATCCGCTCCGACCGCAGCATGGCGCACGGTGCCTCGTGCCCAGGAGCAGCCCAGGCACGCGCCTGGTCCATCCGAATCCTGCGGAATATGGTGACGATGCGGCACTTTGGGAAGCTTTATAATTTCCCTTGTGGTGCCTGTATAGAGGTACGGATTCCTATTCCTAAATACGTTGCAAGGGCCCCAACCCTAAAACTATACAACCCGCGCAGGTTAAGCCAGGCCGCCTGGGAAAGGCTGCCCGCCAGAAGGCCGGCCTGGAGCGGAAGAAGTGCCGCGGCAAAGCAAAGTGGGAGGACAAAGACCCTCAGCATGCGCTTGCCGACGAGGTGATCGAGGAGGAGCAGGAGACACCGACCAAGCTGTCGCAGAAGGGCGGGTTTTCGCGGCACGAGGGGCGGTTGCTGGGTTTGCTTTGTCGGGATACGGGGTTACGTCGGTTAAGTTTGGGGGTGCTGTTCCCGATGCCTTGGAGGAGGTTGGTGCGGCGGAGAATGCGGACGAAATGGACTTCGAAGTAGAAAACGCTACCGAAGATGTCGCCGAGGCCATCAAGCATAGCGGCGACCTGGTGGATAAGATGGTTGCCGAAGCCGAGCGCAGGTCGGAGCTTGCCCTGGAGGACTGGGTTCTTGTTCAGGACTTCAATTCAAGTTACCATAAATAAGGAAACCGTGCTCTTTACATTTATTTGCTATAGATCCCGATTATGGTAACTTAGATTGAATTCCTTGAGAACTCAGAGGAAGCCGAGATGGCTGCGGCAGAAGCTGAGAGCTACGAGATGGAGCTAGAGACGCTCCTGAAAGAGCTGGGGGTCTGAGAGGCTGACAGGTCCGTCTTGGGGACTGCAAGCTGTCTACAGGGGGGGTTTAGGGAGAACCTTAGCCACAGATCCTCCACCTGGCAAGGTACAACATCAGAACGTTATACTGCAGCTCTTTGACATCGATGTAAATAACAAAAGCTGCAAGGGTTCGAAAGCGCCACGTTGAAATGCCTTGCTTGGTTGCAGGATCCACAGCTTCGTTTATGTAGGCCTGTGGTTCACTAGCTAAGACGGACGCCTCATGTTCGAATAATTGAAATTGGCCTGTCGCTTGAGTATTTGGGATTTCATGTGAATCGTTTAGCAAAGGATTTAGGGTTTAGGACGGTGTAGGATTCAAAGATTGAGGTTGAAAGCTTCAGTAGCCTCAGTGCATCTACAACTCTGCGACATGCCGAACAAGAACCCAAGCTGGCCTCCCAGAGGTCCAAGTCGGTGTAATGTAGACGCCTACATCAGTTGTAGTGTTCGTATTTGTTTAAAGCCTTTACGGCGCCTCCAAAACATATTCTAATCGTTAGGGTCTCGTGAATTGATAATTGGAGTTCTGTGGGACCCTTGGGAGTGATCCAAAGACTTGCAGGAGCTTGTGAAACGAAGAAGCATGCCCTGTTTGGGCATAGGTGTCTTTGCTAGTGTCCTTGTCTTGCACCGTTTTCCGAACCATACTCAAACTTTCAAACCCTTCACTTGCTCTTGCGGAGAGGGAGCTGCCGGACACGAAGTATGATGAAAGCGGTAAGCTTGACTTGAACTTGAACCCGTAGAGCTCTGGTTCTCGCAGTCCTTTAGTTGCCACTTTGTCGCCGGCAGAACAAGTGCAGCCCGAACGCACATTCGCATATAACTGCGCGTATGGGCTGGATGTAAACATTCTTCTCCAAGACCAATGTGTCTGAGGAGTCACGGACGCGTCCGTCCTAGGGACTGCAAGCTGTTTTCAATCATAGCCTCAGCCCACAAACCGCCGACCTGGCAGGGCATACATAGTACGAGAGCGCACTGCAACTTTTAGAAATCGAAGCAAGAAGCAAAGGCTGCAAGGGTTCGATTTTGCCAGATTGAAATGCCTCGTTTGGGTGCAAGATCAGCAGGTTAGTTTTTTTGTATGCTCGTGATTCACTAAGACGGATGCCAGCATTTTCGAATGCGCGAAATTGGCCTGTCGCCTGAGTTAGGATGTCAGGCACACCGTTTAGTATAGGATTTAGGGTCGAGGACGGTGTAGGATTGCAGTTGGAAGCTGCAGTGTATTTACAACTCTGCGACAGGCCGAAGAAGATCCCAAGCTGGCATGTCCGGGACATTCCAGTTCGCAGGTCCAAGTCTGTCTGATGTAGACGCCTGCATGCTTTGTGGTGTCAGAATTTCTTTAGAGTCTTCTTCTATGTAAACTTGACTGTACCCCAGAGCCATGTTCTACTCATTAAGGCCCCGGGAATACATTTATCGGTCGTTGGCATTCTGCTCTTCTAACCCGTGTGTATGGAGACATGTCCACATAGGCAAGCAGGATTGGGCCCTTGGGAGTAATCTGCCAAGGACTTGCATGAGCTCGTGAAGCGAAGAAACATGTATCGTTTGGGCATAACCCTGTTGCTAGTGACTGCTAGTGTCCTCATCTTGCGCGCTGGGTCCGAACCCTACTCAAACCCGTGTAAAGCAGTATGTGTATTCCGAGGATTGCTTCACTTGCTCTTAGGAGAGGGAGCTGCCGGGCCGAAGTATAAGTATATCGCAGTATACGCTTCAAAGCGAATGGGAAAGCGTGAACTTGAACCGCAGAGCTCTGTTTCTCGCAGTCCTTTCAATGCCACTTTGTCCCCGTCGCATATCGCTGAGGGTGCGAGGTGGAAAGGCACGTTAGAACGGCAGATTCTGAGTCACATGCGCCTTTTCGACCTCACTCCACATCGCACGTAGATCAGCGATCAAAGTGCTACAGGTGACAATGTTCCGCAAAATAACAGGATTGTAGCTTGCTGCTGCTGGACCAAGGGAAATCGAGTGGTTTATAGCATGTTTTGTAGCGTCGATTCGACAGTGTTTTGTCTCCATGTGCCCTTGTGGCTCGAGCGCTTGAGATTCGTTCAGCTGAAGCCTTTGGAAGGCTCCCCTCAACATCCGCTCCGACCGCAGCATGGCGCACGGTGCCTCGTGCCCAGGAGCAGCCCAGGCGCGCGCCTGGTCCATCCGAATCCTGCGGAATATGGTGACGATGCGGCACTTTGGGAAACTTTATAATTTCACTTGTGGTCCCTACAGGTGTACGGATTCCTATTCCTAAATACGTTGCAAGGGCCCCAACCCTAAAACTATACAACCCGCGCAGGTTAAGCCAGGCCGCCTGGGAAAGGCTGCCCGCCAGAAGGCCGGCCTGGAGCGGAAGAAGTGCCGCGGCAAAGCAAAGTGGGAGGACAAAGACCCTCAGCATGCGCTTGCCGACGAGGTGATCGAGGAGGAGCAGGAGACACCGACCAAGCTGTCGCAGAAGGGCGGGTTTTCGCGGCACGAGGGGCGGTTGCTGGGTTTGCTTTGTCGGGATACGGGGTTACGTCGGTTAAGTTTGGGGGTGCTGTTCCCGATGCCTTGGAGGAGGTTCGTGCGGCGGAGAATGCGGACGAAATGGACTTCGAAGTAGAAAACGCTACCGAGGATGTCGCCGAGGCCATCAAGCATAGCGGCGACCTGGTGGATAAGATGGTTGCCGAAGCCGAGCGCAGGGCGGAGCTTGCCCTGGAGGACTGGGTTCTTGTTCAGGACTTCAAGTCAAGTTACCATAAATAAGGAGACCGTGCTCTTTACATTTATTTGCTATAGATCCCGATTATGGTAACTTAGATTAAATTCCTTGACAAGAACTCAGAGGAAGCCGAGATGGCTGCGGCATTGGCCGAGAGCTACGAAATGGAGCTAGAGACGCTCCTGAAAGAGCTGGGGGTCTGAGAGGCTGACAGGTCCGTCTTAGGGACTGCAAGCTGTCTACAAGGGGGTTTAGGGAGAACCTTAGCCACAGATCCTCCACCTGGCAAGCTATAACATCAGAACGTCATACTGCAGCTCCTTGACATCGATGTAAGAAGCAAAAGCTGCAAGGGTTCAAGCGCGACACGTTGAAATGCCTTGCTTGGGTGCAGGATCCACAGATTCGTTTATGTATGCTTGTGATTCACTAAGACGGACGCCAGCATCAACCGGTGCGCGAAATTGGCCTGTCGCTTGAGTATTTGGGATTTCAGGTTTACCATTTAGTAGAAGATGTAGGATGTAGGACGGTGCAATGTAGGATTCAAAGATTTAGGTTGAAAGCTTCAGTAGCCTCAGTGCATCTACAACTCTGCGACATGCCGAAGAAAAACCCAAGCTGGCCTGTCCAGGACACGCCATTTCCCAGAGGTCCAAGTCGGTGTAATGTAGACGCCTGTATTTGTTTAAAGCCTTTACCGCGCCCCCAAAACATATTCTAATCATTAGGGTCTCGTGATTTGATAATTGGAGTTCTGTGGTTCTAGCCCATCTATGGAGACACAAGAAGTGTTGGACCCTTGGGGTCTCGTGATTTGATAATTGGAGTTCTGTGGTTCTAGCCCATCTATGGAGACACAAGAAGTGTTGGACCCTTGGGAGTGATCCAAAGACTTGCAGGAGCTTGTGAAAGGAAGAAGCATGCCCTGTTTGGGCATAGGTGTCTTTGCTAGTGTGCTTGTCTTGCACCGTTTTCCGAACCATACTCAAACTCTCAAACCCTTCACTTGCTCTCGCGGAGAGGGATTTGCCGGAGACAAAGTATGATGAAAGGGGGAAGCTTGACCTGAACTTGAACCCGTAGAGCTCTGGTTCTCGCAGTCCTTTCAATGTCACTTTGTTGCCGGCAGAACAAGTGTAGCCCGAACACACGTTCGCATATAGCTGCGCGTATGGGCTGGATGTAAACATGCTCCTCCAAGACCAATGTGTCTGAGGAGTCACGCGCGCGTCCGTCCTACGGACTGCAAGCTGTTTTCAATCATAGTCTCAGCCCACAAACCGCCGACCTGGCAGGGCATACATAGTACGAGAGCGTACTGCAACCCTTAGAAATCGAAGCAAGAAGCAAAAGCTGCAAGGGTTCGATTTTGCCAGATTGGAATGCCTCCCTTGGGTGCAAGATCAGCAGGTTAGTTTTTTTTTTATGCTCGTGATTCACTAAGACGGATGCCAGCATTTTCGAATGCGCGAAATTGGCCTGTCGCCTGAGTCAGGATGTCAGGAACACCGTTTAGTAAAGGATTTAGGGTTGAGGAAAGTGTAGGATTGCAGTTGGAAGCTGCAGTGTAATTACAACTCTGCGACAGGCCGAAGAAGATCCCAAGCTGGCATGTCCGGGACATTCCAGTTCGCAGGTCCAAGTCTGTCTGATGTAGACGCCTGCATGATTTGTAGTTGTAGTGTCAGAATTTCTTTAGAGTCTTCTTCTATGTAAATTTGTCTGTACCCCAGAGCCATGTTCTACTCATTAAGGGTTCGGGAGAATAGATTTATCGGTCGTTGGCATTCTGCTCTTGTAACCCTTGTGTATGGAGACATGTCCACATAGGCAAGCAGGATTGGGCCCTTGGGAGTAATCTGCCAAGGACTTGCATGAGCTCGTGTAGCGAAGAAACATGTATTGTTTGGGCATAACTCTGTTGCTAGTGACTGCTAGTGTCCTCATCTTGCGCGCTGATTCCGAACCCTACTCAAACCCGTGTAAAGCAGTATGTGTAGTCCGAGGATTGCTTCACTTGCTCTTGCGGAGAGGGAGCTGCCGGGCCGAAGTATGAGTATTTCGCAGTATACGCTTTAAAGCGAATGGGAAAGCGTGAACTTGAACCAGTAGAGCTCTGTGTCTCGCAGTCCTTTCAATGCCACTTTGTCCCCGGCAATCCGGCAGAACCAGCACGGCGACAACGCAGGTCGCATATCGCTGAGGGTGCGAGGTGGAAAGGCACGTTAGAACGGCAGATTCCGAGTCACATTCGCCTTTTCGACCTCACTCCACATCGCACGTAGATCAGCGATCAAAGTGCTACCCAGGTGACAATGTTTCGCAGAAAACACGATTGTAGCTTGCTGTTGTTGGACCCAGGGAAATGAAGTGGTTTATAGCTTGTCCTTGTAGCGTCGATTCGACAGTGTGTTGGCTCCATGACCAAAGGCTTCAGATGAACGAAATCTCAAGCGCTCGAGCCACAAGGGCACATGGAGGCTCCATGTGCCCTTGTGGCTCGAGCGCTTGAGATTTCGTTCAGCTGAAGCCTTTGGAAGGCTCCCCTCAACAATGTTGAGGGGAGCCTTCCAAAGGCTTCAGCTGAGATCGCAGCATGGCGCACGGTGCCTCGTGCAAGTGCTCCCCATGTGGACGCCGAGGAGCAGCCCAGGCGCGCGCCTGGTCCATCCGAATCCTGCGAAATCTGGTGACGATGCGGCACTTTGGGAAACTTTATGATTTCCCTTGTGGTGCCTGTAGAGGTACGGGTTCCTATTCCTAAGTACTTTGCGAGGACCCCAACCCCAAAACTATACAACTCGTGCAGGTTAAGCCAGGCCGCCTGGGAAAGGCTGCCCGCGAGAAGTGCGGCGGCAAAGCAAAGTGGGAGGACAAAGACCCTCAGCATGCGCTTGCCGACGAGGTGATCGAGGAGGAGCAGGAGACACCGACCAAGCTGTCGCGGAAGGGCGGGTTTTCGCGGCACGAGGGGCGGTTGCTGGGTTTGCTTTGTCGGGATACGGGGTTAAGTCGGTTAAGTTTGGGGGTGCTGTTCCCGATGCCTTGGAGGAGGTTGGTGCGGCGGAGAATGCGGACGAAATGGACTTCGAAGTAGAAAACGCTACCGAGGATGTCGCCGAGGCCATCAAGCATAGCGGCGACCTGGTGGATAAGATGGTTGCTGAAGCCGAGCGCAGGTCGGAGCTTGCCCTGGAGGACTGGGTTCTTGTTCAGGACTTCAAGTCAAGTTACCATAAATAAGGAGACCGTGCTCTTTACATTTATTTGCTATAGATCCCGATTATGGTAACTTAGATTAAATTCCTTGACAAGAACTCAGAGGAAGCCGAGATGGCTGCGGCATTGGCCGAGAGCTACGAAATGGAGCTAGAGACGCTCCTGAAAGAGCTGGGGGTCTGAGAGGCTGACAGGTCCGTCTTAGGGACTGCAAGCTGTCTACAGGGGGGGTTTAGGGAGAACCTTAGCCACAGATCCTCCACCTGGCAAGCCATAACATCAGAACTTTGACATCGATGTAAATAACAAAAGCTGCAAGGGTTCGAAAGCGCCACGTTGAAATGCCTTGCTTGGTTGCAGGATGCACAGCTTCGTTTATGTAGGCCTGTGGTTCACTAGCTAAGACGGACGCCTCATGTTCGAATAATTGAAATTGGCCTGTCGCTTGAGTATTTGGGATTTCATGTGAATCGTTTAGCAAAGGATTTAGGGTTTAGGACGGTGTAGGATTCAAAGATTGAGGTTGAAAGCTTCAGTAGCTTCACTGCATCTACAACTCTGCGACATGCCGAAGAAGAACCCAAGCTGGCCTGTCCAGGACGCGCCATTTCCCAGAGGTCCAAGTCGGTGTAATGTAGATGTCCACATCAGTTGTAGCGTTAGTACTCTTTTATAGCCTTTACCGCGCCCCCAAAACATATTCTAATCATTACGGTCTCATGATTTGATAATTGGAGTTCTGCGGTTCTAACCCATATACGGAGACACAAGAAGTGTTGGACCCTTGGGAGTGATCCAAAGACTTGCAGGAGCTTGTGAAACGAAGAAGCATGCCCTGTTTGGGCATAGGTCTCTTTGCTAGTGTCCTTTTCTTGCGCCGTTTTCCGAACCATGCTCAAACTCTCAAACCCTTCACTTGCTCTTGCGGAGAGGGAGCTGCCGGAGACGAAGGATGATGAAAGGGGGAAGCTTGACTTGAACTTGAACCAATAGAGATCTGGTTCTCGCAGTCCTTTCAATGTCACTTTTTTGCCGGCAGAACAAGTGTAGCCCGAACGCACGTTCGCATATCACTGCGTGCGTGTGGGCTAGATGTCAACATGCTTCTCCAAGACCAACGTGTCTGAGGAGTCACGGTCGCGTCCGTCCTAGGGATTGCAAGCTGTTTTCAATCATAGCCTCAGCCCACAAACCGCCGACCTGGCAGGGCATACATAGTACGAGAGCGTACTGCAACCCGTGTATATCGAAGTAAGAAGCAAAACTGCAAGGGTTCGATTCTGCCAGATTGAAATGCCCCGTTTGGGTGCAAGATCAGCAGGTTCGTTTTTTTTATGCTTGTGATTCACTAAGACGGATGCCAGCATTTTCGAATGCGCGAAATTGGCCTGTCGCCTGAGCAGTTAGGGTGTCAGGAAGACCGTTTAGTATAGGATTTAGGGTTGAGGACGGTGTAGGATTGCAGTTGGCAGCTGCGGTGTACTTACAACTCTGCGACAGGCCGAAGAAGATCCCAAGCTGGCATGTCCGGGACATTCCAGTTCGCAGGTCCAAGTCTGTCTGATGTAGACGCCTGCATGATTTGTAGTGTCACAATTTCTTCAGAGTCTTCTTCTATGTAAACTTGAGTATACGCCAGAGCCATGTTCTATTCATTAAGGCCCCGGAATAGATTTATCGGTCATTGGCATTCTGCTCTTGTAACCCTTGTGTATGGAGACATGTCCACATAGGCAAGCAGGATTGGGCCCTTGGGAGTAGTCTGGCAAGGACTTGCATGAGCTTGTGAAGCGAAGAAACATGTATTGTTTGGGCATAACTCTGTTGCTAGTGACTGCTAGTGTCCTCATCTTGCACGCTGGGTCCGAACCCTACTCAAACCCGTGTAAAGCAGTATGTGTATTCCGAGGATTGCTTCACTTGCTCTTGCGGAGAGGGAGCTGCCGGGCCGAAGTATAAGTATATCGCAGTATACGCTTCAAAGCGAATGGGAAAGCGTGAACTTGAACCGCAGAGCTCTGTTTCTCGCAGTCTTTTCAATGCCACTTTGTCCCCGGCAATCCGGCAGAACCAGCACGGCGACAACGCAGGTCGCATATCGCCGAGGGTGCGAGGTGGAAAGGCACGTTAGAACGGCAGATTCCGAGTCACATGCGCCTCTTCGACCTCACTCCACATCGCACGTAGATCAGCGATCAAAGTGCTACAGGTGACAATGTTTCGCAAAATAACAGGATTGTAGCTTGCTGCTGCTGGACCAAGGGAAATCGAGTGGTTTATAGCATTTTTTGTAGCGTCGATTCGACAGTGTTTTGTCTCCATGTGCCCTTGTGGCTCGAGCGCTTGCGATTCGTTCAGCTGAAGCCTTTGGAAGGCTCCCCTTAACATCCGCTCCGACCGCAGCATGGCGCACGGTGCCTCGTGCCCAGGAGCCGCCCAGGCACGCGCCTGGTCCATCCGAATCCTGCGGAATATGGTGACGATGCGGCACTTTGGGAAGCTTTATAATTTCCCTTGTGGTGCCTGTATAGAGGTACGGATTCCTATTCCTAAATACGTTGCAAGGGCCCCAACCCTAAAACTATACAACCCGCGCAGGTTAAGCCAGGCCGCCTGGGAAAGGCTGCCCGCAAGAAGGCCGGCCTGGAGCGGAAGAAGTGCCGCGGCAAAGCAAAGTGGGAGGACAAAGACCCTCAGCATGCGCTTGCCGACGAGGTGATCGAGGTGGAGCAGGAGACACCGACCAAGCTGTCGCAGAAGGGCGGGTTTTCGCGGCACGAGGGGCGGTTGCTGGGTTTGCTTTGTCGGGATACGGGGTTACGTCGGTTAAGTTTGGGGGTGCTGTTCCCGATGCCTTGGAGGAGGTTGGTGCGGCGGAGAATGCGGACGAAATGGACTTCGAAGTAGAAAACGCTACCGAGGATGTCGCCGAGGCCATCAAGCATAGCGGCGACCTGGTGGATAAGATGGTTGCCGAAGCCGAGCGCAGGTCGGAGCTTGCCCTGGAGGACTGGGTTCTTGTTCAGGACTTCAATTCAAGTTACCATAAATAAGGAAACCGTGCTCTTTACATTTATTTACTATAGATCCCTATGATGGTAACTTAGATTAAATTCCTTGACAAGAACTCAGAGGAAGCCGAGATGGCGGCTGCAGAAGCCGAGAGCTACGAAATGGAGCTCGAGACGCTCCTGAAAGAGCTGGGGGTCTGAGAGGCTGACAGGTCCGTCTTAGGGACTGCAAGCTGTCTACAGGGGGGTTTAGGGAGAACCTTAGCCACAGATCCTCCACCTGTGCAGCTCTTTGACATCGATGTAAAAAACAAAAGCTGCAAGGGTTCGAAAGCGCCACGTTGAAATGCCTTGCTTGGTTGCAGGATCCACAGCTTCGTTTATGTAGGCCTGTGGTTCACTAGCTAAGACGGACGCCTCACGTTCGAATAATTGAAATTGGCCTGTCGCTTGAGTATTCGGGATTTCAGGTGTACCGTTTAGCAAAGGATTTAGGGTTTAGGACGGTGTAGGATTCAAAGACTGAGGTTGAAAGCTTCAGTAGCTTCAGTGCATCTACAACTCTGCGACATGCCGAAAAAGAACCCAAGCTGGCCTGTCCAGTACCCGCCATTTCCCAAAGGTCCAAGTCGGTGCAATGTAGACGCCTACATCAGTTGTAGCGTTAGTACTCTTTTATAGCCTTTACCGCGCCCCCAAAACTTATTCTAATCATTACGGTCTCATGATTTGATAATTGGAGTTCTGCGGTTCTAACCCATATACGGAGACGCAAGATGTGTTGGACCTTTGGGAGTGATCCAAAGACTTGCAGGAGCTAGTGAAACGAAGAAGCATGCCCTGTTTGGGCATATGTCTGTTTGCTAGTGTCCTTTTCTTGCACCGTTTTCCGAACCATGCTCAAACTCTCAAACCCTTCACTTGCTCTTGCGGAGAGGGAGCTGCCGGAGACGAAGGATGATGAAAGCGGTAAGCTTGACTTGAACTTGAACCCGTAGAGCTCTGGTTCTCGCAGTCCTTTCAATGCCACATTGTTGCCGGCAGAACAAGTGTAGCCCGAACGCACGTTCGCATATCACTGCGTGCGTGTGGGCTAGATGTCAACATGCTTCTCCAAGACCAAAGTGTCTGAGGAGTCACGGTCGCGTCCGTCCCAGGGATTGCAAGCTGTTTTCAACCATAGCCTCAGCCACAAACGGCCGACCTGGCAGTGCATACATAGTACGAGAGCGTACTGCAACCCTTAGATATCGAAGTAAGAAGCAAAAGCTGCAAGGGTTCGACTCTGCCAGATTGAAATGTCCCGTTTGCGTGCAAGATCAGCAGGTTCGTTTCTCTTGATGCTTGTGATTCACTAAGACGGACGCCAGCATTTTCGAATGCGCGAAATTGGCCTGTCGCCTGAGCTAGGATGTCAGGAAGACCGTTTAGTACAGGATTTAGGGTTGAGGACGGTGAAGGATTCCGGTTGGAAGCTGCAGTGTACTCACAACTCTGCGACAGGCCGAAGAAGATCCCAAGCTGGCATGTCCAGGACATTCCAGTTCGCAGGTCCAAGTCTGTCTAATGTAGACGGCTGCATGATTTGTAGTGTCAGAATTTCTTTAGAGTCCTTTTTCTATGTAAACTAGACTGTACCCCAGAGGCATGTTCTACTCATTAAGGCCCTGGGAATAAATAGATTTATCATAGGCAAGCAGGATTGGGCCCTTGGGAGTAATCTGCCAAGGACTTGCATGAGCTTGTGAAGCGAAGAAACTTGTACTGTTTGGGCATAGCTCTGTTGCTAGTGTCCCCATCTTGCATGCTTGGTCCGAACCCTGCTCAAACCCGTGTAAAGCAGTATATGTCTTCTGTGGATTGCTTCACTTGCTTTTGCGGAGAGGGAGCTGCCGGGGTCGAAGTATGAGTATACCCATTTGCTTTGCGAATGGGAAAGGTGAACTTGAACCCGTGGAGCTCAGTCTTTCAATGCCACTTTGTCCCCGGCAATCCGGCAGAACCAGCACGGCGACAACGCAGGTCGCATATCGCTGAGGGTGCGAGGTGGAAAGGCACGTTAGAACGGCAGATTCCGAGTCACATTCGCCTTTTCGACCTCACTCCACATCTCACGTAGATCAGCGATCAAAGTGCTACCCAGGTGACAATGTTTCGCAGAAAACACGATTGTAGCTTGCTGTTGTTGGACCCAGGGAAATGAAGTGGTTTATAGCTTGTCCTTGTAGCGTCGATTCGACAGTGTGTTGGCTCCATGACCAAAGGCTTCAGATGAACGAAATCTCAAGCGCTCGCGCCACAAGGGCACATGGAGGCTCCATGTGCCCTTGTGGCTCGAGCGCTTGAGATTTCGTTCAGCTGAAGCCTTTGGAAGGCTCCCCTCAACAATGTTGAGGGGAGCCTTCCAAAGGCTTCAGCTGAGATCGCAGCATGGCGCACGGTGCCTCGTGCAAGTGCTCCCCATGTGGACGCCGAGGAGCAGCCCAGGCGCGCGCCTGGTCCATCCGAATCCTGCGAAATCTGGTGACGATGCGGCACTTTGGGAAACTTTATGATTTCCCTTGTGGTGCCTGTAGAGGTACGGGTTCCTATTCCTAAGTACTTTGCGAGGACCCCAACCCCAAAACTATACAACTCGTGCAGGTTAAGCCAGGCCGCCTGGGAAAGGCTGCCCGCGAGAAGGCCGGCGTGGAGCGGAAGAAGTGCCGCGGCAAAGCAAAGTGGGAGGACAAAGACGCTCAGCATGCGCTTGCCGACGAGGTGATCGAGGAGGAGCAGGAGACACCGACCAAGCTGTCGCGGAAGGGCGGGTTTTCGCGGCACGAGGGGCGGTTGCTGGGTTTGCTTTGTCGGGATACGGGGTTAAGTCGGTTAAGTTTGGGGGTGCTGTTCCCGATGCCTTGGAGGAGGTTGGTGCGGCGGAGAATGCGGACGAAATGGACTTCGAAGTAGAAAACGCTACCGAGGATGTCGCCGAGGCCATCAAGCATAGCGGCGACCTGGTGGATAAGATGGTTGCCGAAGCCGAGCGCAGGTCGGAGCTTGCCCTGGAGGACTGGGTTCTTGTTCAGGACTTCAAGTCAAGTTACCATAAATAAGGAGACCGTGCTCTTTACATTTATTTGCTATAGATCCCGATTATGGTAACTTAGATTAAATTCCTTGACAAGAACTCAGAGGAAGCCGAGATGGCTGCGGCATTGGCCGAGAGCTACGAAATGGAGCTAGAGACGCTCCTGAAAGAGCTGGGGGTCTGAGAGGCTGACAGGTCCGTCTTAGGGACTGCAAGCTGTCTACAGGGGGGGTTTAGGGAGAACCTTAGCCACAGATCCTCCACCTGGCAAGCCATAACATCAGAACTTTGACATCGATGTAAATAACAAAAGCTGCAAGGGTTCGAAAGCGCCACGTTGAAATGCCTTGCTTGGTTGCAGGATGCACAGCTTCGTTTATGTAGGCCTGTGGTTCACTAGCTAAGACGGACGCCTCATGTTCGAATAATTGAAATTGGCCTGTCGCTTGAGTATTTGGGATTTCATGTGAATCGTTTAGCAAAGGATTTAGGGTTTAGGACGGTGTAGGATTCAAAGATTGAGGTTGAAAGCTTCAGTAGCTTCACTGCATCTACAACTCTGCGACATGCCGAAGAAGAACCCAAGCTGGCCTGTCCAGGACGCGCCATTTCCCAGAGGTCCAAGTCGGTGTAATGTAGATGTCCACATCAGTTGTAGCGTTAGTACTCTTTTATAGCCTTTACCGCGCCCCCAAAACATATTCTAATCATTACGGTCTCATGATTTGATAATTGGAGTTCTGCGGTTCTAACCCATATACGGAGACACAAGAAGTGTTGGACCCTTGGGAGTGATCCAAAGACTTGCAGGAGCTTGTGAAACGAAGAAGCATGCCCTGTTTGGGCATAGGTCTCTTTGCTAGTGTCCTTTTCTTGCGCCGTTTTCCGAACCATGCTCAAACTCTCAAACCCTTCACTTGCTCTTGCGGAGAGGGAGCTGCCGGAGACGAAGGATGATGAAAGGGGGAAGCTTGACTTGAACTTGAACCAATAGAGATCTGGTTCTCGCAGTCCTTTCAATGTCACTTTTTTGCCGGCAGAACAAGTGTAGCCCGAACGCACGTTCGCATATCACTGCGTGCGTGTGGGCTAGATGTCAACATGCTTCTCCAAGACCAACGTGTCTGAGGAGTCACGGTCGCGTCCGTCCTAGGGATTGCAAGCTGTTTTCAATCATAGCCTCAGCCCACAAACCGCCGACCTGGCAGGGCATACATAGTACGAGAGCGTACTGCAACCCGTGTATATCGAAGTAAGAAGCAAAACTGCAAGGGTTCGATTCTGCCAGATTGAAATGCCCCGTTTGGGTGCAAGATCAGCAGGTTCGTTTTTTTTATGCTTGTGATTCACTAAGACGGATGCCAGCATTTTCGAATGCGCGAAATTGGCCTGTCGCCTGAGCAGTTAGGGTGTCAGGAAGACCGTTTAGTATAGGATTTAGGGTTGAGGACGGTGTAGGATTGCAGTTGGCAGCTGCGGTGTACTTACAACTCTGCGACAGGCCGAAGAAGATCCCAAGCTGGCATGTCCGGGACATTCCAGTTCGCAGGTCCAAGTCTGTCTGATGTAGACGCCTGCATGATTTGTAGTGTCACAATTTCTTCAGAGTCTTCTTCTATGTAAACTTGAGTATACGCCAGAGCCATGTTCTATTCATTAAGGCCCCGGAATAGATTTATCGGTCATTGGCATTCTGCTCTTGTAACCCTTGTGTATGGAGACATGTCCACATAGGCAAGCAGGATTGGGCCCTTGGGAGTAATCTGCCAAGGACTTGCGTGAGCTCGTGAAGCGAAGAAACATGTATTGTTTGGGCATAACTCTGTTGCTAGTGACTGCTAGTGTCCTCATCTTGCGCGCTGGGTCCGAACCCTCCTCAAACCCGTGTAAAGCAGTACGTGTATTCCGAGGATTGCTTCACTTGCTCTTGCGGAGAGGGAGCTGCCGGGCCGAAGTATGAGTATATCGCAGTATACGCTTTAAAGCGAATGGGAAAGCGTGAACTTGAACCGTAGAGCTCTGTTTCTCGCAGTCCTTTCAATGCCATTCCCCGGCAATCCGGCAGAACCAGCGCGGCGACAACGCAGGTCGCATATCGCTGAGGGTGCGAGGTGGAAAGGCACGTTAGAACGGCAGATTCCGAGTCACATGCGCCTTTTCGACCTCACTCCACATCGCACGTAGATCAGCGATCAAAGTGCTACAGGTGACAATGTTTCGCAAAATAACAGGATTGTAGCTTGCTGCTGCTGGACCAAGGGAAATCGAGTAGTTTATAGCATTTTTTGTAGCGTCGATTCGACAGTGTTTTGTCTCCATGTGCCCTTGTGGCTCGAGCGCTTGCGATTCGTTCAGCTGAAGCCTTTGGAAGGCTCCCCTTAACATCCGCTCCGACCGCAGCATGGCGCACGGTGCCTCGTGCCCAGGAGCAGCCCAGGCACGCGCCTGGTCCATCCGAATCCTGCGGAATATGGTGACGATGCGGCACTTTGGGAAGCTTTATAATTTCCCTTGTGGTGCCTGTATAGAGGTACGGATTCCTATTCCTAAATACGTTGCAAGGGCCCCAACCCTAAAACTATACAACCCACGCAGGTTAAGCCAGGCCGCCTGGGAAAGGCTGCCCGCAAGAAGGCCGGCCTGGAGCGGAAGAAGTGCCGCGGCAAAGCAAAGTGGGAGGACAAAGACCCTCAGCATGCGCTTGCCGACGAGGTGATCGAGGTGGAGCAGGAGACACCGACCAAGCTGTCGCAGAAGGGCGGGTTTTCGCGGCACGAGGGGCGGTTGCTGGGTTTGCTTTGTCGGGATACGGGGTTACGTCGGTTAAGTTTGGGGGTGCTGTTCCCGATGCCTTGGAGGAGGTTGGTGCGGCGGAGAATGCGGACGAAATGGACTTCGAAGTAGAAAACGCTACCGAGGATGTCGCCGAGGCCATCAAGCATAGCGGCGACCTGGTGGATAAGATGGTTGCCGAAGCCGAGCGCAGGTCGGAGCTTGCCCTGGAGGACTGGGTTCTTGTTCAGGACTTCAATTCAAGTTACCATAAATAAGGAAACCGTGCTCTTTACATTTATTTACTATAGATCCCTATTATGGTAACTTAGATTAAATTCCTTGACAAGAACTCAGAGGAAGCCGAGATGGCGGCTGCAGAAGCCGAGAGCTACGAAATGGAGCTCGAGACGCTCCTGAAAGAGCTGGGGGTCTGAGAGGCTGACAGGTCCGTCTTAGGGACTGCAAGCTGTCTACAGGGGGGTTTAGGGAGAACCTTAGCCACAGATCCTCCACCTATGCAGCTCTTTGACATCGATGTAAAAAACAAAAGCTGCAAGGGTTCGAAAGCGCCACGTTGAAATGCCTTGCTTGGTTGCAGGATCCACAGCTTCGTTTATGTAGGCCTGTGGTTCACTAGCTAAGACGGACGCCTCACGTTCGAATAATTGAAATTGGCCTGTCGCTTGAGTATTCGGGATTTCAGGTGTACCGTTTAGCAAAGGATTTAGGGTTTAGGACGGTGTAGGATTCAAAGACTGAGGTTGAAAGCTTCAGTAGCTTCAGTGCATCTACAACTCTGCGACATGCCGAAAAAGAACCCAAGCTGGCCTGTCCAGTACCCGCCATTTCCCAAAGGTCCAAGTCGGTGCAATGTAGACGCCTACATCAGTTGTAGCGTTAGTACTCTTTTATAGCCTTTACCGCGCCCCCAAAACTTATTCTAATCATTACGGTCTCATGATTTGATAATTGGAGTTCTGCGGTTCTAACCCATATACGGAGACGCAAGATGTGTTGGACCTTTGGGAGTGATCCAAAGACTTGCAGGAGCTTGTGAAACGAAGAAGCATGCCCTGTTTGGGCATATGTCTGTTTGCTAGTGTCCTTTTCTTGCACCGTTTTCCGAACCATGCTCAAACTCTCAAACCCTTCACTTGCTCTTGCGGAGAGGGAGCTGCCGGAGACGAAGGATGATGAAAGCGGTAAGCTTGACTTGAACTTGAACCCGTAGAGCTCTGGTTCTCGCAGTCCTTTCAATGCCACATTGTTGCCGGCAGAACAAGTGTAGCCCGAACGCACGTTCGCATATCACTGCGTGCGTGTGGGCTAGATGTCAACATGCTTCTCCAAGACCAAAGTGTCTGAGGAGTCACGGTCGCGTCCGTCCCAGGGATTGCAAGCTGTTTTCAACCATAGCCTCAGCCACAAACGGCCGACCTGGCAGTGCATACATAGTACGAGAGCGTACTGCAACCCTTAGATATCGAAGTAAGAAGCAAAAGCTGCAAGGGTTCGACTCTGCCAGATTGAAATGTCCCGTTTGCGTGCAAGATCAGCAGGTTCGTTTCTCTTGATGCTTGTGATTCACTAAGACGGACGCCAGCATTTTCGAATGCGCGAAATTGGCCTGTCGCCTGAGCTAGGATGTCAGGAAGACCGTTTAGTACAGGATTTAGGGTTGAGGACGGTGAAGGATTCCGGTTGGAAGCTGCAGTGTACTCACAACTCTGCGACAGGCCGAAGAAGATCCCAAGCTGGCATGTCCAGGACATTCCAGTTCGCAGGTCCAAGTCTGTCTAATGTAGACGGCTGCATGATTTGTAGTGTCAGAATTTCTTTAGAGTCCTTTTTCTATGTAAACTAGACTGTACCCCAGAGGCATGTTCTACTCATTAAGGCCCTGGGAATAAATAGATTTATCATAGGCAAGCAGGATTGGGCCCTTGGGAGTAATCTGCCAAGGACTTGCATGAGCTTGTGAAGCGAAGAAACTTGTACTGTTTGGGCATAGCTCTGTTGCTAGTGTCCCCATCTTGCATGCTTGGTCCGAACCCTGCTCAAACCCGTGTAAAGCAGTATATGTCTTCTGTGGATTGCTTCACTTGCTTTTGCGGAGACGGAGCTGCCGGGGTCGAAGTATGAGTATACCCATTTGCTTTGCGAATGGGAAAGCGTGAACTTGAACCCGTGGAGCTCAGTCTTTCAATGCCACTTTGTCCCCGGCAATCCGGCAGAACCAGCACGGCGACAACGCAGGTCGCATATCGCTGAGGGTGCGAGGTGGAAAGGCACGTTAGAACGGCAGATTCCGAGTCACATGCGCGTTTTCGACCTCACTCCACATCGCACGTAGATCAGCGATCAAAGTGCTACCCAGGTGACAATGTTTCGCAAAATAACAAGATTGTCGCTTGCTGCTGCTGTGGCGTCGATTCGACAGTGTGTTGGCTCCGTGTGCCCTTGTGGCTCGAGCGCTTGAGATTTCGTTCAGCTGAAGCCTTTTTGGAAAGCTTCCCTTGAAGATCCGAATCCGATCGCAGCGTGGAGCACGGTGCCTCGTGCAAGTGCTCCCCATGTGGACGCCCAGGCGCGCGTGCCATGGTGACGATGTGGCACTTTGAGAATCATTGTAATTTTGCTTGTGGTGCCTATGGAGGTACGGATTCCTATTCCTAACTACTTTGCAAGGGCCCCAACCCCAAAACTATACAACCCACGCAGGTTAAGCCAGGCCGCCTGGGAAAGGCTGCCCGCGAGAAGGTCGGCCTGGAGCGGAAGAAGTGCCGCGGCAAAGCGAAGTGGGAGGACAAAGACGCTCAGCATGCGCTTGCCGACGAGGTGATCGAGGAGGAGACCACCCTCGGCAACATCGTCGGTTGCGTTCTCTGCTTCGCAATCCATCACCTCCTCAATGATTGCGGAAGCAGAGCGCAAGGGGGAGCTTGCCCTGGAGGACTTGCTTCTTTTTGAGGAATTCCAATTAAGTTGCCCTAAATAAGGTAATTAGATGTTTTTCCTATATACATCCCTATTATGGTAACTTAGCTTAGTCTCCATCACAAGAAAACCCAGAGGAAGCCGAGATGGCTGCGGCATTGGCCGAGAGCTACGAAATGGAGCTAGAGACGATCCTGAAAGAGCTGGGGGTCTGAGAGGCTGACAGGTCCGTCTTAGGGACTGCAAGCTGTCTACAGGGGGGTTTAGGGAGAACTTTAGCCACAGATCCTCCACCTGGTAAGGTACAACATCAGAACATTGTACTGCAGCTCTTTGACATCGATGTAAGAAGCAACAGCTGCAAGGGTTCGAAAGCGCCACGTGGAACTGCATTGCTTGGGTGCAGCATCCACAGCTTCGTTTGTGATTCACTAAGACGGGCGCCAGCATCAACCGGTGCGTGAAAATGGCCTGTCGCTTGAGTATTCGGGATTTCAGGTTTACCGTTTAGTAGAGGATTTAGGGTTTAGGGCGGTGTAGGATTCAAAGCTTTAGGTTGAAAGCTTCAGTGGCCTCAGTGCATCTACAACTCTGCGACATGCCGAAAAAGAACCCAAGCTGGCCTGTCCAGGACGCGCCATTTCCCAGAGGTCCAAGTCGGTGTAATGTAGACGCCTACATCAGTTGTAGTGTTCGTATTTGTTTAAAGCCGCCCCCAAAACATATTCTAATCATTAGGGTCTCGTGATTTGATAATTGGAGTTCTGTGGTTCTAACCCATACATGGAGACGCAAGAAGTGGTGGACCCGTGGGAGTGATCCAAAGACTTGCAGGAGCTTGTGAAACGAAGAAGCATGCGCTGTTTGGGCATAGGTGTCTTTGCTAGTGTCCTTGTCTTGCACCGTTTTCCGAACCATACTCAAACTCTCAAACCCTTCACTTGCTCTTGCGGAGAGGGAGCTGCCGGACACGAAGTATGATGAAAGCGGTAAGCTTGACTTGAACTTGAACCTGTAGAGCTCTGGTTCTCGCAGTCCTTTCAATGTCACTTTGTTGCCGGCAGAACAAGTGTAGCCCGAACGCACGTTCGCATATAACTGCGCGTGTGGGCTGGATGTAAACATGCTTCTCCAAGACCAATGTGTCTGAGGAGTCACGGACGCGTCCGTCCTAGGGACTGCAAGCTGTTTTCAATGATAGCCTCAGCCACAAACCGCCGACCTGGCAGGGCATACACAGTACGAGAGCCTACTGCAACCTTTACATATCGAAGTAAGAAGCAAAAGCTGCAAGGGTTCGACTCTGCCAGATTGAAATGTCCCGTTTGGGTGCGAGATCAGCAGGTTCGTTTCTCTTTATGCTTGTGATTCGCTAAGTCGGACGCCGGCATTTTCGAACGGGCGGAAATGGCCTGTCGCCTGAGTTGGGGTGTCAGGAAGACTGTTTAGTATAGGATTTAGGGTTGAGGACGGTGTAGGATTCCAGTTGGAAGCTGCAGTGTACTTACAACTCTGCGACAGGCCGAAGAAGATCCCAAGCTGGCATGTCCAGGACATTCCAGTTCGCAGGTCCAAGTCTGTCTAATGTAGACGGCTGCATGATTTGTAGTGTCAGAATTTCTTCAGAGTCTTCTTCTATGTAAACTTGACTGTACCCCAGAGCCATGTTCTACTCATTAAGGCCCCGGGAATAAATTTATCGGGCATTGGCGTCCTGCTGTTCTAACCCATATGTGTACATGTCGACATAGGCAAGCAGGATTGGGCCCTTGGGAGTAATCTGCCAAGGACTTGCATGAGCTTGTGAAGCGAAGAAACTTATATTGCTTGGGCATAGCTCTGTTGCTAGTGACTGCTAGTGTCCTCATCTTGCGCGCTTGGTCCGAACCCTACTCAAAACCGTGTAATCTGTAAACCAGTACGTGTATTCCGAGGCTTGCTTCACTTGCTCTTGCGGAGAGGGAGCTGCCGGGCCGAAGTATGAGTATTTCGCAGTATACGCTTTAAAATAAAGCGAGTGGGAAAGCGTGAACTTCAACCAGTAGAGCTCTGTGTCTCGCAGTCCTTTCAATGCCACTTTGTCCCCGGCAATCTGGCAGAACCAGCACAGCGACAACGCAGGTCGCATATCGCTGAGGGTGCGAGGTGGAAAGGCATGTTAGAACGGCAGATTCCGAGTCACATGCGCCTTTTCGACCTCACTCCACATCGCACGTAGATCAGCGATCAAAGTGCCACAGGTGACAATGTTTCGCAAAATAACACGATTGTAGCTTGCTGCTGCTGGACCAAGGGAAATCGAGTGGTTTAAAGCATTTTTTGTAGCATCGAATCGACCGTGTGTTGGCTCCAGTGCCCTTGTGGCTCGAGCGCTTGAGATTTCGTTCAGCTGAAGCCTTTGGAAGGCTCCCCTCAACATCCGCTCCGATCGCAGCATGGCGCACGGTGCCTCGTGCCCAGGAGCAGCCCAGGCGCGCGCCTGGTCCATCCGAATCCTGCGACACATGGTGACGATGCGGCACTTTGGGAAACTTTATGATGTCCCTCGTGGTGCCTATAGAGGTACGGATTCCTATTCCTAAGTACTTTGCAAGGACCCCAACCCCAAAACTATACAACTCATGCAGGTTAAGCCAGGCCGCCTGGGAAAGGCTGCCCGCGAGAAAGCCGGCCTGGAGCGGAAGAAGTGCCGCGGCAAAGCAAAGTGGGAGGACAAAGACGCTCAGCATGCGCTTGCCGACGAGGTGATCGAGGAGGAGCAGGAGACACCGACCAAGCTGTCGCAGAAGGGCGGGTTTTCGCGGCACGAGGGGCGGAAGAGAGTTGCTGGGTTTGCTTTGTCGGGATACGGGGTTAAGTCGGTTAAGTTTGGGGGTGCTCTTCCCGATGCCTTGGAGGAGGTTGGTGCGGCGGAGAATGCGGAGGAAATGGATTTCGAAGGCGAGAACCTGGTGGATAAGATGGTTGCAGAAGCCGAGCGCAGGGCGGAGCTTGCCCTGGAGGACTGGGTTCTTGTTCAGGACTTCAATAAGGAACCCGTGCTCTTTACATTTATTTACTATAGATTCCTATTATGGTAACTTAGATTAAATTCCTTGACAAGAACTCAGAGGAAGCCGAGATGGCGGCTGCAGAAGCCGAGAGCTACGAAATGGAGCTAGAGACGCTCCTGAAAGAGCTGGGGGTCTGAGAGGCTGAAAGGTCCGTCTTAGGGACTGCAAGCTGTCTACAAGGGGGTTTAGGGAGAACCTTAGCCACAGATCCTCCCAGATTCGTTTATGCATGCTTGTGATTCACTAAGACGGACGCCAGCATCAACCGGTGCGTGAAGATGCCTGTCGCTTGAGTAGTTGGGATTTCAGGTTTACCATTTAGTAAATTTAGTAGAAGATGTAGGGTCTAGGACGGTGCAATGTAGGATTCAAAGATTTAGGTTGAAAGCTTCAGTAGCCTCAGTGCATCTACAACTCTGCGACATGCCGAAAAAGAACCCAAGCTGGCCTCCCGGAGGTCCAAGTCGGTGTAATGTAGACGCCTACATCAGTTGTAGTGTTCGTATGTGTTTAAAGCCTTTACCGCGCCCCCAAAACATATTCTAATCATTAGGGTCTCGTGATTTGATAATTGGAGTTCTGTGGTTCTAACCCATCTATGGAGACACAAGAAGTGTTGGACCCTTGGGAGTGATCCAAAGGCTTGCAGGAGCTCGTGAAACGAAGAAGCATGCCCTGTTTGGGCATAGGTGTCTTTGCTAGTGTCCTTGTCTTGCACCGTTTTCCGAACCATACTCAAACTCTCAAACCCTTCACCTGCTCCTGCGGAGAGGGAGCTGCCGGACACGAAGTATGATGAAAACGGCAAGCTTGACTTGAACTTGAACCCGTAGAGCTCTGGTTCTCGCAGTCCTTTCAATGTCACTTTGTTGCCGGCAGAACAAGTGTAGCCCGAACGCTGGATGTAAACATGCTTCTCCAAGACCAATGTGTCTGAGGAGTCACGGACGCGTCCGTCCTAGGGACTGCAAGCTGTTTTCAATTATAGCCTCAGCCCACAAACCGCCGACCTGGCAGGGCATACATCGCACGAGAGCGAACTGCAACCCTTAGAAATCGAAGCCAGAAACGATTTTGCCAGATTGAAATGCCTCGTTTGGGTGCAAGATCAGCAGGTTCGTTTTTCTTTATGCTCGTGATTCACTAAGACGGATGCCAGCATTTTCGAATGCGCGAAATTGGCCTGTCGCCTGAGTTAGGATGTCAGGAACACCGTTTAGTATAGGATTTAGGGCCGAGGACGGTGTAGGATTGCAGTTGGAAGCTGCAGTGTATTTTCAACTCTGCGACAGGCCGAAGAAGATCCCAAGCTGGCATGTCCGGGACATTCCAGTTCGCAGGTCCAAGTCTGTCTGATGTAGACGCCTGCATGATTTGTAGTGTCAGAATTTCTTTAGAGTTCTATGTAAACTTGACTGTACCCCAGAGCCATGTTCTACTCATTAAGGGTTCGGGAATAGATTTATCGGTCGTTGGCATTCTGCTCTTCTAACCCTTGTGTATGGAGACATGTCCACATAGGCAAGCAGGATTGGGCCCTTGGGAGTAATCTGCCAAGGACTTGCGTGAGCTCGTGAAGCGAAGAAACATGTATTGTTTGGGCATAACTCTGTTGCTAGTGACTGCTAGTGTCCTCATCTTGCGCGCTGGGTCCGAACCCTCCTCAAACCCGTGTAAAGCAGTACGTGTATTCCGAGGATTGCTTCACTTGCTCTTGCGGAGAGGGAGCTGCCGGGCCGAAGTATGAGTATATTTTGCAGTATACGCTTTAAAGCGAATGGGAAAGCGTGAACTTGAACCGTAGAGCTCTGTTTCTCGCAGTCCTTTCAATGCCATTCCCCGGCAATCCGGCAGAACCAGCGCGGCGACAACGCAGGTCGCATATCGCTGAGGGTGCGAGGTGGAAAGGCACGTTAGAACGGCAGATTCCGAGTCACATGCGCCTTTTCGACCTCACTCCACATCGCACGTAGATCAGCGATCAAAGTGCTACAGGTGACAATGTTTCGCAAAATAACAGGATTGTAGCTTGCTGCTGTTGGTCCTCATTGGGACCGATTGTTGTCAGAGCGGTTTGATAGTGGGCGCATGGTTTTATTAGCACATGGCCTACAGGGCCTTACAGGCCTAACACTTGGTGTGGGTTTGTTGCAGCAGTTCGAGACAACTCAAGCTTAGCCCCCTAAACCCAATAAACTGTAGAACCCTAATCCCAAAGCCGACACATAACATATTGGACCCTATCCCCCCCCTTGCTTCTCATCGTGATGCGGGATCTCTGCAAGCACCGGCCACTATAAGCAGAGCCTGCAGCCTCGGAGAGGCCGTCCACTTCTTCCAGAGGATTGGGGCCGAGGCCCACATGAGGTTTTAGGGTTTAGGGCTTTAGGGGTTTACGGGTTTAGGGCTTTAGGGGTTTACGGGTTAAGGGTTTAATGGGGTCGATGTCAAGCATGGACGAATGGGTTTGGCTTCATTGGTCTCGAGGTCCGGGTTTGCGGAGCTGGCGGTCAAAGAAGCAAGTCTCTCTACTGCGTTTCCTGCTCACATATCATGAACATGGATAGCTACGGATAGTTGCATCCATAGGGGCAAACTATAACATATGCATATTATTCTTTGTACACATGAGCATGTAATATATGTATGCACGGTCACACCTATGCACACGTTAAAGCATGTATGAGCCAAGAGATCGGAACAGTCAGGTACAGATCCCAAGCGGTGTAACGCCGCCCTTCGGAAAGTCACCCATCTATGGCGCTAACTAGCAGAGACTCATATAGTCATAGTAATCATTAGTGTTACAATTGCTGTTACTAAGCTATGCTGATTACCGGTGTTGGGGCCTTGGGGGGCAGTCTTTATCAGCACGCGTCATGCCGTTGCTGGTGCATGATCTGGTGGCGATGCTGCTGCTTGTTGCTGTTATTGTCGCCGATGCTGCCGTGATAACGATGGTGACAATGATGATCGTGATGAGGATGGCCAAATCGGTCATGATGCTGGTAATAATGACGATCATGACTACTTATGATGACAGTCGATGGCCGCGTTGGGTTAATAGTAGCGGCAGCTGCAACAATCTCACTGCCAAAACCAATGATCATCATGACCAGTTGGACAAGGGCACGACTAGTGTGCATACCGAGTTTGGTCTTGATGATTTCCATATTGCTGCTCTCGTTGACGAAAATGGTGACGGATTGTGCCGAGATTGTTGCTGAGGAGGTTGAGATGATGAAAAAAGGGGTAACAATCACGATGGCATTGGTGATCTCAAAGGCGATGATGACGGTGACGATGTCGCTGCTTATGCTGCTGATGATGACAATGGAAAATGCTGATAATGATGATACTGGTGACGGAGGTCATGAGGCGCACTTGGGCATCATCAGATGCAGCCGAATCACGGAGTTTGCATGCTGCTCAGCTGCTCAGGGCCTCAAGCCCACTGCCGTCACGGTGAGTAGCCTGGCCAACACGAATCGCCGCAGAGGACAAGTATTTTGGAATCTTTTTTGCATGGAGTGAAGGCACCGCAACCCGAATCGCCAATCCCTAGCGGATAGGCGCAGATTCGAGCAGCCTTGCAGTGGATTATACACCGTGGACGCATGCACACACACACATGTGTATATATATATATATATATAAACATAAATAGAAACATATAAACGGATAAGTATATACATGTATAGATTTTTACGTAATACACAGCTGTTTATCTGCATGTGTATATATACACACACTTACTGCGTGAATCGATGTATGCTAGTGTGTGCACATGTTTTATCATGTGAGAGACAGGGTGGGCAGGAGCTCCCTCCCTCCTGGCACTTTGTCATGCTGTGGCCGTCAGGCAGGGTTGTCGGGCTTGGGGTCTAGGGGGTGAAGTTCTTGGGGCAGTGTTTGATATCGATTCGGTAGATATTTGTTGTTCGAGGTTCTTTGATGGGTTGTTGAGATGAACGACTTTAAAGATACTTCACTTAAAAGCTCTCAAAGCCCGTTGAAGACAGGGCTTCCGCTCCGCGGTGTATTGAAGTGTTGTACAGTAGAAGCCAGAAAGTTGGAACATCATTGTCCCCATGCCCTTAAGGTAAAGTAGAAGGGATCCTAGCACTAATCCTCCGAAATCCATGTTCCAACTTTCTGGCTTCTACTACAAGCGTCTAGACAGACGTCGCAGAAGTACCATATGGCCGTCTGAGCTGATCTACTGACCATGACGGAGACTTCTGCATGCAGGCCTGATGTTGTGCTGTGCAACACGCAGCTGCGCGCTTACCAGCGAGAGTTGCGATGGCAGCAAGCGGTGCGGGTGCTGCAGGAGAGCTATCAGCTTCTTGGGTAAGTGCAACCCGCGCTCCAGGCTGTACTTTAGGGTGAATAACTGGAATATCCTTTGGGGGTATATTATAGTAGAGTTATAATAAGGAGCCCCCCAAACCCTAAAAGTAATAAGGCTATAAGGCCCTTATATTAAACTTCACTTCTTGTATTGTATCATACTGTACCCAATGCGAGCAGAAGGGATGTGCCTTGAGCTGGCAGGAGGTCTTCGAACGGTTTGCACTTCAAGCAGATGAGGCCGGAAGCAGCATCGGTGTCTTGTTGCCACGGAGGCCTCGCCAATCCATGAATGCTCAAGATCAGCCTTCGACCTCCGACAACTCTGAACAACAAACCCTGAGCTGAATCCCAGAACTGCACAGCCGTAACCCCAGCAGCCCCAAGAACAAAGAAAGCAACAAAAGCCCCAAGCACGCACTACACCTCAACCCTTAAACCCTAAACCAGAAACCCCTACTACCCTATAACATGAAACCTTGAAACCCTTTGACCCGTGAAGCCTTACAGAGCCACAATAGCAACTTCAATAGGGCCTTGATAGTAACCCTTATAGGGTAACCTTGAAAGCCTGCTAGTAACACAACCAGTAACTTTACTAAGGCCCTAAAGCCTAAATCCTATCTTGTTACCGTGAGGCCTAAAAAATCCTATAAACCCTAAATCCGAAACCAGAAAGACCGCAAGGTGTCCTACGCGACCTGTATCAGCGCTTTAGAGCTGAGCCGCCAGTGGCCGCTGGCTGCCGCCCGCACAGAAGGATAAAGGAAGGCCTCAATGGAGATAGTAGGGTCCAGGAGGTTTGGGCTTCTAATGTTTTGAAATGAGGGGTGTATAGACTAGACGAAAAAACTACCATGTGCGAAAGAAATTGCCTATAGCTCGGCTTTGCGCCTCCTGGCCCTCAGGGTTTGATTGTGGGGGCATACATGGGGTGGGGGGTATTGGGGGGTGGGGCTGGGGGTCGTGATCATGCTGTACGCTACCTATTGAAAGCGACCTGAGCCACTTGAACAGAGCTCTTCGTCAAAGCAAGCCTGTAGCCTCTTCTTTGACGAAGGCACCGTGACCAAGTGTAATCTTTACAAAGCACTAAACAGCCTTAAACTTAAACATCCTTAATTAAGCATGGCTAAGACCCGAATCCCTAGCCTCGAGCTGCATTGCTGAGGTACGCCTTCTACAGCGCATGCGAGCCCAAGAGATCCCGCCAAGCAACTTGGCCAGCAACATTTTGCAGGCTTTATACAGTTATACTAATACTATGTAGGGCGTAGGGCTTATAGGGCCCTAGGGTTTACATGGTTCTCATTTATGCTAATATTTGGGTTGCCTTTTAGCCTGGGATCGGGAAGGGACCATCATGAGAGGGTCTGGGGCTGAAGGGTTCTACTGGGTTGTGCGTTGGGATAATTCTTAATTTCCCTTATTTCCTTAGAAAGGGAACCTATTCATAAACAAGTTTCAAAGGGTTTAAAGCACAAGCCAGTCTATGGTTGAGGGTTTCAGGTTGCCAAGGCCCAGGGGATCAAATAAGGTCTGTCTACATTCCCAGACCTTCCAAAATCCCTTAATTAAGGAATATCCCTTAAATTATAGTAGGATCCTTAATATGATTTAAGGTATATTCCTTAATTAAGGGATTTTGGAAGGTCTACATTGCTGGCTCCCCAGCTAGAAGTCCTTAGCCCTGCAGATCAGCTCGGAACATCCTCTAGGATGCCTAGTAGTACCCTTATTCCCTTTTTGTAGTCCTAGGTTCCTTATAAAGTTACCCAATACCAAAAAGAGAGGCCTTTTTATTCTTAGGTTACTGGGTATCCTAGTCCTGGTGTCTCTACTTGGAGGATCATTGGACTTAGTAAGTAAGGTTATAAGTACCTTAATTGGAGTTATAAGTATAGTTACCCTAATTATAACCATAGCTATTAATTCCCATGATCCTTTAAGTAGGATGAAGGCAAGCTCGTAAAAGACGGCACAAGGGCCTGGCAAATCCCTTTCAAACAGCGCTGTCGTGTTTCAGGTGTTGCTACTGTCAGGGATGATCGGGGAGGACTGCACCTATCCCACATGCAAACAACGCCTCGACTTTGTGTTTGGCATTCTGTGGCAGCCTTTGCGAACATGTCCGGGGTATGAAGAAAAGGTCTCGAAACAGCTTTGACGGTGTGCCCTCTTGCATGCGGTCGCCCATACAAAGTATGCTGAACATTCCAGTGCCTTCAGCCCCGGTCGTAGCCTCAAAGCCAAGTCCGCCACACAGTGATCGCTGAACTCCGCACGATCTCCTTCGGACCCCCTCCTTGTAAATTCTGTCTGTCTATCCGCTTATCCATATCCCAAACCCAAGCCCGAAATCACTCATGCATGTGCGCTCCGGAACAGGATTCTGTTGTGTAGCGGATTGCAGCTCACCCTGGTCTATTACCCAGAGGGTCTAGAGATACTACCGTTACGGAATTAGGCCCCAAAAGACCCTTCTATCTCTGAAGGCTTTCCGCCCCTAAACCCGAAAGCCGCGCGGTTTTGGGGTTTAGGGTGTAGGGTTGCGAAGCCCTATAGACTCGTTTAAGGTTAGGGATTTTGTCTTAGCTTTAGGATTCCTAATCCAAACCCATCCAGTGAAGGCCTTGTGGCCTACAATGCGACGATGGCCACCTGTGAGAGCAGCAGCCAATGGGAGAGGACCTGTTTAGGGTTTCGGGTTTAGGGTTAGGTTTAGGGTTTTGGGGTTTAGGGTTTAGGGTTAGGGCTTTAGGGGTGTAGGGTTACTTCCAGCAGCCAATGGAGAAGCTTGGGTACAATCTTGGTAGTAGAGTGTGGAGTAGGTAACCTTCAACATTTGGTTGGTATTGGCCCTGTATAATCCCAAACGTTAACCTATAGTTCCGGTGGGATACTGGACCAGGAAGACACCAATTAGCAACAGAAAGATTAAAGATTGAAGAGCTCAGAATATCCTTAAGAAGGAGTACTACTGTCCCCTCATAGTCCCCATCGAATTACGGTTTCTGGTGTTGGTTACACTGCAACATGACCCCGGGAATAAAGCTGCGATATTCTCGCAGGATTGCGCAGGGACGGGTGTAAAGGAACCCACGGATCTTGGGCTTAGCTCGTTTTGGGGTTTTGAGTTCAGCGTTCGGGTTTACTTTGAGTCTAAGGTCTTGTCAGAATCATTGTTGCCAGTTTCATAGTTTAGGGGATCTAGTGTTCAAGATTTAGGACCTTTGAGTTTAGGGTTTAGGGAGGAGCCTGGACGATGTAGAGGTCTTCATGCTGAAATGGAAGAAGCCGCAGAGTTTCGTTGCTGGAGGACTCTGTCACTCTTCCAGACCCTGCGTGACGACGGGCTACAGCCAACACAGGTCGAGAGCTCAGTTCTTTGGAGGCCTTTAGAAGTACCTATACTATTGCGGGGGTTCCATATTATAAGTATAGTTTTATATACCCACACACCCTATTCTCATCATTAAGGCGCCTATAGCAGTCGTAGAGCCTACTGTAAGAATCTGAGTTTCGCAAGCACACTCGCACGAGAGTGACAACCAACGCACGGAATCAAGGAACACACCCGAAGACTTCCGCAGCTATTTCCAAGGTCTGCCCAAACATAACCACGAAAGCCGAAATTGTGCACGGACCAGTAGGAAGTGATTATAATAAGGTATACTATGCACTTGGTGTATGTTACGAATTCTTAATGTTGTGTTAAACTGCATCGCATCGCATTGGTGATTTCACACACCTGCGCCGTGTCAGTTCCAACTGAAGAGCCCCCAGACCCCGACTCAGGTGAGTGGTGATGTTCTGCAGAGCTCCGCTGGCAGCCAGAAGTCGGAGTGCAGTGGAAGATAGTTCCGGGCGAATGAGGGTTTAGACTTGAGGTTACATGCCGTGAACTCTACTGCTTCGGACTTGAGGACATATGTTGGCAGCACCAGGGCTGGCAGACTCTGGCTGGTACTGAACCAAACCTTCCCGGCATCGCAGGAGCTGTCATGTGCGATGGAGAAGCCGTCAATGCAAGAGCTTGGAAGCCACCTGAACCCAAAATCAACCCTCAAATAGAGCCTTTATGCAACACTTAAATCCCTTATAGAGCCCTTATGCAACCTACATATCCGAAGCCTTCGTTGCAAGCATGGACAGATAAACCAGGGTCCTAAAGTACAGCTGTGCCATGTAACGACACCAGACCCCCGCAACTATCCTAGATGACTGGAGCAATTGGGTTTAGGGGTTTAGGGATACACCCGAAATCGAAAGCCGTGAACTCACCTTGACATCCCTAGATGCTTGGGAAGTTGGGCAAGGATGGCGTGTGAAGCCGACTCGAAATGGCGATTTGCAGTGGAGCTGGCCGTGAGGACCGTCTGACCAGCTGTGCCCCCGAAAAGCACTAAACGCCCTACAACTCGCATTAAACGATCAACCCCGGGGTCGAACGCACTCCTGTGTAGAATGCATATGTAAGGATGAGCCAGAGTACGTGAGGAGTGATTATATGTACTCAGTACTAGCAGTCATTGTTGTTGCACCCTTTCTCTAAACTCCGAAGTCTTGAGCACCAACTTAGACCCCCCAACTACCCTCTGCTATGCCCTAAATTCCCACTATGAAGGGCCTTGTGGGCCCCATGAAAGGGCCATTGGGGGGGGGTCCTGGAATCCTACGAGATTTCGCATTTGAGGACCCCATATGGCTCTGCTGGGGCTGCAGGCCTCGTGAGCTGCTGCTGCTCGGCGATAAGAGCTTTTCTAGTGGCTTATGTAGGAGCCTCAATAATTACCTCTGTTACTCCTTCGGGTTCCTGATTATAACTATACTATAAAGGAGCCCAGAACTCTATTCTAATCATTGTGTAATAAGGCCCTTACAGTAGGGGCACATCTGAGCCCTTCTCTTGAAGGTCGAGGTAGCCGGTCGGTCTTTCTGGAGACTTGTGTAGTTGCTGGGCTCTGTACCGCCTCTGGTGTTATCACCCCCACTCCTTCGAACCATGGAGCACATCAAGCATGCATGCTTCATGGTTTTCGGTGTTTATGGTCTGAAGCCTGCAATTTCCATGACTAGGCGAAGCGGCTTTGGCAGCTGGCCCAGCGATACGGGCAGTGCCTTCTGTCGCCGGGAAGGTGCCTGAAGTTCGTAGCGACTTCTGCAGTGGGTTCTATATGTGTACATATACATACACACACATGTACACTCAGCTGATATTTACTGCGTGTGTGTATATTTAATTACACATGCCGCGTCCATAGATAGTTTACACACACATATATATATATATAATCATCATAATCATAATCATAACCATAATCATAATCATCATCATAATAATAATAATAATCATAATCATAATCATAATAATAATCATAATCATAATCATAATCATAAAAATAATCATAATAATAATAATCATAATCATAATCATAATCATAATCATAATCATAAGCATACGCATAAGCATAATTATACTCATAATCATAATCATAATCATAATAATAATAATAATAAAATAACACTAATAACAACAATAGTAATAATAATAATAAGAATATATATACATACATACGTAGCCACATACAACATGTTACATAACATACGTTGCTGCGGCGGGGGGAGATCGACCGTCCGAGGCCTCACGACTTTGAAGGTGAAGTGTTCGGGTGGTTCTCTGCAACTTAGGATTGAGTTTCATGCTTTACCTATAGTCTCCATTGTAGTTCCTTTTTGGGGTTACCTTATAGGATCCTAATCATATATTTGGTCAAACCAAAGAAAGGAACTACAATGGAGACTATAGGTAGGGGCTGATGCCCAGGGCTGTGTGTAAGTAACGGAGGTACTGTGCCAGGATTCCAGTTGCAGGACGATCCCAACCCTCAGCTGCAAGCCCTATTATGGCTTGCGGTTGCAGAACATTTGCCCTTGAGGCGTAACCCAATTTTTGTTGCATGTCAGGTCTTAGACACCTCGGTACCAGCTCTTGAGGGTTACGGGTTCCGGATTGATTTTGGGTTTAACGGGAACTCCAGAAAGTTGGAATATGGTTTCAGGGTAGGATACCTTATAATTTACCACAAAGGGTTTAGGATAATCATATTCCAACTTTCTGGCTTTTACATTAGGGCTGAGGGGTTTAATTAGGGTTTAGGGTCAACTAAGCCCCAACTGCCGCATGCAAATCAATGCGCTGCCAGCAGGTTTCAGAACAGCTGCAGCGCCAGAACACCTCCAGCTTGTTCGTGGTCTCTTGTCCTGCACCATCCATCTTCCCATCTCTGAGATGCTGTCCGCAGAGCAAGAGGATGCAAGTAGTGGTCAAACTCGTGATGCTGATACTCTCGAGGACTGCAGATTTGATAGGCATGATCTCGCAGTCCGCCACATCCAGGTGCACTGCATGCTACTCTATGCACGAAGGTTGTGCAGGCCATTCGAGGGTACAAGGGTCCAGAAGTTTGGGACGACGTTTCGGTCTTTGAATAGTTCCTTCACCTGCTGAGCTGTAGCTCAGGTTTTCCGGCACTCCGTGGTACAACTGCTGCTCCAGAGCTCTGTGGCTTGACATGGAAGTCCAGGGCTGCAATCTTCAAGCCCTGAGCGCTCGGAGACGGCCCACGCGGTTCCTGACTACTGCATGGACATTGGGTTGAATTTCCTGTTAGACAGACTTCGAGTTTTCCCGGCCTAGTGTACTAACAAGCGAGTGGGCGTGCGGCGCTCCGGGATGAGCTGCTGTCACGCTACGCATGATGCATTGCAGCGCCAAAGCCACCATGATTTCAGTGAGCTTAGACAGCTTCGTGAGTGTGATAAGACGACAGAGACAGAAGGGAGAGCATCGCTGTGACGAAGGAGTACAACCACCAGCAGCAACAGATCGCTATCATCGTCACTACCCTCAAATTCGTCATCATTTTAGAGCTGTTGCCATCGAAAATTGCCATCATCGTCAGAAGTATCCCACATCGGTTACTGTGAAAGTATCCCACATCGGTTACTGTGACCATCATCATCTTTGCCCCGATCCGAGTAAAAGAGTTACTAGTAGCTGCCAGAAGTACGTAAAAAGCTTTAGGTCGCCGCAGAAACCGAGCGGAAGCAATTCCAAAGATACAACCGCCCGTATCACCACGCCTCTAGGTCCCAGAGCCCTATAGACCTAAACCCTCAAACCCTCAGATCGTCAAGCCCCAAGCCCGAAGACCCGTACCTCAAAGGACCCCAGACCCCAAAAGCTTTAAGACAGCCTCCATGACCCCCATAGCCCATGGCCTGAGCATCAGAACCTCCTCAGAGTCAGGTGCTTTGGTGGCGTCTTCTTTCGAGACTGCAGACAGCCCTGGAGGATCCCTTTTCGCTATTATATACAAGTGTATGCTACGAAGAGGTATCAAAGTTCAAAGAAACCCCACAGCAAAAACCTGTAGAACCCTTATACAACCCTGGTAGAACCTTGATAGAAGCCTTATACAGAACACTCTGTGCAAACCCTGGTTCTGGCGTAGGAGGGTCTTCTTGCCAACATCGTGCTGAATTCCGCTGCAGCTCGGGTGCTCCTCTCTGAGTCCTCGGCCTCTGGCGGCATCGTTCCCGGGGACCGCGCGTGTCAGGAGCTCGCCAGTACATTGGATGCAGTTGGATGCAGGGGTTGGGTTTCGGGTGAAGGGTGTAGCATGTGGCGAGCTGGGATTCAGGGTCTGGAGCTTAGTAGTCAGTGTTGTGCGAAGGTATCTTCCTGAGTTGCTATCAGGGTAGGATTCCCCTGGGCAGCTCGGCTAGGCCACAGTCGCACGTGCAAACGGTAGCTTTCGAAGCTTCAAAACAAGTATAAGTTCTACTTGTGCTGAAGCTTCGAAAGCTCAGTATAAGGCGAGCGGATGAATGCTTTGACTGTCATGAACAAGATCTTACCGCTTACCTTTGGTTAGTAGGGAATGGAAGAATCGTAGTAACAGTAGTCATAATTGTACCCCATTCCTCCATTCCCTACTAACCAAAGGTAAGAAGGTGCTGAAACCTGGTTGCTGGTGGGGGGGGGGCAATATCCCAGTGAGCCGATGCCGAGTCATCGAGCTGAACTTGATCTCCTTCCTCGGTGCACGCAAAAAAAGAAAGAAAAGACTTATGCATACAAGAGCGTAAGGATGCTGCACTGAAGCCATCGTCCGTGCGGCCCATCAATTTGGATGTATAATCCCCCCCTTTCAGCATACACAGCATGAGCAGCAAAAGGCAGCATGCAGCAGTGTAGTTCCTTCTGCCAGACCCCCACACTGCAAACCCCAACTCAACAAGAACAGTCTCCTTTAGACGACCCCTAAACCACACCCTAAACCTTAAATCCTCAACCTCACTTTCGAGCCCGAAGCCTAAGCCCAAACCCCATTTTGCGGGCCTTCATAATCAGAAAAGACGTTGGTGTATGTTGTATTGTAGCTATAATAAGTATAGGTAATTATTTCAGCCCCTGCAGTAGGGCTGGATTGCCCAGACCCTAAACCCCAAAACCTCTAAACCCTACACCCCTAAAGCGATTGAAGGTGCCCATTGGCTTCCCCGAGCTCCTCGTATGGGGCTGCTGCCCGTGGCATGGACCTGAGCATGAATTGGAGTTTCGCGTGGTGGGCTTAAGGGGTTTACGGGTTTAGGGTTTCGGGGCTTAGGGTTTTTTTTAGGGGTTTAGGGTTTCGGGTTTAGGCAAGTCAGCCCTACCATAGGGACCATAATAATTACTTGTATATAATTTTGGATATTATAATAATTATGCCCCCCCCAAACCCTGTTCGAATTATGAAGGCCCCAGTATTCGGCTTCTGAGGTTCCGACTCTGGGGTTTCGGCTTCCGGGGTGCCGAACTTAGGCTTCAAACCTGAGATACCTTTAGAGGGATCTATAAGGGTTCCTATAAGGGATCTATAAGGGCTCCCATAAGGGATCTATGGGGTTTTACTCTAGGGTCTTGATCTTGAAAGACTTAGGATGCTGTTTTAAGCTTTTGTGCTTTTTTTGTGGTTTCTTGGGGTTGGATTCGATAAGGCTCGGGTCCGGGAGTCAGGCTTCTAGGTTTTGTAGGGCCTAAGCTTTCCAAGGACTCAAGGTAAACCTTGGTACTGTGTCTGCTGACTGGTTGCCTGCCGTACGAAGCCAGGCTAGATTGGACCTTGAAGCAAACCTGATGAATAGGGGCCTGGATAATTACCAGTACCAACGCCATCCCTCAGGGTCCTTAAATTTTTGTAGTACTGTTCGAGGCCCTACTCCGGTCACGTGGCGGCTGCTCCATGCGAGGTTTGATTCAGGAAAAATCAAGTAATGAAGCATGAGTCTGAAATGGCTCACTTTGAAACCACCAAAACCTGCTTTTTGTTTGCTCTGATAATGAACCCCAACCTAGAACTTTTTAGAAATCCTACACGAACGTAGGTTTGGGTAGTTTAAGGCAGTTCGCCCAGGTGAAGCCCTATACACCCTGAAGCCTAATGCCCTGAAGCACTACAGAGCCGTCAATGACTGTTAGGAAGTCCTTAACCCCAAAGCTAACAGCCCATAACCCTAAGTCCCATCAACCTCAGCGTCTATGAAACCGCCTGAAAGCCCGCAGAGCAACCCCAAGCCACCCACAAACAGGCCAACGCCCCAATCATCTTTGAGGAAACTGTAGACCCTAAGCCTCCACTCAACACAAAGCATGTAAGACTGCCTTCTTCCTCTTGACCTCAACGCCTGACTAGGTCCTGGAATCTGCATCCGTGACAAGTGGCGATTGGTCCATAGCTATGGGACCGGCGACTTGCACCCGAAAGGTGTTTGAGGGTGTTTGTTTGCAGATTGTGGGATTCGGAGTTAATTATATGTAGTTACATACACACCGGTTCTAGGGTTTTGTGGCATTACTACTTTATAGTACCTCTCTGATTCAATTTTTTAGTTTTCCGTTTAAGACTCCCCCGACTCTTAGGGGTTCCGGGTCTCAGGGTTTGGGGTTCCGGGGCTTATCGTTCCAGGCTCGAGGTTTGTGCTTTTGGGCCTAGGGCTCTCGGATCTAGGACTGGACGGCTTTTGGGTTTTCAGTGTTGGGAGGCCACCAGACTCCAACACTCCCTTGCCTTACCTTTGGTTAGTGGGGAATGGAGGAATGAGGTACAATTATAACTACTATTACTACCATTCTTCCATTCCCTACTAAGCAAAGGTAAGTTTGCTGGTGCTAAGATTGGTGTTAGTTGCTCTGGTACTTGGATTTGTACAAGTTGCCAGTATAATTACCCTTTTGTTTTTACTCTCAGTCCTAACTTAATGCAGAGATCTGTTTCAGTGCGGCTGAGGAGATGGTTTGGCCTTCTCTGTCTGATCAGGTGGCAGAGGGCATGGCGAAGGGTATCACTTCAGGGAGTATGGCGTAGGGTTTAGGGGTACAGTCGGGATAGTGTGAACAGGTCTGGGGTTTTGGGTTTCGGGAAAGGGCAAAGAAACAGCAACGACCAGTTCGCGAGGAATAGGTCCGATAATACTAAGCTTTAGCCCACACCCACATATCGGTAAGGACCTTCATCTCATGTTTAGATTCGTGAGTACCAGACTCTGCATGACCATTCTCATCATCATCTTTGGCAGGTTATCGTCTTGAGGCCAGGTATTAACCAATATGATGGATCTCTGCTAGTACAACTCGTGTGATGTGCCCCCTTGCGCGCGGACTAAAGCCTTGATTACGCCGATGATGACCATTTCGCAATGTTATCGGCGAGAAAATGCAACAGCAAATTGGCTGTGCTGTGGGTACTATATCGACGCTCGGGGCCACATATATGAAACGGTGAGGAGGATGTACTTGAATAGGCGAGCCCTGCGAGGAGCATGGCTGTCCGGGACATTTTCTGCCCCATAATCCCTTGACCACAAACCGCAAGCCCCTGAGCCCTCCCTCCTAAACCCGAAGCCGGAAACCCTGAAAACCCCCACGCCCAGCCCTGCATAACTAGCTGACAGGCGAGGAGGCAGCACGGCATTCGTGGAACCCGAGAAATCGCCGTCTCCTGAGAAGGACCGGACACTTGCAAAGAAGTAAGGGTTTCAGGGTTCAGGGTTTTCCGGTCCCAGGCGCAAGTTGAGACTCCCGATCCTGGAATCAAGTTTTGTCACAGTTTCAGCATCCTTACTGAGCAGCTACAGAAGCACGAGGACCGTCTACAGGGCAGGCTAAGTGCCGACCTATTTGCACACTTTGTCAAACATGCGATAGTTGAGTTCTTGCCAGGTCTTGTACATATACTTGAGAACTAGCCAGTCCTGTCACGATGACATATGCAAGGCCCTGGCAGACATCTGGTCAATCCCATCAGTCGGCTAGAGCGGCCGCTGCCATTAGAGCGGCCCCTCCGTCGAGGCAGGTGGCGATTGCTCAAAACTTGGTGCCACTTCAGTGTAGCAAGTTCGCAAGGACCGAAGAATGAAGCTCGAGAGTATGAGCGGCTATCTTAGATGACGAAGAAGAAGCATACTGCTCAATGACCCTCAGACGGCCCGTTGGAGGTGCTGGTGGATGTGCCGATGCCAGAGAAGTACTCTACGAGCTCGGTTGCTTCAGAATCCTGGCTTGGCGTACTGATATGGGCAACTCCCTTCAGCCGCGCTTCAAGTCCTCGCAGGCCGGCGGAAGGTTCATGAAGACGCTGCGGCGCGGAATTCAGATGTACCTCCATTGTAATGGAACACTCGACCCCCTTCTCAACCGCTCGCAGGAAATTCGTGCACATCTGGCTTGAAGCCATCACAAGAACCATTATCCAAAGCAGTCGTCTCTTGGACGGATGCTGTTGGGCCCGTGTAGGCGATGGTGAGTTGCGTTACAAGCGTCTGTTCATACATCCATGTGGCCTGACAGCCTGGGCAAGTTGTAGCGGAACAGAGACAACATACCCGGTCCAGTGAATGTATTGTTAGAGACAAGAGCATCTTAGTACTAGTTATGTTCATTTACTTATGCAGTTGACACACACACACACACGCACTGACAGACACATTTAGCAACGAACGAGAATAGGAATGACAAAAACGAATTGCAAGGTCATCTGCCACAAGACGGACAACTATCAAACGCAGTCGGGTGACTTTCCACAACCACGAATAAATAAGGCACGCGGCATGCAGTAAGCCCATAATGGAACAAGTATGGCAAATCACACGACATGAGCCCTGGAAAGGTACAGCTGTCTGGGCAGCCAGGACAGCCGATGAGAGTCCCTGCCTCCGGCACCGAACCTGTATGGTGCTCTTGACTGTTGAACTTTGGCAAAGTCCATTGCTTACTGAGTCCTGAAAGCCTGAAGCGTGGCCGTTTGCGAATCTTATGCCTCCGGGGCAAGGATGGAAGCATCATTGTCGCAATATCCTGTGGCGTGTTGCCCTGGCTTCCTCTACCTCGGCAGCCTCGGCATCTTCTGCGCATGCTACCAAGGATACGGTTTAGGGTTTAGGGTTTAGGCCGATTTCGCTTACATCTTGGCCGGATATGGCCAACATCCACTAATTCCTGGATTGGCAGACCGAGTGGTTCCTCGTCAGGGAGGCCCAGAGACGGTCTGCACGTTTCGAAGACCGGGCCGACTCTCAAGCACATGATGCTCGCATCGGAGTGGCAGTCAAGGTTTCCCAACGTGCGTGAGGCTGAGAGCACTCTGTACGGAAATTGAGTTCTTCCCATGGGGAACGCTCTTTCCTGCTTGGCAGAAACTCGCAGCCAAGACTGGTCCAGGAGACCAACATGAATCAATCAAGATGGATCCGACCTCTCGGTGCAGCAAATCTATCTCTGCCTGCAGCTGTCTAGCTTCGTGCAGCTGGACCGTCGTGGCCGCACTGCAGAGCTTGGGACCAAGTCTCAGTTCACTTCCATGCAGCCAGAAGCGGCTGAGCAATGAACGAATGCACAGCATCCAACAGAGGATAGGCTGATGCCTGAGACACATCAGCCGTTTCAGGTCAAGTCTACTGGGCGAGAAGCCATAGTCTAGGAGAAGGTATAGTATAACCGTTTACAAAGCCCTGAACGCAGAATTATGCAGCCTTCCCAACCCTGACCCATCAACCCGAAGCCCCTAGCCCTGAGAGTCTTTCGTTTTTTAGCTTACATGAAAGGTCTGAATACTTAATCAATTTACTAGTCTTGTAACTTGAAGATTAAGCCCCAGCCCCTCTACTTCTCATATAATGTAGGGTTCTGAACAACAAACTTGCCAGAAGAACGTTTCTTGCATCCTTGTGTGTATTCTACATATTAGTACATATACCAAAATATTGTGCACCGAAGCCCTATTCCAACCATAGGCCCCTAGGTGACATCCTCACAGTAACTTAGTCTCACAGAACCCTTAAGGAACCCTATTCTATCGTGAAGGCCAATATGAAGCCCAAAGTCTTCAGCTTTCGTAGTCGGCCCGGTAGTTATGCGATACTACGGCAGGCAAGCTTCACGAAACGAAAGGGTAGGTGCCGAAAGCTTAGGGTTTGGGAAGTGGGGCTTAGGGCTCGAAAAGCTTAGGGCTTAGGGTTTGGGGCTTTGGGTTTTGGGATGAGTAGAAGCAAAGAAGTGCCCCTGAACACTAACCTCGAGGAAGAAGTTCCTTCAAGAAGCAGGTAAGCCACTGGGCATCGTACATTGTATGGCTTCCCGGTTCGTCTCACCGTGTCACCACTTCCCACAGGCTTGTTGTTGCTCCACCTCTCGTCTTGCAACAGAGTTCGTCTCTTGCCTGGCACGACTAAGACCTCGGGAGCCTTAGGCTCTTGAGCTTTCAACCCTCATCCTTCGACCAGCTTGTACAAAAAGATGCTCCAGTCAAGGGTCAAGTTGCGGCAGGTAGAGTCATCCCGCGAGGTATTCCGTGATCGTTGGGGTGGGCTTGCCGCCTGCAACATGCAGCTCAAAAAGTGCACAGCGCTCGTAGGTGCAGCGCTTAGGATTCAGGGCAGTATGGCAGTTTCGGGCTGAATCTTTGTGGCCGGAAGCGGTTCTTGTCCCAGCTCTGGTGTTCGCATCCCGTGTTGATGATGCCTTGCACGGACGGTGGCTGCAGGAGACGCCTCGGAGTATAAATGCCAACTTCACCTGAACTTATGCTCCCAAACCTGACAGCCTTCAAACTTGTTCCGAGAACCCGAATCCACGCAGTCGCAAATGTCGATGGCATAGTTCCGTGCAGAGGCTTTACATCAAAGATTCAATGTCGGAGTCTAGCCCTTTTGCCGTTTTAGGCGACCGTCGAAGGCTCCGCTTACCTAAAGAATGGGTGACTGGAGTACAAAATATCTGGTTGGTAACCTGCTCTTTAGGTAACAGGCGCTGTAGGGTTTGTCGAGTTCAGTTCCACATGTCTCAGGCTGGATCACGACTGACCGACGTGTAGTCGTCTGCCACCCAGCTTCCGTCACGATACCGACAGTCGTGATCGCAAACTCGCACAAGCAAGAGCGCCATCAACCACAGAAACTTTCACAATGCAACAACGAGGAAAACACAGCTATAGCGCCCCCCAATAATAGAAGCACCACCGCCGCGACGACGAAAGCAGCAACAACGACGACGACGTCACTGCAGCAGCCGGCGCCGCTGCAACAGCAGCAACCCGGCAAGCAGCGCGAGCAACAGCTTCAATACTCGTAGTATAAAGCAATCACAATATCAAGCTGAAGTTTGATACCATTTAGTTCTGACCTGACAGTCTCGGCTAGTCTTAAGACCATACCGCGCGTCCCGCACTCCCACATCCGGAAATGCAAGAGAGAGTTCAGGATTCATACATGCAAAGCATCAGGTGCGGTCTATAGTCTATTGTATGCAGATTAGTAAGTATGGCTGCTGCCCAAACTTCACGGGCATTGCTGTCACGTTTGTAGGGTCTGGACTGGGAATGCTTGATCAGGCGACTGGTGCTGTCGACAAGAGACGCCGTTGGTTGGATAAGCCCTGCGTGTCCCCAGGCCACCAACCTCAAACAAGCACAGCTAACCGGAAGCCATTGGGTCTCGATGCGTATACACAGTGCAAAGCTGGACATCAGCAAGAACCGCGTCCGATTCGCCGGCATGGTCATTGCAAGCAGGAGGGGATTGGAGTAGCAGCAATCACAGCATTGAATTGGGTTTAGGGGGGAATTATAGGGTTTAGGCTCTTGAAGAGAAAGCCAGCGAAAGCATAAGAGCAAGCACCCCAAGCCTTGGCTAAGGCCAGAAGTGCGGCGGGAGAGGCTCTGAACCCTGATGAGTCGTCGCCTCAGTCTTGCGGCCTTTTTTTGGTTCTTTTCGGCGGCTTTGGTTTCCGAGCGTTGTTCAGAACGGGGCTTGCAATGTTGATGGTGTCAGAGAGCGGAAGCCTCTGAATGCAAAATTGCTAAGTTCTCGAAACTCACAACTGCAACAGCCCCCAGGCCCCACAGAAACACAGACATACTTCCAACTATGAACGCTAAAAGCACCCGGACAGCAACCACATCTGGGTTTGGAACGATATATGCCGATCATTCTTGGTTTTGTGACGTTGAGCTGCACGATGGCGTCAATGATACTGCGAGCGAGATAGCTCCCGGACGATGGTAGCGATGACGATGTCCATGACGATGAAGATGTTGCTGATGATGCCGAAGATCAAGGTGATGATTATGATGATGATGACGATGACGATGATGATTACCATGACGGTGATGATGATGATGATGATGCTGATGATGCTGATGGCGGCAGTGACATGGGAACAACGATAATGGACATGAATATGAAAACTAACGATAATGTTAAAATAATAGTTCGTAATGATATTGCAGAATAGGAATACTCATAATCATAAGAATAGCATGATAACAGTTCTAATACAAATCTAATATGACAACGATGGTGATGCAGAAGAAGAAGATGATAACGATAAGGATGATGGCTATGATGTTGTTGTTGATTATGATGATGCTGGTGGGTTGGCCATGACTTTGCTGACACTCATGTGGTTGTTGGTAGGCGATGAAGCAAATGGTGATGATTATGTTGTTAAGGTGAACAACTCCAGGAGATATCGCAAGGTTCGCCTGGCGGCTGTTGCTGATGTTGCTGTGGCAGGGGATGATGCATGCCAGGGGAAAACTCGGTCTTCCTCCGCACTGCCGCAAATCAAGATGATACGATGGACAACAATCGGCTTCATCATCATCATCATCATCGTCATCGTCCCCTGCCTCATCATCGTCATCTCCTTCATCAGATGACCACCATCAGGGTCAACTTTTTCATCAACATCACCTTCATCATCATCATCATCATCATCATCATCATCACCATCACTGTCACTACCACCATCATCATCATCGTCATCCAAAATTCATGGTGCCATGATACCCGAACCGTCATCACCATCATCGTTGCCATCGTCGTCATCAGCGGCAGTATCGCGGTCAATGCCATCAGCATTGTTTTCATAGCAGTTTCACACTGTTGTGCTTTCCTACTAAACTCAAAACACGAAGCCGGATCAGCAAGCATCAGCGGGAATCCGAGTGCCGCTTGCATCTTGCGCAGCAGCGGTGGTCGACCCTCTGATTCGTCGGAGGCTTCACATCATTCGGGTGATCAGGAATGATGGCAGCGAGGCGTTCTCAGATGCTGTTCCCCTTCTCGTTCCAATCACAGTTGCGGCACTTGTGCTTCGTACTATCTTCGGTCTCCGTCGGTACCGATCTGCCGACATGCTCCGAGTAGGTGTTGCAACCCGATCGTCAGAGCAGGTGTAGCATTGCTGCTGTTTTGGTGCTGAAGCCTTTCGGCTATAGGAGAACGGGTCAAGAAAGAGGCGCATCTTCGACATACCATGAAGCGCTTCGTAATGCTGACAGCATGATGCGCATGTCCTTGTCAGGGGCATCACGAGCATGGTGGTCATGTGGGTGATGGATCACTCTAAATTTGACTTGTGGGGTTCCTTATGACGGTCATAATATACATTCTCATAAACGTTGCCCTTCAGCAGTTTCTGTTGTCATCAGTGAGAAACCCAAAAGGTCTAGGTGTGATGCGGCACGTCTTCGATGGTTGACGGCTTAGGGTTGTGGGGCTAGGGGTTTAGGGGCCTTGTCTCGCCTGTCATGGCCTTGGTCGCCTCGCAGCCGGCGCTGCGTCCGCGGATCGAAGCGCCCAGGTACGTGATGGGCCTGTACTTCAAAGCATTAGGCGATTTGGGTTTGGTTGTGAGCTCCATAGGGCCAAGGGTTTAGAGCATGGGGTTAGAGAGATTAAGGCGCTGGGGCTTCTTGCACGGTTTGTGTCAGGCTACAGCTTGCGGAGAAGAACTATGTGAGTTGCGAGGATGAGTTCGAGCAAGAACGGGTCTTGTACGTACCTAGAGAGATGGTAGCTGTCAGAATTGGTTAGAATTAGAACTGACCTAAGCATTAATAAGGCAGCATTACCACAAGGTACATGCCGAAGCCACACCTACCTCCAAACATAAAAAGCCCTTGGTGGTTGGCATCAAGCAACTTGCGAGATTAGCCAACCCCAAACTCGAGACCTTACACCTGCAACTACAACTTCTGGGAAAAGCCAGTAGTAGGTCGGCGCCTCTCTGAAATTGAAAGCTACACGCCGCTTGCACCAGGCATAGTCAGCAGCTTTTACCGCCACGCTGGGGCTTCAGGTGGGCAACGGCCAAAAAAAGCAGAAAACATGAGACACCTTAAACCCCAAGTCCCAACTTCGACCCTGCTTTAACCAGCACAACCTCAAGCCCGTTTACAACCGATCCTAAAAAGAGAAGGCCCGCCTCTAAAACCCTAGACTCTCCGTCAACTGTTCAGGGTTTAGGGTTTAGGTTTCCACATCCCACTCCTGGCTGGAGGCTAGCGGTTGACGATAGCGGGCTTGTTGGGTTTCGGATGCAGTGTCCTCAGGGTGGGGTAGGTTTGGGGTGCTTTTGGCTTTCTTGGGTTTGGGGCGGATGGTTGTAAGGGGCTTTTGGTTTTTAGAGTTCGGCAACTCATTAGGCCCTTCAGGATGTTTTTGTGGTTTCCGGGTCTTGGGGCTTAGGGCATAGGTAGTATAGGGTAAGAGCATGCGAGAGTGCCCGTGGCAGTTGTATGAGTCTTCTTCTGGACGCGGACTCTAACAGTTGAATGTAATCCCACTACCGCAGCTCCGCTCCACTGCTGTTTGGCAACCTGTTTATGACCTTCGCTGTTTTAATCTCTCTCTCTCTCTCCCTCTGCTTCCCTCTTCTCTTCCGGCGGCGAACTCCACCCTCCATCCTGGCCGCAAGACCTGCAGGACCCCAAAACCCTTAAGCCCTCGTAGTCTAATCATGCCCCAAAACCCTACTTAGTCGAATGTTGCACATATTATACATATCATATACATACTATCTCCATATTAAATACAGATTATATGCATATTATATATGCATATTGTATACATAATATACACATAATATACCTTTCATATACAATTTTTCTACATATTAGACGTGTTATCTTCCTAACATGTCAGAGGTCCATTGCCTCGCGACCCTGCGCCCCAGCGGCACCCCGGCGTCGGGCCCCGCGCCTGGGACGTGAAGCAGAGGCCCGGAGGTGTGGGAGTTTCGGAAAATGAGGGGTACCTTTAAAGGGATCCTTAAAGGGTTCCTTAAAGGGATCTATAAGGGTTCTATAAAGGTTTAGGGTTTGGAGTTTCGGAAAGTGGGGGTACCTTATCTAGGGGTCCTTATAATAAGGATCCTACTATTTTAGGGTACTATATTAGGGTCCCCCATGTTCGGAAACTCCCATGTGTTCATGGGTTGACTGGAATGCCCATTGTCGGATAATGGGCCCCAACACCCGATTCTTCTTGTTATAAGACCCCTACATTGGGGTGGCGTTTTAGCGGGGTCTGGTCCAGGGTTCTCGGGGTTTTAGGGGTGAGCCGCTGGTCTTTGGGTTCAGGGGGTGGAACTTAGTAACAGGGCCTGTGATGCTGTAGAATTGGGGGGTCTGATGAACAGTTTCTACGAGCCTCTTGAGTCCCCTACACCCTGCGGATAACGTTTGTGAAGCTGAACTTTTTTTCGTAGAAAAACCAACTTTCTCGAATACTCTGATGCTTTAATACTATGTAATCGCGAATACTATTGCCAAAAACCCACTGCGACGTTCGCCTTGTATGGAAAGCGACAGGCTGCCGCGCCAGCACGCGAAGCGCCAGGACGGTTCCGAATGAGTACAACCGTTGGCCGGCCCGACATGCTAGAGATGGAAGCTCATCGTATCTTAGAATGACCTTTAGATGAGCAGAACGAAGACAGGTAGTTCAAGCATTTACTGTACCAGGAAAGTACCAGAGGATGTCGCAAGTTCGACCACTCGGCTGCAAGCAAACCTGAAGTCTGAAGCTGCTGGTTGTCTGTCCCGCAGCACTGGAGCTTGACAAAACAGAACGCTTTGCCCATCTACCGTTCGTGGCAATGCTACTGATGTGATGTTCAGCTTCACTCTAGAAATGCTGCGAGTAAGCAGGCAGATGTGCAGATAAGTAGCCAGACGGATGACCAGACAAGTCGGGTGCAGGCCTGGACTTCGTCACCCGGAGCTGATCTGCCAAAAGACCCAAAGCCCAAACCATGGATCGCCAACATCATCGGTATCATCGCCGTGACCATTCCCACCATTGCCATTAAAGCAATCCTAGCCATGACGCTTGCAGCGAAAGCAAAATGTTGTGACAATAATGGCAGCACTCACACTAGCACTAGTGCGAGGAGTTGCAATGGCAACAACAGCCGTAACAAGATGACGATGATACGTGTGCGAGTAGTAGCAATTGTGGCCACAATTACCCAGAACGTGCAATACGGTTATACACGGCATGTATCAGCAATAGATATAATGCGCTGGACGTTCCGGATGAAGCATTTTTTACGGTTGACGCAGCAAGTTCAAAAGAAGAAAGCTCCAGCACGTCATGCCAGCAACTCAATGCTGTTAACATGTTTGTCACAAGCAGAGCTGCAAGCGCCAGCAACATTGGCACGTGCAATGATGATGGTGATTGGCGTATGATGACGGTGGTAGAACTTATGAAGCTCGTGGTCACCATCACGGTACTGTCGACTCCATTACTACATGGTGGACCGCACAGCAGTTTCAACAAAGCCCCTGTCCTGTCGGCCCCTGAGACCCCAAGCATTTGCAAGCTGGGCTGGAAGCTCTACTAGCGGCCTTTCGTGTCAGGAGATGTTGCAACAAGTTGGGCCCAACTGACGAAGCAGGCGAAGCTGCAAGTTTTCATGCGCATGAAGTAAGGAGGCTTAGGGTTGAAGGCACGCTGCTTTCTCGTACTGTGGGTAGTGCCCATAGAGTAATCCCACAGCTGCAGCTGCCGTCGTAGCACTGCAACGCTCTCATCTCTTCGGAATGTGTTCCATGACTGGGATGTCTGCATGCGGATGTGGGTGATGACACTTGATATACTTACCGCGCATGGCGGCCACTCAGGCACTGATTTGATGCGACCGGGAGCTCTTGGTGCGAGTTTTCTCTAAATATTCACAGTCCATTCTGACCCTCATGCAGCTGACAGAAAGAAGTCGCAATCCAAAGAAGCTTCTAAAACGCAAGCAATGCACTACCTATATGTGCATACTGTATACATGTATATTATATGTGTATGTATATATATATATATATATAAGTTGCAGCGCACGTCAGCCAAGCAAAGGGTGCAAGGTATCTGCAAGAGGAAAAAGAGAGAGAGAGAGAGAGAGAGAGAGAGAGAGAGAGAGTAGCCATTTTGGCTCAAGCCGTGAGTGGTTCAAGACCGAGCCCAGAAAGTCAGACGGTCTGAAAACCGGGGGGAAGAGCGAGAGAGAGAGTGTGCACGGCCTCCTTCAATAGCCCTTGCCACAACGCCTACAAGTTTGTAGAACTACGCGTGTACTCCAACCTCTTTCGGCAGAGCGACATCGGGGGGAACAAAGCACATCGGTGTCTGTGCGCTGTACCTCGAGGACTTTGCCAGCCCTCTCCGTCTACGAGATCGGCGGAACTACAGGACTTCTTCGAGTCGTACCCGCTTCTGCCTACCGTGAAGGTGGGTGAGGGATTTTATCACTTACCTGATCGTGACACTTCGTCCACGGCATCGAGAATAATATCTTCGATGGCTGGCACACATGGGGGATCCAGAGCACCCACATCCCCAGCACAGGGGGACAACCCGGGAGTGGCGAGCGGCGGGCGAAAACGTCCCGCGACCACCGACGATGAGGGGGAAGAGCAACCATTGACACTCAATACACTCCTTGCCGCTCTGAAGGAGAACCGGGAGGAGATCGTCGCCAAAGTTCGTGAAGACATTGATGCGATCAACACCCGCATGACTACAGTGGAAGTCACAGTCGATACACATGTGACTAATACCACCAAGTTGCTGGAGGCTATGACGGATCGTCATTGTGTGATGGAGCAAAGTGTTCGGAACGTCGATGAGAAGCAGAAAAGTGTGCTGGAAAGACTGGAACTCCTTGAGGGGAAGTTCGCCAAGGCCAACTTCTCTATGTCGAGTACCAGAGCTTCCGAGACCGACGGGGGAAACCCCCGCCCTGCCCTGGTGGTAGGAGGCTGGGATGCTGACCAGCATCATGAGGAAACCTTGCAGTTGGTGAAGCAGCACTTGCACGACTTGAACGTCAACCTCGACACCAGCCAGGCTTTCGTTCCAGGGCTTAGAAGGGGATTCGCCCTTGTACCCCTAAGCAAGCTTGAGGGGGAAAGCGATTCTGAACAGCGTGCTCGTGTACAAGAAGTACTTCGAACTATTCGAGCAGCCAAGATCGTGACAGGCCAAAGACCCGAAGGGGGACACCGATACTTTTTCGCAGCACTCAGCCAGAGTCCTGAGCGCCGCAAGAAAGCCCAATTAGCTGGCAAGGTCAAACGGTTGATTATAGAGGAGGGAGGCGATGTTCGTAAAATCGACGTTGAGTACGGCACGGCCAATTTATGGTACAACAGCGTGAAAGTTGCATCGGGGGTTACCTCGGCTCCAGACGGTGCATCAGTCGAGAAAGCTGGATGGGTGCATCTCGGCACCGTGGCACGACAAATCGGAATTTCCGAAGAAGCTGCGACCTCCAAGTGGGGGGAGCTTCGGAAAGCCCTTCAGTGAAGACAACAGCAAAAGAGGGCCGAACTCTTGACCAGGCCCTCGCAAACAGTGCATGTGATAAGCTGGAACGTCGGGGGACTTACCTCTGCCAAAGTATTGGAAGTCATCCTGGCCCTCCGGCGACATGGAATTCAACCCTTTTGTGACTCCCTGATCGTGTTCCTCCAAGAGATTATATGTGACGGGGGAAAGCACCACGCCTCCCTGGAAGAGCTGCAGATAGTCTTCGGGAAACGAACTGAGGACTGGCGAGGCAATGGCATCATGCACACCTCGAATCTGCGGCACACTCGGGGAAAACTTTTGCCTTGTTCGATTTCTTGCACTTTGAGTTCAGATGCTCTCCGTTTGGGGGCCTTTTCTATACATATACCACATCATGCCACACTTTCCGCTACCGAGCAGATCCTTCAAGAGCTTCATGCCCACTTGCAGTCACATGCCCGAGCAGTCCTAGGCATCGATGCCAATGAGACTTTTGAGCCCGCGAGACAACACAGACAAGTCAAGGCATGCACAGCAAGAGGGGAACTGTTGCTTGAGTGGTTCGAAGAACAGGGGTGTCACTTCCCAGAACAGCAGTTACACGAGCCGAGTCACTACCCCTACAATACAGCCTTTGAGCCGCGCAGACTAGACTATGTGCTGGCAAAGAAACTCCTGTGCGACTCCGGCAAAGTTCTTGCTCAGAGAGACATTGCCACCTCAGACCATGAGCCGATCTCCGTCCCTTTGACCCAGATCCGCATCGACGAGGGCAACATCGGGGGGAAGGCAGCACCATGGTCCTCTCGGACACTACGACCTGGGGCTGTGGTCGATGCTATCTTGGACCAGCAAGCCATAACCGGGGGTGACCCCGTCACCCAAATCCAGAAAGTCGCTGTTGCCATCAGCAAGCCTGGCAAGAACAAACAGCCATTCAAAGAGTCAGATGCCCTTCGAGCCCTTCGCCGACATGCCCTTCATGCGGTGCCAGGGGAAGAACGGCGACGGCTTTGGAAAGCAGCGCGGAAGATGCACCAATCCGAGCATCGAAAATGGCGACAACTGGCGATGCAACGTGTTGCCGAACTGGACTGGGGGATGAAGAAGGCCCTCGTGGAGCAGAGCCGAGATCACTCTTGGGAGCTCAACCTCACCGACAGAGATCAGTGGAAGCAAGAGCTCCAGGACCACTTCGAAAAGATCTTCCACCGACAAAAGCAAGTTGTCGTCACTGCGAAAATCCGGGGGATCATGAAAAAGCTCGAGTACAGATGCAAGAACACGAGATGGATACCCTTCACCTTGGAGGACCTCTACGAAGTTAAAGTGAAGTGGAAAAATGGGCGATCTTGTGGACCCGACCAGGTGTCACACGAAGCCCTCAAGGCCATGCTCCCACACCCGATTTGGGGGAACCGCCTCCTCGCACTGTTCAATGACATGCTGTACACATGCCGCCTCGTCGAGAGCATCGAGGCAGGAGCCACTATCCTGCTGGCGAAAACCTCCCAGCCGCAGAACTGGGGAGAAACAAGACCTATAACCTTGAGCTCAGTTCTCCTCAAGACTTTCGGCCAACTCCTTTTGCAACGAGCCGGGGAAACGATCCAAGCCCCCGCCAGACTGCAATGGTGCAGGCGGGGGAGACAAGGGATCGAACTGATCCTCATCCTCCGACGACTAGCACGAGTTGCACGTGACTGGGGTCTCGAGTTCTACATTGCGAAATTGGACATTCGCAAGGCTTTCGATTCCGTTTTCCAGGAAAGTCTCGCCGAGCATGTCTGCCAAGTAGTTGGGGAAGATGCCAACCTACCCTGGGAAGCTCGAGCCTGGGTTGCTGTATTACATGCACAGCATCTGTGTGTCCAGGTTGCCGGGGAAAGCATCCCGATCCAACAAAGTAACGGAGTTCGGCAAGGCGCACCAGAAAGCCCCGTTGCTTTCGGCTCTGTGGTTGCCAACGACCTCAATGCTGCCATCGGGGAAGCGAGGAGTTCTAAACCAACGACAGACACAGCCCCTCCCGAAGACGGGGGAAGCTACATGGACGACAACTACATTTGGTCAACATGCAGAACACACTTTCAGCACATGCTTACCGCGCTGGGGGATAAGCTGCCTTGCCGCGGCCTCTACCTGCACCCTGGCAAGACGGACATCATCACCACCCGGGAGAAGGAAGTTCATTTCCAGGTCGCGGGGGAGAGAGTGGCAACCAAAGGACCCAAGCATATCTTTCATGTGCTAGGGAGTCCCCTCTCTTTCCAAGGGGGAACCGCCATGCTGTTGGCGGAAGCTCAAAGCCGAGCCCGCAAAGCTTTCTGGGCACACCGTGACTCCTTCACCTCGGCAGCTACCTTCAGGCAAAAGCTTCAGATACATGTCGTACTTGTTCGTCAGAGTGCACTTTGGGCCTGCCAGACATGGCCTTGCCACAGCAGCCTATTACGGGGGATCAACACAATTCAATTATCCCACATCCGGGTCATGCTGGGTCTTCGTCGACAACCATGTGAAGAATGGGCCACATGGAACAAAAGAAGCTTGCGACGAAGCCGACTCGCACTATTTCATTGCGGGGGAACCCGATGGTCAACTTTTGTGCTGTCGCAAATTTGGACCGCCATCGGGCACGTCAGCAGAGGAGATCCGATCGGGGGAAAAATCCTCCAATGGCGCAGCCTTCAGTGGTGGCAAGACCAAAAGGACCGGGGGATTCCAGTTCAGCATGGCCATCGTTTCAATGCTTACATGGACATAGACAGGCAATTGAGTGACACAGTGGGTAAGAATTGGTTTGCCATTGCACAAGACAGAGAAGTATGGGGAGAGTGGGAGGCGGTCTTCATTGCGAAGTATGATGTCCCATGGAGTAGTGGCAAGCAGTGCAGCATCAGCAACCTAGCACCGGGGAACCATCAGACAGACGACAAGGCATTCCTGCAAAGTCTTACTGACACAACCAACAAGAGAGAGCACTCAACAAAGCAACAGAAGAGACGGACCAAAACAAGACACTCGAACAACAGACTCTTGATATCCTGAACAGCAGAAAGGGGGAACACCTCCAAGCACTCACTGCATGTTCGTGAATGACCTGATCGCCTCTGACCAGTGACAGCGACATGTGGTGTGCAGTGCGAACTTTTTCCTTGCTTTCTGTCAACATGGATACGACGATTCCGTACCTGCTCGACTACATCCTTACTGCTCAAACATGCGACATGCCACGACTACACTTTCGCAACTTGCACTTCGATATTCGATCCTAGACGACTTGGCTTTCTGCACAGGAAAGCTGACAAAGCAACAACCCAAGACAGCAGACAGCAACCTTGCACAGCAGAGATCTCGACGAGATGCTGCGCACCAAACTCCTCCTAGCTTTGGTGCTCGCAGTGCCCTACGGGCACGTGTCTACTCAGGCACAAGCCCCTGGCATAGACCCAACACACACAGCACCGGCAGAAGCAGGCAGCACAGACGGCACCCCACCCACGGCAGAGACCACACCAGGGGGACATCACAGCCCCGTCCCGGCCCACCCACATACAGCAGCAGACGGGGGATACAACTCAGGCCCCAACACAGCGACACCACCGTGGAGCAACCACGAGTGGGCACAACAACACGCCCCTACCCAGCTGGCATGGGCAGCGACACATCTCACTGCTAACGGCTATGTTACAACATGGGGCGGCTGGAGCACGACACAGGGCGGGGGAAATGGCCCCCAACCGCCCCCACAACAACCACTATACTTCCCACCTCCAGCATACCAAATCGGCGTACAGGCATGCGGCTCACAACAAGCACCACTACCGCAACAACCTCCACCTCGACAACCACCCGCCGCACAGGCCATGACAACTGGCCCTCACCAGCCACCACCACAAGCTCAGCCGCAGCAGACCCACGCACGACCACAAGCCAGAGACATCCACGGCTATCACCCCACGTACGACTGGGACTTCGACCCTTGGAACAACCCAGAGGACGACCCCCCAACAACAGCAACACAGGAGACAAGCACGGCAACGAACCCGACGGGGAACCACCCACATGGTACACCCTTACCACCGACTTTCACCGCCACCTCAGCAGCTGCTCAACAGCCACAGCCACAACAAGTGCAACAAAGCATAAGCCAACCACAGACGACTTGCTGGCTGCCACCACCTGGCACAGGGCCACTGCCAAACATGTGGCAGTCAGAATACACCAACTGGATCAGTACAGGCCGCATCCCCGACACATACCTGAAGAGAGTTTGCACACCAGGCCCAGACACAGAGGGGCACGGTCCCCCCCAAAACTCCACGACAGCTGAAGCCACACCACAAGCGCCCCCGGGGCAAACTGAAGAAGCTGCAGCGACAACAAGCACACTCTTGCAGTGAGCCCCCACCACCACTACAGCCACTACAACCACAAGCAGATCCACTTCCGAGAGCCAGACAATCGGGAGAACTCCCCGAGTTCGTCCAACCACGACCACCACCAAGCCCCGGCAGAAACACCACCGACTCCCACGCAGACCCACAGGACACCGCGACAGCAGACCAATCCGGCGAGGAAGAGCTGGACGACACAGCTACTGAAGACACAGGCCTACCGCCTTGGGAACATCCGGAATGGGGGATTGACCCCCCCCCTCCCTCCCGAAACACACAAACACGGGGGGCCGGACACGGCTCGCAACGACTGGGCAACAAAGAAGGCAAACATGCTTTCAAACAGCGGGTCTGGGCGGGGGAGCAACTCGTAAGACCCGACCCCCAGCCTCAGCACGGTCCCGGTTGGGGCATACTCGCGAGTCGAGCACAAAGCTCCACCGACCAACACTCGCAACAGGCAACCTCCACGCGGGGGACCAAAAAGGATTCGGCAGCGGAACAACAGTTCCAAGAGGCCATGGATAAGTTCCTCGGCAGAACCCGCCCCTCCAAACAGGGAGAACACAAAGGGGGACAGCAGGACCCTCCACCGAGCACGGCCAGCTCCAGCTCCACGGACACTCACCGCGACAACAGCGAAGCAGAAAAACAAGCCCAGCACAAGGCAACCCGCAAATACATACCCACTCCAGAGGAGCAATGGCAATACGACAACGCACCGGAGGGGCCAGACTCCCACGACCTTGACATTCCTCCCAGCATACCACATGCAGAGGGCACGACAGTGCAGTATCTACCCCTAACAGCGGGGTGTTGGGACATCCACATCACAGCAACACACTACATACCCACTGCACTCACAGCCTCAGCAGGCCTACCACCACTCCATATCACCCACACGGGCCAGAGCGGCCCAGTCCTCACAGCACCTCCCTTCACAGTCGGCCTGCGAGGTCGTTTAGCGCCAATGGGACCACCCGACACATGGCTTTTTCAAGTCACTTCCACGCCTCCGTTAGACGACTTCTGGCCACAGAGCATGTTTGTGGTCGCGGGGGATTCCTTCATACTCCAATTAACCGACAATGGATGGAAGATGACAGTAGACAAGCAAGCCGAGTCGGCCGCTCGGGAGTACCGAAGGGGGGAAATCAACACTCCCACAACAAAGACAAAGCGACCGCAGCAGGGGCAGCAGCACAAGCAGTCTCCACTAGACACACACCAAGCCACAGCCGACACCGGGGAAGAGCAACAGCCTTCCAGTAGCCAAGCCTCCAGCTCGGCCGATACCACTAGCCATGGGGGAACACTCCCAAAAACAAAGCCACGGCATGTGCACTTCGCAGCCAACGTCACAGACCCACCGGCAAGAGAGCGACGGAAAAAACCGAAACAAGAGACAACCGGTGCTCGCAAAGAACCAGACGAACAAGGGGGACATGCTAAACCACCACCACCACAACCACCACAGAGCCCTGGCGAGTACAGTGCCTTTGTCGACACGCGCGATCTGAGAGGTAACCGTGGCAGAGCGGAACAGCCGCCTTCGCGTGACCGCGAGGCCCCTCCAAAACCCACTAAACCGGTGGACCTCATTTCCCAAATCCGCGACGGCCGTGACATTGGGGGGAAAAAGAAGAGCACCACTACCTCTACAACCACCACGACCTTCAGCGACCCACCTTTCACCACAACCAGCTCTTGGCCAGGGGAGACCTCAACAACTACAATTACCACAACAACCACTGACGAAGCTGTCACGACCGCCACTGGCACTACGCACCACCACAACCAGCAACAGCCCGATGATGTGACCAACCTTATGCAGCACATCCAACAAGCCTTGCAACGGGGGAGTATTGCACCGGCCTCCACGACAAATCCAGAGCCAGCACCACCGCAGCCACTAACTTCTGGTGATGGCGCACCGGAGACAATTCCCGACAGCTCAGCAGAACCACCACAGATGCCACCACCCATACCACAAAATCAAGCCACGGAGCCTACACCGGCCTTCGCAACCAGTGCGGAGCGGATCGAACACTACCTCACACGCATCTATAGCCTGTCAAACCAGCTACCAGGGGGGAACATAGTGGCACATTTGGCCCAATGTGCCCTAGCCGACTTGCTAGTAGACGACCAGACAGAAGCTGAAGTCCTCCGCCACCTTGAGCTGGAGACCGCGCCCTTCCTCAACAGCACCGAGGAGCCTGAGGCCAAGCGAGCCAAAGTTGAGCAGCGGGGGACAGCCACCCAGGAAGCACTACAACGCATCCGCACCAAAGGCTTGCGAAGGTTACGAGCAGACACCCACCACCACTACATCACATACTACGACTTGCAGCATGATGTGGATATAGTTCTAGCATGGCTGAACTCTCATATGCATGCCATGGCCACCGCCGTCGATGGAAACCCTCAGCAATGGGGGATGCCAGCTGCCAACCTGGCCTACGAGCAGGGGATGTTCAACACCGGAACCATCCTCGGGCAGATGGGCGCAGCGTTGCAGGGCATACAGGGAGACCCCAACAACCGCGACAGTTGGTTGCTCCTCGTCGACGTCGTCGGATACTTGGCTGCCGTGGAAAGGGGGGAACCCATTGGGCATCCTGCTGATGTCATAGCAGAAAGCCGTGGGATTGTCACCTCCAACCTCGCCCGCGAAAAACGTGAACAGCGGGCGCGGGGGATGGCAATGGAGCTCAAAGAACTCCGAGGGCAACTGCACGAGTGGCCCGGGGGAGACCTCAACACGATCCACCGCGCCCTCTTGGACACCTTGGAAGCGGTGGAAGATGCTCTACAGCCTGCAGAACCTGAACCACCGGCACTGCCTGACTTTCACGATCAGGGGGAACGTGACGGTGACGAACGAGATCTACGTGCTCAGATGTTGGCCCAAGTCCCCATGTCGTCTTCCGGGGGAGAGCAATGGTGGCTATATGATCGTCACCATGGCCTGGGAAATGCTCCTTCTGGGGGGAACAGAAGACCTCCCAGTCCAACTGAAGACTTTCCCAGCGACAGTGATGCGAGCCCACCGGATCACCGCCGACGACGACTGAAGAGTGTCTTTTACGATCGACATGGGCCAATCTGAGCTGGTGAGCGGGGGATTTAAAACAAGATGCCGATCGTCCCGGCAACCTTCTATATTTCAGCTTCGGACCCTGCACCATAACAGGGGGAACGAAGTTCATGGGTCGGCCTCAAACACATTACTAATACTTTGAATACCGTCCTTTAACAAGCTGTTGTCCTTTCCTGTTTCCATCCTGCACAATGAACAAAACAAAAAGGGCCTGACAATATCCGCCTAGCCACGAGCTGCTGCCATGTTGAACCTAGCTTCCGGAAACCCTGCCAAGTGCCGCTGCCACTACTTTGTGCCTGTAGTTCTGCCACAAGCTGTTGCTTTGTCATTGCGATAGAGGGGGATACAGATTGGATCTCACTGTAATACTTCTCGTCTTTGACCCCTATAGGACCCTGTACTCTCTCCTCCCCTCTTACTCAAAGTGCGATCCGATCTTGCACCACGAAAGATCCTCCACGTAAATTGTAGACAAAACCCCGCAGAATATTTCACGGACGATGTCATACTTTGTCTTCTTCGCTGTTGACAATCTTCGGGGGACAGTCCACTGTTTCACGGAGAAGGGCTGCACAGATTCCCTTTAACCTTGAGCATCATTGTAATCTTCCTTTCGTTCTATATGGAACTGGGGGAATCTGTCCACCTCTTTGTCATACAGAAAGCAAACTTCCCCCCAGGGTCGAAAGGCTATGCTCTACTTCGTGTTCGTGTGTTGTTGGTAGCCATGTCCTTTTCATAGTCAACCTGGGGGGAATGGATCACTCGTACTGTAAACAGGCAGAAATTGAGGATAATATTGGACGACGTATGCTATCGGGAGGCCTGCTTGAGGGAGCGCTGTGTCATTGTTTCCCACAACAAACACCTCAAATCTGCCTCCGATTGACGATAGTACAAATTTGTGCATCGTTAACGTGTTCCCCTTGAGATCGATGGCCAGTTCTGCGATGGGATTGGATGTATGTTCCTCCTTTTTCTGCAAGGGGAACTCAACAGATGCACAGTGATCCTTTGCCCTTCGTGTGAGCAGTAAATGAGGGAAGTATTGAACATCATATCTTATCTTGGCATGGTCTTGGTCTTTATGTTATGTCCTTGTTCTTGTGAAATCCCTCAGAGCTGCCAACTGAATGTAGATTCGTGCATCGCCAACAAATCCCCTCAAGTCTTATTGGAGCATTGTAGGAGATCTTGTTGCTTAATGGGGGGATCAGGCATATGCTATGTCAACAAAAGAACGGGGGACTTTGGGTTCCGATATCGTACGATTTATGGCTCTAGCCTTACAAGGTCTGCCGTTCTTTTTCTTTCACCCCCCGAGTCCGTCAATACGACGGGTGGGCATGATGCCCGGGGGCGCTGACCCGTCCCCATGCCCGGGAAAGAGAGAGAGAGAGAGAGTAAGTAAGCGAGTGAGTGAGTGAGTGAGAGATATTGTGTGTGTGTGAGAGTGTGTGTGTGCCCACGTTCATATACTATCCATTTATGCATCATGTATTGACTTAATATGAACATACATGTATATATATATATATATATACACATACATACAGGTGCGTATTCATGCACATACAGTGCTAACGATTTAGAAGCTTCTGTGCAGGTCATGCTGGTGGCTATGCCGAACATCGGATCGAATATTCTGCTGCTGTTGGAGCCCAAGCTCTGACACAACACGTGCTGCAAATTCTTCTGGGCGATTGGGGTTGGGTTCCCATTTTACCGGATTTCAGTATTCTGGGTGTTGGGTGAGTTTGGTAATATTGGGCTGTCGGGAAAGTTTCTGATTTCCAGAGGCCTTCGATGGGCATCTGGGAAAAGGCCCCGGGTTTAGGGATTTTGGGATGCGGGAGGTTGAGAATGTACTGAGCTGTGTAAGACTTGGATTTTCTGGTGTAGGGTTTTAGGATAGGACATATAATCAGTCGCACCGAGACGGACTGAGAAAGCCTGCTGAACAGCTGTGTCCGTGCCTGAGGGCCAACGAGCAGATCAACGCCATCTTGCCACGCTCTCAGTTCTAGCATGGCAGCTTCTGAGATAGGCACAACTGTAGTTAGAAGAAGTCATGAACCCTGCTACTTAAATTCTGACACCAAGACAATGGCCCCTGTAGAGAGCCTTGAGGGATCCGGGCCCTTACAGACCTTAGGAGCTTGTTGTGCTTTTTGGAGCTTTTGGTTTGAAGGTTTTCAGGCAAGACAAGACTGGGAACATGTTTCGTGCAATAACACGGATAGTACGCACAAGGTATGAAGGCTGTAGACCCCGGTCACAGTGGCGCCTATCTTGCTGCAGATTTAGATTTTCCAGGAATGCCGACAGCGTGCAGTACTACACCAAAAGCCAGGAAACAACACCAAAGCCCTGAACCTCGTTGGCTTCAACTGTAGAGGCATGTACTATATGTCACCGAAACACAAGAGTAGATTAAGCACTTCTAGTGAGCCTTGTAGTGGCCCGTTGTAGTATATAATTAGCTATAGTGTCCTCATAGCACTCCTGTAGTAACCCTGAACCTAAACTCAAAACCCCAAAACTCTAAACCCTAAACCCTCTGCCCTAAACTGCAACCCTTATAGCAGGCTCGGAAGGACAAGCAGCTCAGCCTCTCTTGCTGCGGTGGGCTTGGGCAACATGATGCAGAACTGCTCCTGGGCCTGTTTAGGGGTTTACGTTTTACTTCAAGTGCTTAGAGCTTAAGGTTTAGGCGTTTAGGGTTTAGGCTTTCCGGGATCAGGGTTGGTAGGGTTTAGGGTGTGGGGAGTTCTTACCCATCCTTTCGGCTGACATGTCATATTCGTGCAGCAGGCACCTTCGTTTGCACGCCAGACCTTCATCCGAAGGCGCAAACACCCAAATGCTAAACCCTGTACCCTAAACCCGAAACGGCCCAAATCGCAAATGCTAGTTCAAAACCCGATTGCCAAAACCTGAAAACCTAAATGTTTCAAACCCCTGAGATGTTGGAGATGGGCAAGTTTCAAAAAATCAGTGGAACCGAAGATGGACTCTAAAGAGCACTCTCCCCATTCTTATTAGTAAACTCCTGACTCGGGTACGCCTAGTTCTTTGTCATGACCCCGCGCACCCTAACCCCAAAAAACCCAAAACCCCAAAGCCTTAACCCCTAGACACCAAACCCTGAAAGAATCCCCCAAAAAACATATATATATATATATATATATATGTATGTAAGCTGAAGCCCTGAAAGGTTTGGGGCTCAGCATCGGCTGGGGCATCCTCGCAGCACTGGCTTCTTGGCTGCTCGTGGCTGTTTATGTCATGGGCCTAATAAGCAAGAGTTGCAGGTAATCTAGGGCCTGCGTACTTGGCTATACTCTTTGGAGGGTTCCTTATTATAGCTCTAGAATAATGGGCCCCCAAACCCTATTCTAGTTATTAAGGCCCCTATATGAGCGTAATTCGGGGTGAAAAGTACATGATTTTGAAACTTAAGGAGTAAGGCTACTGTGGCTTAATTGGGGTTGGAAGCAGTTAGTATTTATAGCCCTGGCTACTACGTCCCATGATCCTTTAACCGGGGTTTCGGGTCAGACGGCTCCTGGATTTAGGTTTGTAGGTTTGCAAGCTTTAGGACCTTACAGTAGGAGCCAGAAAGTTGGAATATGATTATCCTAACCCCTGTATGGTAAATTATGGGCTATCCTACCATCAATCCATATTCCAACTTTCTGGAGTTCCCTTTAGAACCTTAATGCGAGGTGGCCGGAGTAGTTAATTATTCATACTGCACATACTGTTCCTTGGGGCACCATAAAATGATTGTTCGTTAGAGCATAAGGCCCATCCATCACACACGACAGGGCGACACTCCACAAGGCGTTGTAATGCCCTACTGACATGTAGCTCTAGAACCGGACCCCTGTTCCAGGCTGCATTTTGCATCGCTCGAACAGCCATGGCAGTTGGAAGCCAACATGGCGCTTAAGCCGAGGCTATGCTCAGTCTAGAACACGAGTATCTTTCTACCTGTGAGGTTCATAATGCCAAAGTGCCATTGCAATGGCCTTGGCATTCCTAGGCCAACCCCTAAAGCTTAAACATAGAGGGTAGAAAATAGGAGCACCGTATTTCCTCATGCACAATTCATCCCACAGCCACGTGCCAATTCCTTTACAGTTTGCTCCAAGACCGTAACTTTACTAAACCCTAAACCCCAAACACAAAGCCCCAAACCCCAAGCCTACCCTAAACTTTCTGTACCCTACCCCCTGGAAGCTTCCAGAACTCAGGACTCGCTAGTGAGCCAGGCCTATGGTGCTGGTAACCAGGCGCCCTGAGGGTTTCAAAACGAAGGGGGGGGGGGGGGGACTACTTCAAGTCATACAGACCGTCATTATGGCTGTTTTGTAAAACTTGGGGGTTTGTGGCTGGTTTGAAGTACAGACCCGTCAAGGGTTGAGTTTAGGACTTTGGAGCTTTGGTTTGTATGCTCGAAAAGATAAGACCAAACCTTATGTCTGCTACAGATCATAGACCCTACACCCTATTCTGAGTTTTCTTCCGGAGCCCCACACCCTATACGGTTTGTCAAGGTCCGAGAACCTGAGTCGCTGAGCAGGAGTTGGTGCGCCCTCAATCCTAACCGGGACTCTTAGTAATAGGGTTTAGGGCTTAGAGAGCTTAGGGTGTCACAGCTTAGGGTTGTAATTATGTATATACTTTTCATCTTTATACTGACTATAATAATGCACTCCGCAGCCCTATTCTGGTTATTGAAACCGTCACGTTACATTGTAGGGCCTTTGTTGTGAAGCGAGTTGCACATACCACACCCCCAGAAGGAAGCGCAGGAAGAGGTCGAGATTGGTAGACGTCCGAGCAATGTAGGGGCCTTAATAAATTAGAAGAGGGTTTTGGTTCCCAGTAGACTCTAATTGTAACAAGAGGCCCCCAGAATAGTGTCGGTAGTAGCATTTAGTAGAATACCTGTAGTGTACTTCCCAACCCGCTTGCCTTTGTATGACATTTGTACAACTTACCTCGAAACCGTGTTCAAAGTATCAAGGCCCCTATACCAGAAATCCTACGCCTCACGTCCTGTCGTTTCCAGCCCAGTTCACAACCCGATATCTGACGCCCTATGACTCAGGAGGTGGCCTGCGCGCACTTCCAGCGGGGTCGCTTCATCGCCACGTTGCAGCTCGTGTAGCCAACCTGCATGGTGCTGGTTTCGTTTTAAGACTATGGGGCTTAGGGTTGATGCTGTAGGATGGAAATTTGAATGCTTTCGGTTGGTGTATCAGATATTACACATCATGTCTTGTCCGCCAGTCGACAAGAGCCACTGAAACCTCGACATAAACTCCAAAACAGAAAGCTCCAGCCCTTGGCTTGAAGCATTACGCAATAAGAAAACCTAAGCCTAGGTCGTTTCATACAAAGAACGACAACCCTATATCCTAAACCCTAAACGAAGCTCTAGTCTGTCCGTTGAAAAATCCCACACGAAAGTCAGTCTCAGGTGGATTATTCCTACGCTGCTCTCCTCGGAGAGACTTCTTCTCGCCCTCGGCCAGGGGACAGAGGCAGGGGATTATAGGTTGTATGGGGCTTGCAGGGCTTCGAGTGAGCGTGTGTGTGTATATATATATATATATATATGTGTGTGTGTGTGTGTGTGTGTCTGTATGAGTAATATGTCAAGTTCGGTCGTTACCGAATCATGCAGTCAAATGGGGTCATATATGTAATCCCGAGAGCCCGATACTCTTGAAATGAGGAGTATGCCTTATATCATAGCACGACGCCTCATATTTTCACGCCTATGCTGTAATCCAACAGTTGTGTGGCTCTGGGAAACCCTGCTCTGGGTATGAGCCGGCATATGCAGGTCTCGATGCTTGCAGCAGCCTATAACCGGGCTACGGCCCCGGCTTTGTTCTGCCTCTTCCAGTATCAGGCGCCAGGAGCTGCGAATAAAGGAGTTTACCTATAGTCTCCGTTGTAGTTCCTTTTTGGGGTTACCTTATAGGATCCTAATCATATGTTTGGTTAAACCAAAGAAAGGAACTACAATGGAGACTATAGGTAGGGCAACCCTACATGGCAGGCCTTGGCAAAGTTCTTGCAGAACCAGTGCATGACGACCCCTCCACTGATCATCAACATCATCACGTCGCTGTTGCACGTGGGCTGGTGCACCTTCTTCGTGGTAAAGCTGGGCCTCGGCAACACCGGGGCTGGCTATGCAAATGCTATGACCTGGACAACACAATGGTTTCTGATCAGCCTCTACGTCATGCGCATCGCCCCCAAGTTAGGCATGAGCCGGCGGGATGTCTTTCTTCCCGGCAAGGGAACCTTTCAAGAATGGGGGAAGTATCTCAAAATTGCGCTGCCTTGCGTGTTGCAGATGAGCAGTGAATGGTGGTTCTGGGAGATCAACGCCCTCTTGGTGGGCTTCCTGGGCACCGTGCCCCTAGCCGCACACGTGGCTGCGAACCAGTTCCTCGACTTTTCAGGGTGTTATTCTAAGGGTTTCAACCGTTCCAGCCCGAGTTTGAGTCAAGTTTCGCCATAGGAACTTCAAACCTCACAGCCAGACGACAAGCCGAAAACCCGAGCCTGCCGATTACCCATACCATAGACCTCAAAACCCTGAACCCCCGAACCCATGCAGCCCGAAATCCATCACACGTAGTACACGGTTTAGGGTTTAGGGCCCCTAAACCCTAAACCCTACTAGGTTCGGTTTAGGGCCCCTAAACCCTAAACCCTACTAGGTTCATCGGGCTCAGCTTCATGCCGGCCATGGGCATCTCTTCGGCAGCCGCGGCATTGATTGGCAATATGCTTGGAGCAAACAGGCGGCTTAGCAACGAAGTTTTGGGTTTAGGTTGGGTACGGCCCCCACTCAGTAATAGCTGAATAATAACAATAATAAGAATAAGAATATGTATATATATATATATATATATGTATATACATACATACATATATATATATATATATATATATATATGTTATATATATTTTAGGACCTTAGTAGTAGCCCGATCATAAGCTCTTACTGTATGAGGGCAGTGCCTAAGGTTTAGGCCTTAAGGCTTGAGGTTGGGGCGTAGAGTTTGCGCTGAAGCCTAATCTGAGGGGTTAGCAAGGCAAACAAAGGTGCAGGGTCATCTTCGTAATATCAGGGCCGGTACTATTTTGGTGGTTCATTATTATAAGCTATTCTAACTATTAAGGCCCCTATATCATAGTAACCTTAGACCCCTGTAAAGGCACCCTATTCCAATCATTTTCCGGCCCCTATATTGCATCAATAGCAACACTGGGCAGCAGCAATAGGAACGGACGGGAGCGATCTGCCCGAGACGCCGAAGACCTGGTCAAGCTTTGGGATAAGATGCTATGCTTATACTATAGCTTTCTAGAGCATTTAAAATAAGACACTCTGTTATGCTGTAGTTTCTATAGTCTGTAAAAGAAGAGACTATGTTATTCTATAGTTTTGCGGCATGTAAGAGTAGTAAAGCAAAAGTAGAGTATATTATACTGTGGTTGTATACTAGATCATAACATCTTACCCCGTCAAAGCATGCACCTCGAGCCTTCATGGCCCGAGACTTGAGCCTACAATCCCAACCCATAGGTTCAGCGCTTAGGGTTTAATATAGGGGCCTTAATAATTACCTATGCTATTTTGGGGGCTCCTTACTATAATTATCGTATAATGGGCGCCAAAACCCTATTCTGATTATTAAGGCCCCTATAGTAGGGCGCAGACGTCCCAGAGAGGGGTCTTCTAATTTGAGGCCGAGCAACGCACTGAGCAAATTGTCCGTGCAGTACAGGCCGAGTAGGTTTCGGAACGCATCGTTTCGTCGTCGGGCACGCTGTGGAGTAGTTTGGGTTCTGTGCTTGAGGGCTTGAGTTGCAGGGTTTGAGAACCCTAAACTCTGAAGCTTTCAGGGTCTCCGGGCAGATGCTGGAACAGCTGTCCACCCTTGCAGGCCGACTGACGCTCGACGCTATGTCAAGGTCTGCATTTTCTGCAACCTCCTCGTTTGGCTTACGATCGGCATAGGGGTGTTGCAGCTGGGCTGCAGCTGGCAGGCTTGCCGGCACAGGTGGCACTGGCAAAGACGATGATGACGAAGATTCAGGTGATGATGATGATGGTGACGACGGTGATGATGATGTTGCTGATGATGGCAGTGACGGTGACGATGCTCCGATTCGGATTTCTGCTCAGGCCGATGGTGACAGTGCTCGTCATCATGATGTTCCTGATGATGGTGACGACTATGGTGATGCCACTCACTTCGACGAGTTTAGTAAGGGCCGGTGAAGAGAAGTAGCGGCAAGCGAGGGTGAGGGACGACGATGAGGAGAACTCGTCCCATTGCTGCCCTGCGGAGTTCCAACATTCTTGTTTCGCTCCTCCTCCTCTCCAAGCCCTGATGCAGAGGTTCGGGCGCCACGCTGTCGCATCGATGTACGTGCGACCGGGAGAGGTGCTTCAGCCCGGTAGTATGCAGGGTCGGCTTATCGTTGACTACTCGCAGCGTCAGCAACTGAATCCGTGCTCAGTAGCGTGGCAACGAACATCGGGATCACAGCGGTAGCAGGAACAATGATGACATGTGGTACAAACATAGGCAAGCAAGTCATTGTACCGGTGGGAGCCGAGACTGCAAGTCGTTGTACCGGTCGGAACCGATACTGGGCAGAAGCATAAGGCCAGCAAAGGTAGGTGTTTTCGGCATTGGTGCACATCCGACATTTCGGTGAGTGATACCGGGAGGAGGACGGGATCTTTGTTTTTTTCATGGTCTGATCTTGCCCAAATATGTCATGATGGCAGAATACACGGTGGTGTTACTTCTTCTCGGCTGCTGCTTTGAATGCAAAAGCTATGATGGCAAAGTTTCATGGTGGTCGCGGAACTAGCTGCAACAGCTACGTCGAGCAGTGCATTCGTTTGGTGAAGCGTGATGTGTTGCATGGCTATGCGTGTGTCTTACTCACATCGCAAAACCCTGCATTTGGCATAGTCCGCAAAACATCAATGAAAACACCGTCCTGTGACAGTTGCCTTCATCTCTATCTTAATTAGTGATTGCTTCGGTTCATGCAAACCACATCTCCAGACAAGGCCGGGAGCCTGGGAATCAGAACTGGGACAGCAGAACATTGTCTTTAAGCTTACGGCCAGATTTTTACCTTCAGCGACCTACCTTTTTCAGGAGTCACAGGAGGAACTCATAATACGGACCCGTAAGAGGTAGGATATTTGGAAATTTAGGGCTTACGGTTGCCTCAAATCCCGATCTCTCAATCCATCTGTTCAAACTTGCGAGCTGCATTTGGAGACATTCAACCTTTCTCAGCATGCACCTAGCCAGGACTCTGTCGTGATATCAGAACGTTGTCAGTGTTGCTGCCATCACCTTGCATGGTATGTCAAGACCTTGCTTATGATTCTTGTTACTATCGTGCACGGTGCTTTCTGTTGCTGTTGATGCCATGGCAGCGTGAGAGAGGGTCTGAACTTGACCCTAAACTCCAAACCTTCCCCACACCCGGAACTCTGAACCCTAAGCAGCTGCAAGCTTTTGACTCTGCTGCTGTGGAGAAAGGGGCTACTGCACTTTAAACCCTAAACCCAAGCCTCTCCGGGTGTCCAGGTGTCTGTGCTGGTGCAGAGCCTTCTGGTCATCTTCGCCTTTGTACCTCGTCATGAGTCGTTGAGGGTTGAGGGTTTGGGTTTAGGATGGTACGGATTTAGGATTTGGGGCTTTGAATTTCTTGTTCACTTGGTCTCACTTGTCCATTTCGGGCTTCAGGTTAATAAGGGCCTGGGGCCTGGGGCATATGAGTACTTCCGTTTGCTGCGCCTGGCCTGTACGCTTGTTGGAGTTACTGGGTTCGTTTGATTTCTTTCTGGTTTTCCTCGGCTTCGTTGGCTTCGTTGGCTCCGATCACTTGTCGTAGGCATAAGCCTAGCCTTTAGGGGCGTTCAGCCAGTGGTAGCAGCCTGGTAGCCCCTCAGGCCTGAACCTTGTCCCCGAAGATGGTAAAATGTCAAAACTTCAAAAGAAGAAGTGAAAGTCCTTTGCTCCCAGGGCATGAGCAATTTTCCGTAAGGTTTCCCGAATATGGTTATAATAGATGATGCCCGCCCCCAAACCAAAACCCTCTTCCAAACTTCTGAGGCCCCGATGCCCCAAACCCTTAACCTTAAACCCCAAAATCCCGTGGTGGATATCCAGGCTGGCTTGCCTGACACAACGCAGCACATCATGTCTGGGGCGCTTCGGGGCATGGGCAAGATGGCTGCGGGAAGCGCCCCTTGGACTTCTTGGCTCCCAGACGAAGCTTGATGTTGGCTGGGAAATGTAGGGCCGTTACCAGTTATGATAGGGTTTGGGGGATTATAATTCTTATATTATGTTAATTTCTTATTATGTAAAGGGCATATTTTGTAAAGTGTGTATTTAGGGGCCATTAGGGGCTGTAGGCTGGGGATGCCATGCTGACTGTTGAACTTGCGGGTTTACAGTCGCGACATCAGGAAGCCTTCATCGGATGCAGCGCATGACTTGTGCTCTGTCTCGTGCAGACCAGGGGGTTGTTCAGTCGTTCTCTCTTGCTCGTGCCAGGGCCATTTCCTTTCTCGTTTCAGTTCGAAGCATAGCATGTAACATAGTGGCCCAAATAATTGAAACACTACTTTGGGGTTCCTCACCGATTATACAGTTATATATATATATATATATATATATTAATCTCATATACCCCCCAGATCATGTTTTAGTGTTTACTACGGCCCCTACTCTATGTTTGGGTTCTGGCTGTGTGCACACAATTCGAAATGTGAGGGGATCCTGCATTGTGCCCTTCGCCCTGTCTATTTCTGGTGCAGGTAGTTTACCTCGTGAGCTACTATGGCCTGATGCTTCCCACTGGATATGCCCTCGCGTTCAAATTTGGTTATGGCGTCCGCGGTGTCTGGCGCCTCTGTGCAAGAGTGCTTCAGGGCAAGGATTTCTAGCCGCTACTAGCCACATCAGCCGTGAAGGATGGAATTTCACTTACGATGCCGAAGGGTTCTTCATTTCAGCATGACTTGACATCTTGTTCCCTGAATCCATCAATCCTTGGGGCTTCTCACGCCTACAAAGGCGGCGGCAGCTAATTACTCGGCACTTTGGGAGTGGTTTAGTCCATGCCCTTACGGTCCGGATGGCCTTCGTCCTGCAAGAAATGGAGAGACCCGGTTCTGGCTCCCGAAGCCCCTAGTTTTGTGCACGATCAAGAGATGCTTTGTAAAGCTACTTGGAAGGGCAGGGGACTTAGTAAGTAGCTTATAAGTAGGATTATAGTTGGGGTAACTCCATTTGGGGTACTTATAACTCTACTTATAACCTACTTACTAAGTCCCCTGCCCTTCCAAGTATATCTCATGCTGTGGGTTTGGGGTTGCGTCTGGGGACACCCGGAACTTATGTTCACCAGCTCTCAATGGAGTTGCTTCTTTTAAGGTAAAGCTGCCGCATCCCAGACAGCGTAAGTTCAGGGCATTCAAGGGTCAGATGGAAAAGTAGTTGTCAGGGTGATCCGACACCCTAAACGAGCTTCGGATCTTCCAAACTGCCGCGATTTCTCCCGCTCTTTCGAGGTATGCGTTCGGCATCGGCACTTCGATCGCCGTATTCGTGTGCCTGTGCTCCTGAATAGTACTTGTTTGTCTTTCGTCCTGAGCGCCTATATGTAGACCATAGTAACTTCGAAGCCGTCATGGTCTCAGAGTGTAATTATTTTTGGAGTTCTGGGTTGATTCCGGAGCAAGAGCCTGAGAAAGCTACCAGGCCCATGGAGTTCCAAAAACCCTGACAAGCATCGGAGAGATTGGCTTGCAAGAGCCTGCGGGGCGAAGTAGACGTCTGCCCCAATGCAATCCGGCACCTCTGCACATCCCCTAAAGGGGGACCCTGTTGTAGAAGCCTATACTATCCCGCTTAGAGGCGATCAGAAGCACTGTTCTCAGCAGCTTAAACACTTGCGTGGTCCTGATGAGAGTAATTTTTCAACCACACTCGACACGATGCGGATGAAAGCACTGACATCATGAGCAAGAGTAACTGTGTGTGTAGACTCGTCACAGCCACATCTGCGAGTTTGACGCCTCACAGAACGAATGAATGCCTATTCATTTTATCCATGGGCGGACTCAAGACTCATGGCACAACCCGCCCCAGAAAGTCGCAAAAGACTCTCTCTCTCTCTCTCTCTCTCTCTCTCTCTCTCTCTCTCTCTCTCTCGCTACATAGAAGTTAGGTCACATCGTATACACACACACACACACACACCCACACACGCATACACACATGCGCGCGTGACAAGAAGTGTGAGCCCGAAACCCTCTGTTTAGTGTTCTGCAAATCCCAAGGTTCAGCCTGATCCTGGCAAGAACCCGCTATGACGCCCTTGCCAAGAAGATCTCGAAGGGACTTCACGATTAGGGGTTGGACCTAGACTTGGCCAAGTCCTCCGACCGAGTGGAGTAGGTTTCGGGGTTTACAGTGTATTCCTGCATGTCCTCCAGTATACCCGGACCCTGCATCCCAAAGCCGTAAGCCCCATGTAAGCTTTGCTGGGTTGGAGGCTTCGGCTAACGCAAAGTCACATCTCTAATCTGATCTTTGGATGTCGGGTTGTACATAGTTCACCTGGCCTCGCTGCAACCTATGGAGGCTCAGGCATTCATGGCGGCGAGTGTCTTGTGAAGATACAGCACCAATGCGGCAATTTTCTACGTAAGGAGATCGAAGGGAGGCTTCGCATGGAGCCCACTTGGGTGTATCTCAGGGTGCTGCTGGAGACCGAATCTGTATGTTGCAATCTTATATATTAGAACTCCTGAGATAGGCCCTATGGATTGCATGGTTATTTTCTGGTGCAAAAAGCTCCACATGCCAATGCACCACTGATGTGGGAGCTGGCCGGCACTTCTGTCAGTCATGTTTTGAATCGACGTTCGGAAAAATAAGAACAGTAATAATCAATAAAGGCATAAGCGGCAGTTTAGGGGTTGTTCATCAGTAATAAAGGTATGAGTGGCAGTTTTGGTGTTGTTTATTTGGCTGGCATCAATGCTTGCAGACTCCTTCTTTCATGAACCACATCGGAAAACGAGCGCCTAGCACCTCACCGCATGATCCACACGCTCAGCCCCAGATTACCCGAAACTCGAAACCCTCTCAGAAGGGGCTTCTGTTTCAGCAATGCACCCCAGAGCTCGTCCCATTCCCCTCTCAAAACTACAAGTTCTTTTCGCAGTTCTTCTTCCGGCCTAATTACAGAAGTCCTGGTTGCCGAAGCCTTCCCCCGGAAATCCAGACCTCTGAACTGGCTTCAGCTCTCCTAAGCCCCAGGCCCTAAAGCCTAAGCCCTCCATGAAGCCTGCAGCCCAGGAGCTGCAACCACGACCCCTCTGAAGCATCCTGAAGCTCAAAGCGGAAGCTCCGGAACCACTGTATGTATGTATATGTATATGTATGTATGTATGTATGTGTATTTGTATTTGTATTTGTATTTGTATTTGTATTTGTATTTGTATTTGTATGTATATATATATATATATATATACACATGTATATATGTTTGCATGCAAGTATGTATGTACGTATGTACGTATAACAAGTCATAACAACTATACAGGAAACGAGCGGTACCTATCATATGTATGATGCGATGTAGGTATGGTGTGCGGGAGTGTATATTTGTCTGTGTATTTCTGGTCATTCACCGCGAGATCACCCGAAAGTAGTGGAACCATTACGACCCGACCCGATCCATGTTTAGCGACCCGACCCGACCCTAGAATGTAGCGAAGTTAGCTCTCCGACCCGACCCGATCTGCTGCTAAATTGGAGAATGTAACTGTTCTGAGTTGGTCAGGTATATGTGTGTGTGTGTGTCTGTCTGTCTGTATGTGTGTGTATATATATATATATATATATATATGTATACATACATATATGGATCCGTGTGTGTATATACATATATACTTACATATTATACGCCTATGTGCACGTAAGCTTGTTTGTTCGTGTACTGGCGTTCCTGTTTTGTGCAGCGCCTGTTCGTACTAAATATCAGGAAGACACTACACGAAGACAAAGAACCAACTAAAGAGATGTGTTGGTTATACACATGTGTACACATACATATATCTCTATATATTTATACATATGTGAATAGCATCTTTATTTTGCATTTCACACTTTATCTTACATATCGTCTAATTGCAGACCGTCTTCTCCGCCACACCGGGAAGCGAGCTGACGACGGCCTGGGATCTCACCCGAGAAGTTCTGGGCGCCCAGGCAGAGCTTCTCAGGGGTTTGTGTTTTGGCGCTTCGGTTTGGAGATGTGCAGGGGTTTGGGATTTAGGGTTTAGTGCTTAGGTGCTTCGTGTTGTCGAATCCCTACATCACATAGAAGGGTCTGAATTGTCAGTCACACTTTTAGCTGGTGTTTCTAATACACTTGGAGTCTGTAGATACACAACCATAACGCACTGACATCGTGTGGACGTGTCTTCTGAACTTCTTGTCATTTCAGACGCAGCAGACGTCTGCGCCCTGTGGCCTATCAACCCAGCCCCCAACCCACAGTAGCATTATCCCCATCCCCCCAGCCTCCGCATGCCAGAGTGATGGAGGGTTATTGTCGGCTGGCACGACAAGTGAAGACCCGTGTGTACTCAAAGGGCTAAATAGTTACCTGTACTATTTTAAGGGTTCCGTATTACATTTATAGTATAACGGGCCCCAGTTAGGATGGTTCACGGTTGGCAAGGAGTCTGAGGTATTTCCGAAACGCTTTGCCTGGCAAGTTCCTGTAACTACACAGTAAAAGTCGCTGGTCAGCCTCAGATCCTGAACCCGAGATCCTTGAGACAGAGTCTGCGTTTGGTGTTCAACAGGCCTTGGAACAGAAGCTCGAACACACAGCAAAAGATTAGCCTTGTTTGGGGGTTCAGGATTTTCGGCACAGGGCTTCGGTGCTTCAGGGGTTAAGGCTTTCGGACCTTGGCGGCTTCCATGGCAAGGGAACCTCAACCCCAATACCCAGACCCCAGCTTGCTAGGACGGCGGGGTGGAGTTCGACGACTATGGCGGCGAGTATGGCCATGTAGCCGCCGCCTTGGTGACTTAGGAGAAAGTTTGCTGTTTGCTCAGAACTGCTTCTGCATTCATGTCTGGTCGATTGATCTTGTATGGTCGCTGTTGTTCGTATGTTTTGCTCGACCCCGAGACCGAAGTCACATTTTGTCAGCATGACAAGAGGCAGGAGATTACGCATTCCTTCCATAACGGCCCCGAGATTCACAAAGAAAGCGTGCAAGGGATCGTTCAAGTAAGTCTCATTTCTGCAGTCAAGCATGTCAACGTTTTCGCGAAAACATACTGTAGCATACTACAGCATGCGATAAGTACTAACTACAAAAGAATCCGTTATAATCCGTTAATAAGTTAGTGTACCATAGTATGCTACAACATACTGCTGCAATGTATTACGACTGCTTTTTCATTGACACCAGAGGCCCAAAGTATTCTGGGTGAGACCAATGCGGTGGATGGCAGCCTCTCGGAACCAACACTAGTCCGAATTCCCAAAGTTTTCTTGTAATTCCTCATCGTAAGTATTATACTTCAGCTTCGTTATTTCATTTTTATGCTATGATATTGAGCAATCCCTGTGTTAGTTATTCAGGTCTCCAGATTCCTGGGTTCACCCAAGCCTTGGGGTTTCTGCCCTCATTTTCAGCCGAGAAGGTGCAATTACAGCTCAACCCTCATCTCGTTCTACAGTTTTAGAGTGAATACGGTATCAACCAGCCTCAGGCTTTGGTGGAAGAAGAGTATGAGCTTCATTTAGAGTCAGACCCACACAGGAAAAAAACACACGCGGTGGGACGAGCTCCGGGGAGCAAGAGGTGTGGTCTGCATCTTTGGTATGTCAGTACTCACTTCTTAGAATGGCATGACAAGATGCTTGCTCGCACTGCACTGTTCCGCTGCGTGATTTGTTGCTGTCTGCCTCTCCCGCAGTATGCAATCAATATTATCATGTACATATATATATATATACACACCTACGCATGTGTGTATACAAAAGCACATGCAGGGAGGTATACGTGTACGTGTACCTCCATGCATATGTCTCAGTATCTCCGCCTCGCCCCCCGTGCGCTTGTATGCATGTACGAGCAGGTTGACAACTGGGTAGACATGTGTATACATATATGTGTGTTATATGTACATATATATATATGTAACATGTATATATATATATATATATATATATATATACATAAAACATCATATGTGTATACACATGCATACACCTCTCCCTGTATCAGCATGGATTTGTCATGCAGCTACATTTGCGCTATGGCAGTGTGTCAACAATAGTTTCTGCAAATGACCTGTGTGTTGAAAGATGTTGCTCTCGTTGTGTTGTTTTAGACTGTCTCTCTCGTCACGTGCCAGTACTACATGCTACTGTTGTTTGCCTTTCTGCTTGCAGACAGTCTTGCACGATTGCTCTCGTCGGTGCGACCCGCTGACAACACCTAGTGCGTGAGGTGTGCTGCCGTTGTTGATGTTGCTGATCCTGCACACTTGTTTCATTCAAATTTTCTCTGAGGTTGGTTCTGGGCGCTATATGCGTATGGCTCCTTCACGCAGGAGCCAGCGCTCTCAGGTCTTTACGCAGTGGTCTTTTCGCGGCGGTCGTCCAGGTAATACGTACTCAGGGTCCCCCAAGCTGAACATGTGAAAGTGGAAGACTGTGGAACTTGAACCGACCGTTGATCCTCAAGCTCGTGTCCCTGCACGTTGTGGCTCGAGAGCTTGAGATTTCTTCATCTGAAGCTCTTGTGAGGCTCTCTTCAGCATTCCGCGCCGCTTCAGCATGGCACACGGCGCTTTGTGTGTCCGCCGAGCGTCCATCCGCATCCGGCACCTGGTGAAGCCAGGCCGGCTGGCTCGAAAGATTCGAAGCCATCACAATCGCAAGGACGAGGCAATGCAGGTCGCGCTCGCCAAAGTCTTCGAGGAGGAGGAGCTGTGGGCATCGGCGGTGGGTATATAGGGTGTCGGGGCACGAGGAAAAGGGTTGCGGGATGCTGCGGGGTTTGTTTTTTCGGGTTACAGGGTCGCATTTTGGGGATGCTCTGCCCGATGCCTTGCAGGAGGCTGCCCCGGTGGAGAACGAGGAAGTGATGCATTGCGAAGAGCACTCCGATCCAATCGAGGCAACCATGCACGCGGAGGACCTTGTGCAGCAGATGGTGGAGCAAGCTACGCGCAATGCGGAGCTTGCCCTAGGGGAAGCAGAACAAGCGGCCGCAGAAGCTGCAGCGTGTGCAATGGAGCTTGAAATGCTTCTGAACGAACTGGGCATTTGAGAGCTCGTTGAGACGTCCGTCCTAGTACAGAGGGGCTGCAAGCTGTCTTCGGGGGCTTTGGAGATCAACTGGCTCGTTTATCTAATATCTAGGTTTGAGTAATCACTAAGACGGACGCCGGTTCTTTGGAGTGCGTGAAATTGGCCTTTCGCCTGAGTTGGAATTTCAGGTACACCGTACAGGATTTAGGGACTTAGCGTGTAGGACGGTGGAGTGTAGGATTCCAAAATATTTAAAGGTTGAAAGCTTCACAGCATATTAGCAACTCTGCGAGATGCCGAAAAAGATCCCAAGCTGGCCTGTCCAGGTGATGCCAGCAGTTCCCAGAGGTCCAAGGTTATGTGGAGTTCTACAGTTCTAATCCATATATATATATATATATATATATATATATATATATATATATGAGGACTTGTTTTTACAACTGGACCCGCGGGAGAAATCCAAGGATGTGCAGGACCCAGTGAGCACAAGAAACATGCCCCGTTTGGATATAGGTATGGTTTCTAGGTTTGTTTTCTTGCACTTTTGTTCCGAACCTTATTCAAACCCTCCCAAGACATGATGGAGCCATCCAAGATTGTGCTTATGTGCTTCGCTGGCTCTTGCGGAGAGCGAGCTGCCGGGGCCAAAGTATGACAACGCACGCATGGGGAGAGCTCTGTTCTCGCAGTCCTTTCAATGTCACTTTGTCCCCGGCAGAACCAGCATGACGCTGGGTGTGAGTTGTAAATGCAACGGAACTGGAGAAGCTGCTCAAAGACCAAAGTGTCTGAGAGCTCGCTAACACGTCCGTCCCAGAAACTACAACAAGCAGTCCTCGAATTAAGGTTGATTCAGGCGCTGTAATAACCTTCTACAATCCTTCCAGCTTGCAGGGTATAGTGATACAAGAACGTACGTTGACCCTTTTGAATGCATCCAAGATCGTTCGAGAGTGCCAGCTTGTTTGGGTGCAGGGTCAGCAGGTTCGTTTCTCTAGGTAGGTGATTCACAAAGACGGACGGGAGTATTCTCCAGTGCGTGAAATTGGCCTTTCGCCGGAGTTGAAGTTTCAGGTAGACCGTTTAGGGTGTACGAAGGTGTAGGATTCCAAAATGTAAGTTAGTTTAGGTTGGAAGTTTCCGTGTATTTACAACTCTGCGACAGGCCGAAAAAGATTCCAAGCTGGCCTGTCCAGGACATGCCAGTAGTTCCCAGAGGTCCAAGTCGGTCTGTTGTAGAGGTCTAATCTAATCACTAGTTTCCTACACTAGGTTTGTCTGCTATAGTAGAGTTCTGCAGTTCTAATCCATATATGAGGACATGTTCTGGCAGTTGCAAGCAGCACTGGACGTTTGGGAGAAATCCATTGATGTGCAGGAGCCAGTGAGCACCAGAAAGATGCCCTGTTTGGGTATAGGTCTGTTTCCTAGGTTCGTTTTCTTGCACGTTTGTTCCGAACCATATTCAAACCCTCCCAAGACATGATGGAGCCATCCAAGATTGTGCTTGTGTGCTTCGCTGGCTCTTGCGGAGAGCGAGCTGCCGGGGCCAAAGTATGACAACGTACGCATGGGGCGAGCTCTGTTCTCGCAGTCCTTTCAATGTCACTTTGTCCCCGGCAGAACCAGCATGATGCTGGGTGTGAGCTGTAAATGCAACGGAACTGGAGAAGCTGCTCAAAGACCAACGTGTCTGAGAGCTCATTAACACGTCCGTCCCAGAAACTACAACAAGCAGTCCTCGAATTAAGGTTGATTCAGGCGCTGTAATAACCTTCTACAATCCTTCCAGCTTGCAGGGTATAGTGATACAAGAACGTACGTTGACCCTTTTGAATGCATCCAAGATCGTTCGAGAGTGCCAGCTTGTTTGGGTGCAGGGTCAGCAGGTTCGTTTCTCTAGGTAGGTGATTCACAAAGACGGACGGGAGTATTCTCCAGTGCGTGAAATAGGCCTTTCGCCGGAGTTGAAGTTTCAGGTAGACCGTTTAGGGTGTACGAAGGTGTAGGATTCCAAAATGTAAGTTAGTTTAGGTTGGAAGTTTCCGTGTATTTACAACTCTGCGACAGGCCGAAAAAGATCCCAAGCTGGCCTGTCCAGGACATGCCAGCAGTTCCCAGAGGTCCAAGTCGGTCTGTTGTAGAAGTCTAATCTAATCACTGGGCTCCTACATTAGGTTTGTCTGCTATAGTAGAGTTCTGCAGTTCTAATCCATATATGAGGACATGTTCTGGCAGTTGCAAGCAGCACTGGACGTTTGGGAGAAATCCATTGATGTGCAGGAGCCAGTGAGCACCAGAAAGATGCCCTGTTTGGGTATAGGTCTGTTTCCTAGGTTCGTTTTCTTGCACGTTTGTCAGTTCCGAACCGTATTCAAACCCTTCCAAGACATGATGGAACCATCCAAGATTGTGCTTATGTGCTTCGCTGGCTCTTGCGGAGAGCGAGCTGCCGGGGCTGAAGTACGACGACGAGATGTCACTCTGATCCCGGCAGAACCAGCACGGCGCTATCGCACGTTCGCATGTGCCAATTCACTCCACGTCGTGCATAGATCCGCGATCAAAGTGCTAGAGTTGACAGTGTTTCGCAAAAAACGCGATTGTCGTTTGCTGCTGTTGGTTCCGCGGAAGTGTCGTGATGTATAGATTATATTTAGTGTCTTTGTCCTAGTCGGTTGTTGTCGTATCGATTTTATAGTGTCTTGGCTTCTCAGAAGATGGGCTATGTAAAAGTTACTGTGCGTTTGAATTTGCTTCAGCCAAATCTGATAAGACTGGAAGGCTCATCGCCTGCTTGCAACGCGATGGGAGATTACAAAGTACAAACTGACATTCGCGCCCAAACGACGAAGCGTATGACGTTTAAGCTCATCCTTTTTTTGAGAGACCAGCCGAGTTGTTGTTGTGTGCCGGTACTAGAACGGCCACCACATGAATTACCAAAGGGCTAGTCTGGCACGCTCAGAAGTCATCGAAAGTTTCATAAGACTGTTACTACGGTTGATGATATAAATCCTGCATGACCCTTGATAAGGAATATACCACAATCCCACATATTCCCTATTATTGGTAATGCAGGATATATATCATCAACCGTAGTAAGCCATAGTAAGCCTCAAAACCTGTAAACTTCGATATACACTCCGACCCGAAACTCCGAACGGAGACCCCAACTCACTCAGGTGGCTACGGGCCCCAAGCAGCGTCGACACGACCGACCTGGACACGTTCCCCCATATTGCATGGGTGGCCTTCAGGACGCAGCGTGGCTTTATGGGAGCGTGGGTAAAGGTTTTCTTCCCGAGTGTCAAGGCATGAGCAGGACAGTAGGAGCAGCAGCAGCAACAGCAGTAGCATGTGATAGGTGTTCTCCAGCGTGTATTCGCAGTGCCCCTGCTGTCAAACGCGACAAACGACAGCATGACAGACAAAAAACCACACGCTGCGTGCTTTGTCTTTGGTGGGAAGTTCGCGCCATGTCAGCATGGACAGATTGAGCATCATGAACTCTAAGCGCCAACGGACGACCTGAGCCTGTCTCCAAGGAGCCGGGGGCCCGAATGCTTCGACTCGGGCTGTAAAGTGTCTCTGTTTGTTGAAAGGCAGCACGGAGAGATACCCTGATGCCATGTCGTTGCATTCCCTACACCCTATAGCGAACCCCAGAAAGTTGGAACATAGGTTTAGGATGATTAGTGCGGGGATTCCTATACTTTAGCTGAAAGGTATGAGGTTGATGATGCTCCAACTTTCTGGATCCTACTGTATAACCCTAACCAAGTTCAGTTGTCATTGGGCGAGGACGGCTGCGGAACGCCGGGAAGAAGACGAGAGGGCCCAGATCTCGAACGAGGGTTTGTTTGGGGTTACCTCGCCTGTTAAACTTTTTGGCTCATTATGACCGAAAGTTCAAGACGTAATGCTTCTCGTGTCAGTACGACCCTGCCTGCAGCTTGGGGGTATGGAGAACCCTCGCACTGCAGAATATTAGCAAGTGCTGTTAAGTCGTAGCAACTTTGGCAAGGTAAGTGCAGCGGAGAGGCTCTTGACTAGTTAGCAGTTCTTTCGATGGTTGTTGACGACGAAGCAGGTGAAACTGATAGCATGACGGCGACGAATATTCATGGTGATGGTGGTGATGATGATGATGATGATTTCTTCGAACTTCCACAGTTCAATTCCATTTTTTCAGATGTTGAGTCGAAATTGGAGTAATCTTCCCTTTGTGTTCCGGCCCCTGCATTCGGGACTTGTTCGCCCCCTCAGCCATTTTCAGAAATCTTCCGGAGATCCACAAAATCCCTGCAGAGCCCACTGCCAAATGAATCGCAGGCTGCTGCTGCTCCTATCGAAACTTCAGCGGCTAAATCTTAATGCGCTCTATCGACCTCGTATACACGTTAAATATGACACTGGAAATGCAAGTTAATTCTTCTGGCTTCAATGTCAATGAAGCTTGGACAAAACTCCTGCAAACCCAGAGCGCTGTGATCAAGCTTTCTGAACCTCCAAGCCTTACGTCCTAGAAGTGTTCCAATGTCCAAGCCTTCGCCCAAAGCCTGAGCACCGACGAGCTGAGGTCATCCGACTGCTTGGGTCCAAACCCCTGAAAGAAACGTAGTGAAGGAGACTGGTTAAGCAACCGTTGCTGTCTACATCCCCGAAAGGCTACGATCCCTACTACGAGTCCGAATAACCCGAACTGTTGGTTTTCTTAGGATCGGAGTCCAGGCGGGCTCGTGTTTCGGAGTTTAGGGTTCCGCTTCTCCGGAGCCCAAGGCTTTTATGTACTATAGGGGCCTGGATAATTACCTATACTACTTTAGGGGGTTTCTTGTCATAGGTGTAGTATAACGGCCCCCCAAACCCTATTCCAATTGTTTCAGACCCCTAGAGTAGGTTTCGGGCTGGTCTTCTCTGTGTGTTGCCGATCGCCCGTTTAATGTGCAACGACTGGGGTTATGAGACCATTGCGCAACTTCGTAATGAAAAGGCTGCTCCTGTGAGTTTCGGTTTCAGGGTCAAGGGCATGACATTCCAACTTGTGTATGGGGTTGCCTTGCTGTGAGAATGGAACTCTTTTCGCGCCTTTGACATGGCTATGCAGAGATCTTGCGGAAGGGGCCCTTTGTGAATCTTGTCTGGGCCGTTCTGACCACCCAAAACCTCAACTTTTGTGGTTTGGGGCTTCTTCTGTTGATGAATGTTGATGATATAAATCCTGCATTACCTTAAGGACCCTAAACTATAGGAATTATGGTATATTCCTTATTCCTTATTATGGGAAATGCAGGATTTATATCATCAACCGTTGAGACATCGGATGCTACGTGGGTTTTGGGGTCGGGCTTGGCTGCTTCGGGGTCTTGGCCTCTACTTTGGTGCCTCTAAACTCGAGGCCCAGGCCGAGTTTAGGGCCTGTACTGTACCTGGACCCCCAAAGTATGCAGAATAGTAGCCTTTTAATTAATTATAGGTTTTGGGCCATGATTTTACCTACTTTCGGGGGGTCTAGGTAGAGTCTATTTTTGTTATAGGTTTTGGGGTTGCTTGGCGCGTTTGGCTCTGGAGCGTGTGTTTAGTTGCTGCGGCAAGAAGCAACGTCGCTAGTTACTAAGCAGACATGCCGGCCACCAATATTATGGTTCGGAGTTGACGGTGAGGGCATCACGATTGCGTTATTGTTGCACTTCGACTGCTTCTCACATAGCAAGCTATTGCACAAGCACGGCTGTTATGGCGGAAACCACGAAGCCCCAATGTCGATCCGCATGAGTCTTGTGACTGACGCTCGTTCTTCAAATTTGCTCAGCTCGCCCACCAGCGGCTGCTCTCGGCCGAAACATGGAAGATGAGATAGCCAGCCTTGTCGACGAGTTTGAGCGGACGCAAGGAGGCCTCCAGGGCACCGGGCCGTTTTACGGAGTAATATGAAGTTATATCCTCCAGAGCCCCCCCCCCCCCCGCAACTAAAGGGGGCGGGGTGGTTAATTGTGCTGTAACCGTTTTTTTCGTGCTTGCGATTTGGAGTCTGCTGTCATGGGCGAGGGTGCAGTCTTTGAGCACGTCGGAGCCGGGTCTCGAGTTGAGGTACCACTTGGCATCTAAAATGGGAACTTGGATATTGAATCTCCGGCGCAAGAGACGCAGATCTCACCGGGGAAGGGTTGATGGCTCCCGGCATGGGGCATGCTGCTCCACTGCTCTATTCAGAGTTCCGACTACATGTACCTTGAATCCTATGCTCCAAACCCGTAGGAATTTCAGCTCTAAGCCCTCGAAGGACGCTCCCAAACCCTCTAACACCTGAAAAGGTAGCCGGTACAATGAGCCCGATACTGCGGCAGCGCTCTCAGTGGGATCCGGTTGAGTACATGTTGAAGGTTCACGGTCTATCTGTCGGGTTTCGGGGTGCAGGCTGGGATTTCACGAGTTGTAGGGTCTAGGTTCGGGCCTTGGGTACCAGCCTCGCTCAAGCAGGCTCACAAAAGCCGTTCAGACCGCATCAGCCCCTGGACTCTAAACTACCAACCTTTAGCCCAGCAAGAACCCCCCTGGATCCGAGTCAGGGCATCTGCAAGGAGGCCCAGACGTTGATCCGAATGCAGGGACGTTCACAATTGGAACAGGCCTTGTGGCCGTGTGAAACTCCCCAAAGACTCACGTCAGTAGTTATTAATGAAGTCAGACCTAATTATAGTAGCCTACACTCAAACACACCTCATTGCTGCCCCCAAGCCACCCCGCAGTGCAGAGCGGACTTTCGGGCTTGATAGTTTGGGATTTGCTCGAGGCCTTTCGCATGTCGATGTTCGAGTAAAGTTATTTGAGGACTTGAAGGGGAGAATGGTAATTTCTTATTCTTCAGAGATTCAGACCCGCATACTAAACCTAAGCTAGCCACTAGCCTCGAGTTTAAGCCCGAAGACCTGGACCAGCCCTTAACACAGCCCGAAAGAAAGCCTCAAACCTTCGCCGCATATGCCATCATCGGTCATCACTTCAAAGACCTCCTAACCTTTGCACCCAACCTCCAAGACCCTACTTGGAAGGGCAGGGGACTTAGTAAGTAGCTTATAAGTAGGATTATAATTGGGGCAACTCCATTTGGGGTACTTATAACTCTACTTATGACCTACTTACTAAGTCCCCTGCCCTTCCAAGTATAGAGCTCAAGCCTGAACCCTGAAAGCCTCAAGAGGGTGCGAACAGCCAGTCTACAAAGGCCTCCGAGAACTCGGAGCCCAAGCGTGAGCTCTCTGCTGAACAGACGAAGGTTGCCTTGATTTTTTGGGTTTACGACGACTACTATACGACCACGACGACGACTACTACTACTACTACTACTACTGCTGCTAGTGCTAGTGCTACGGCTACGGCTACGGCTACGGCTACGGCTACTACTGCTACGACTACCACTACTACTACCACTACTACTACCACTACTACTACTACCACCACTACTACTACTACCACCACTACTACCACTAGTACCACTACTATCACTACTACCACTACTACGACTAAACCAATTACCCCCGACTACCACCAACTACTCCCGACTACCACCTACTACCACCTTCTAACACTACAGCACTGCTACCACTACTACCACTACTATCACTACTACCACTACTACGACTACACCGACTGCCACCTACTACCACCTTCCAACACCTACGGCATTGCTACCACTACTACCACTACTACCACTACTCACTACCGCTACCACGACCACTTCCACTACCACTACCGCTACCACTACGACTACGACCAGGACTACCGACGACGACTTCTATTACCACCACCACCACCACCACCACCACCACGACTACTAGTGCTTTGCTTTGTTGGGAACATCTGTGGAACTACCGAACACAACATTAGAACAAGAAGGATCAGAATAGTATCAGCATTGTATATCAAGACGAAGTTCGTCTTCGCGTATTGGATATTTTATAGGGTGGCGCACCAGTACTATTGCTGTGGCTGCTACGATCACAACGACTGCTATTGCTAGTACAATTGCGATTACGATTGCCCTTACTGTTACAATGGCCACTACTACTGCTGCTGCTGCTGCTACTACTACTACATAATTCTGCTATTACTAGTACATGACGATTAGCAATAGCAATTGCCATGACCACAGCCAGTACTATGACCATTGCCATTACGATTACAGTTTCCATAGATATTACTATATGGACAGTACTGGTGCAATTAGTTACTCTTGCTACTGTACTACACCACTACTAGAACTTCTTTACTATATTACTGTAACATGTTACGATTGCTATGGCGATTACTATATTACGTCGCTATGGTTTTTGATTTTGATATTGAAAAATCTTTTCCTGACAGGCCCTGCTGTCTGAACTGAGCCACCAGCAACGAGAGGTGGGGAGTCGAGCTTTCTGGGATGTGTGCAAAGGCGACTTTAGGGTGTGAGGTCTTGCGAAGTCCATCGCATGTACTTGCAACTGATGGGAATCTGCAGGTAGGCAGGGTGGTCCTTAGGATGAGCAGTTGGCTGGAGGCGGAGGCAGTACTGGAAGGTTCTGAGAAGTGTTCCAATGCTCCTTCGTTGAAATTTTATGGGTAGTTCTGAAAATTAGGGTCCCCATTTTTTAGGAACCCAAAATATGACGGAACCCTTGTAAAAAGGATCCTAAATGGCATCCTAACTGAGAGAACTGCCCTTATGCTTGCTACAGAGTGATGTCATCTGAGCGCCAAGGACAGCCTCGAAGATTCGGAGGTTGTGTTGGTAATGGCAAACAGAGCTCCACTAGTACAACTACTACTAGTAGCACAACGAATACTGAGAATAGACGACGTAGTAGTCGCAGTCGCCGTCGCAGCAGTAGCAGTGGCAGTAGCAGGAAGAGTAGCATCAGCAGCAGGAGGAGTAGTAGTAGTAGTAGCAGCAGCAGCAGTAGCAGTGGCTTTAGCAGTAGCAGTAGCAGACGACGAGCTGGTGGAGCAGGCGAAGAAGCCGTTGTCGTCGTTGTCGTTGTTGTCGTTGCCACAATTACAAGGAGATTTTAACATCACGAATCGCACTGTCATCATGAAACATAAACCCTAAACCCTGCAACTGCAGTGCAGTCGTCATCAAGAACGAGAGCTGAAGTGCAGTCGCAATCAGACCTTGCCTCAATTGTTATGGGCGCCAGGAGCTTTGCCAGGTCTTGAAGGAGCCGCTGGGGGTCTGGGAGAGCACTAGGTCGTCCAGATTAAAAGGAAGCCTCTGTATCTAGAATCGCGAGCAATATCGGCAGCTAGTGTAAAGAGAATCGGGCCTCTAGCCGAATTGGGCCTCAGGCAGGGTTAAGTCTTGGGAGTTTTGGGACTTAGGTTTCTAGGGAGAGGCTGAGGTCGGATCAGGGTTGGTGATGGGTAGGTTCCATAAATGGGAGTTTCCGAAAATTAGGGGTGCCTTATTTTGGGGTCCTTATATTGGGGATCCTACTATTTAGGGTTCTATATTAGGGTCCCCTATTTTCGGCAACTCCCAAATTTTGAGGCTCAGGGGATGTAGGCTCTTGCCCGTGGATTCGAATTTGGAATGTCTTGTGCCAGGCGCTTCTTTCCAGGGCTCAATGAAGCAGAAGCCCCATAAGCGGAAACCCCGTAGCCAGCGGGGCCTGCCATAATTGCTACTGTAGTACCAGTTCCCAGGGTTCTCTCGATGAACGCCCCGATATTGCGCCATAAAGGATCCTCGTTGTAGAACCCTTAAAGATCCCCTTCAGTCCCCGAAGGCCTTAAAGAGACCCAATATGGAAGCGTAATAAATTTGCCAATATTATTCCTTTGGGTTCCTTGTTAACCATAAAGTAGCATAGCCTGCCTTCTGATTATGTATCCTACGATGGAGTTTATCGGGACCCTACAAGAGAGTAGGTTCTGGTACTTCATTCCACGCACCACAAACCTCAGGTCCTGTCCATTTGCCCTAGAATGGGAGCTTGTATAGACTATACACTAAACCGGCGAGAATCTACCCTGAGTTCTTCATCGAATTGTGCTGAACCCTGAGACCCTAAAGCCCCAAAATGCTAAGCCGCGGATATGCAGGCACAGCAAGATGGCGAGAAGGACATCAGGCCACAGAAAGCGTGGACTTTTTTTGGGGGCTGCAGAATTGCCGGGGGCCTTTGAATACTTAGCAACGTAATACCTTGAGGTTCCATTACATTGGTACCTGCGCCATCTTCATGCGCTATGAGGCAGGGGTCGAGGTCTTTGACTGGGGCTCTGGGTTGCAGGCCCTAGAAACCCTACCTCCCGAACCCGGGTGTCGCGTTTCGGGGTGTTGGGGTTGCGAGCGTTTTCGGTGCATTCCGGGTGCGACTTCGGAGCCCCACCAAGTCCAGCTCCGCTATGCAGAACCGTCCCTGAACTCAAACCGCCCAAACCGCAGAATCTCAGAACACCGAAAGCCTTAAGCTTTATGGCCGAGAGCTGCCAGGCATAAACAACTTGATGCCCATAACCTCCTGCTCCCGCAATCCCTACACTCCCTCCACCGTCGCCTAGACCCTCTAAACTCCGTTTACCAAAACCCTAAAGCCTAAACCCTGAGCAACGCCCCCACACACCCTAGTTTTAAAGCAATGTAAGACACAAGCTCCCCCTGACGGAGGCTTTCACCCGAGCTCGCCAGAATACTCCAGAGGCGGCGGCGGTTTCGGGCTTTCTTGCATACCCCGGCGGTTAAAGGGGCTTTGGGTTTGGATGGTTTTGGTCTTAACTCCCAAGTTACCACAGCAGCAGGAGGGTGCGGTCGCAGTAGCAGTCTAATCGCATGATCGAGTAGTAGGCCTCAGTCAAGGTCACAGTTACGATAACGCATCTGTTTGCTGACATGAACCTGGAACAACACCAGGCACATTAACAAAGGCACTGCGACTGCAGCATGTGAGGCTCAACCCTCAACCCAAACGCTTAAATCCTCCACCCTAAGCCTTCTGCCCTAAACTGCACTTCTCAACTCCTTGGCCCTGCCCGAAGCCCCAGCTCCTCACACTATAGCCCTGTAGCCCACAACAGTCCCATAACCCTAACCGCCCTCCCTCCCCTGACACATGTTCGCGAGTTGGACATGAACGGTCAAAGCTCCCTGCATGCGTGGATGTATGTACACGGATATGTATGTGCATTAACTGTCACAGGAATAATGTGTCTGTATATGCAGACGCACACACGTACATATACATACCAACATATACATACATACATACATACATACATACATACATACATACATACAGCTGCATATGCGAACGCAAAGGCATACAAGTAGGATACGCTGAGATGCTGGAATACTGACGGATTACATGGTACTTCGTCCAGTTTACCTCGCGTCTCCCTGCACATTCGACGCTTGAGCTCGGTTTCAGGTTTCAACGCCGCGCGGGCCTTGGGCCTAACGGGCCCCTACACAGCGGAGAGGCCGCGAGTCCTAGATGGCACCTTTGTGTGCATGTTGGAGCACCGAGGCAGGATGTATTTGGTTACGACATGTGGCATCATGCATGGGTATATATAGATAAATATGTAATGTGTATATTTGTGTATGCATTATTTGTTTATTTATTTATGCATGTGGATGGCTCGCTACAAGTACACGAGGGTTTTTTCAGGTACTCTCTAGGTTGTGGTGGTGGTGGTGGTGATGATGATGACGACTGTAATGGTGATGACGAGATGTTGCTAATGGTGCCGAAAGAGGTGATGCTTCACGCTCATCCTGCCCTGAACATCTAGGCTTAGCATCACTATTCCGTATGTGAAAAGTTAGTCTTCATTCAGCTTCCACAGCACAGCTTTCGTGCATCGCATGCTCTTCCAATTTAGAGAGATTGCAGCGGCATCCCAGGCTACTTCTGCCGATCCCTTTTGTCCGAAAACCCTATGTACGCTGCTCCCCTGAGCCCTAGCCGTACCACCCTAAGCCCATAAACTCTAAATTCAAAACCCAAGAAGAAATTGAGTATTTAGAGGAGCCTGATCTGGCAGTCCTTTCGCTTTTTTGGGTCGCGCTCGAGCGGTTTTTCCGCAAGAGCCCGCTGTTCGAATCCTCCTCGAATGTAGCATGTTAGGGTGTACGGTCCACCCTGGGGTCTCATAGGCAGCTTTTGTAAATGAGTGAATCCGTCCGCAGAAGCATGAGGGGAAGCCAGAGTCCGTAAGTGACTTCGACGCGCAAAGAAAGCTTCAGAAACTCAAGAACTCTACATCTTAAGCTGTGTCCCTTGAAGCTTGCACCCTGATTTTTAAAAGGAGACCTGGCCTATGTACTTGGGCATCGTGCTGTTCATTGTCATTGCCATCGTGTCCCGGCCAGCTGATTTAGGCGGCCCCAGGGATAAGTCGGGATAACCGTTCAGTTTAACCCAAACCTTGAAGCCCGAGCTGCCCTGCAGCCCAAATCTACATCCTAAGTTCGACATTCTGAAGCCTAAAACCCAAACACCCAGCCCCATGCCCGACAGCTGCTAAACCCTTTAAGGTTCAGGTTTTGGTTCAGGGTTGAGGGTTTAAGGTGTTTCGCGTTGAGGGTCGTGTGGCCTCTTCAACTCATTCTCCTTTGCACCGAGATGCTCTACACTTCGGGTTCAGAGTGCCTCGAAGCCTGGCACTTTGCCGGTAAGGTCTTCGCCTACATTTACATCCAGGTGGAGTCTGCACCATGTTTGTGTCCTGCACCTGTCATGCCTGTGTGTGTGTGTGTGTGTCTGTGTCTGTGTCTGTGTGTGCGAAATTGCATTTGCTGGCAGAGCATGTCCGAGGCGAAACCTAGAGACGCGAAGCAAGCTGCAAGAGTAGAAGGGCAGCTTTGACTAATTGCGGCCTCATAAACGCACCTCACAGAAGCCATTGCCAAGTCTACTTCTGGATATGGGCCGAAGACATCCAAAATATGCACAGTAATTACATATGTCCCTGCATAGGGGATCCTCGAACCAGATACCCCGACGTGGACTGATGATGCTCCTGTTACGCTGCTCTCCAAATGGCATACATCGTCCCTCAACCAAACAGTACCTGAAGCCCTGAACGATTAAATCCATAAGTTCTAACTCTCAAGTGTTTCAATTGTAGAGGGCTCGGAAGTATTAGTCGTGCCCCTGTACAACTACGGTTTCATGTACCCTTAACCTGCTCTGGTTCTCAAGGCCTCGTAGTAAGACGCAGGAGCAGGCTGCCAACGAGGAGGAAGAGCGGTTTCACGAGGAGGAGAGTCGGTTTTGCAGGGCTGAAAAAACGAGTAGGGCCCTTGACAGTTTGACCAGAGTTGTGAGGTTTGTTATGCTGTAACACATACAGACATACATTGACATTGACATACATGTACATATACATGATACATGTAAGAGTACATATACATATGCCTATACCGATGCGGATACGGAGCCGATGCAGATACGTATACATATTATAACAAACACATATACATGCATAGATACACGGTTACATACACATACACATAGACATACACATACACGCACACATACATGTATGCGTATGCATGCACAAACACATACTTTTTACTTGCCACGCCGCAGAAGAGTCCGCGCTGCGAGAGGCGGTCCAAGAGACCGGCTTCTTTTTCAGAAGCATGCTGGTTGTTCCAGCACCCTGAGAGAACACTCGACATTATCAAAAGCGAAAGCTGAACTCTTTAAACACTGAAAGATGTAGTAGGAATGCCCGGCGTGTCCGCCCCGTTTTGCGGCACTCCAAAAACTACATCCAGAAGCTCTCGACAGCGCGCATGCAGATGTTCACAGTCTACGTAACAGAAAGATGTATGAGTTATCCAGCAGGAGGTCAGTTTCTACAGGTGTGATGTGAGCGGGGGCACTATTGTCCTCAGAGCAGAAGGTGGGGCGGCCATCGGCCCACAGCGCGGCTCTGTAGTGACCACTGTGCGCACTGTCACCTATGTGGAAAACTGCTGCCAAAACCTGGTAGCGGATAGACTCCGTGCGAGTGCCATTATCAGGGAAGGTTGGGACGTACACAGCGGGGTCAGGCCTAACCCGAAATCTACGTTTCGAACCCAAGGAGTCGAATCTTGCTACCTGCACGGGGAGCAGCGGCGGCGCTCTCACCAAAGCATGCCTGGCATCATGATTCCGCCACAAGACAATCAGGCGCTGCAGGCTAGTCGTTACGGAATTACTTTCGGCAGCCTCGATTGCCGGCAGCACCAGTGGAAACACATGTCCGTGAGAATACACCTGAGCGCTGTCCCAGAGCTCGACTTCAATTCTGGCTTCCCACCTGAGAGAGGCTGAAACTGAGAAGAGCACTGGGCTGAGGAAGTGCAGAAACTCAGCAGCATCCTGCTGTTGGAACGGGTTGCGCCATTCCTGAACGATGTCTGCCCAGGCTTTGCAATTCCACAGGCTGACAGACTGCGGTCTACGTGTGAGCCAGCCTAGAAATCTGCAGAGGCGTCGGCTCGGGATCTCAAGACCTGAAGGCATATGTGCCGCGCACCAGAGCACTGCAGTTATGACTGCATTGGCATAGCAAACATTTGACGAGTTCTGCAGCGACAGACCTAGGATGTTTCTGAGCCCTGGGCTCAGAGATGCTGCAGCATCCGGTCTACCTGCACGGCCAATGGGCTCCGGCCCAATTTCCCTGGGCGCATGGTGCCCGCGATCAAGTGCATGATCGAGCTGCGTGCCAAGCGTTGCAGACACGCATGGAGCTGTTGAGCTTCCGGGGAGCGCATCTGGATTATCATCACAAACGGAACCACGTCCGAGGAGTGCGATTCCGACAGCTTGCGCATCGCGTGGTAGCGGCCCACCGTGTTGGGAAACGCCACCAGGTTCAAGATCATCTGCACATTCTCGATCGCTTGGGTGTGCTCGTAGGGCATAACCGCGGCCTTCTTGTGGGATTTGGTAGCTGGGTCCCACTGCAGGTAGTTGTAGGCCTGGTTCTCGACCAAGCCCATCTCTGTCGCCTTTTTCAACAGATCCGCGTCGGTCTCCATGGCCTTGAGCTTCTCGTGGAGGGCCGTGAAGGTGGCATGGAACAACACTGCTCGCATTGGCATCGTGATCTCCTCCGGCTTGGCCTCTTTCAGCTGGTGCCACTTCTGCGCCACCTGAAACAGACTGTCTGTGATGCTCCACGGGTTGCCGCTGGTCGGAGTCTGGAGAAACAGGACAAACTCCGAGTCGAGGTTGGCGACCGACATCGCATCCTCCAGACGGAGGACCATCCTTCCAATGGCTTTCAGGAGGTCGCGGAGTTGCCGGAACTCCGAGTTCCGGTCCTTCTCCGAATCCTGATTCCAGTTGCCCTGCCACTGGCGGCGGGATTGGTTCCCCCACTTGTCGCCTCCCTGTTGCCCGGACCGCTGATTGCGGCCAAAACCTGTGTAGCGTGGGCGGGCTGGGTCCTGGGAGCGACCTTTGCCTCGACGATGATCCACCGCTCCATCTGTCTCCTCTTGGCCTTGAGTCGGGGCCGGGTTCGGAGTCTCCATGGTGGCCTGAAGAGGGGCCGGAGTAGGAGCCGGGGATGTACGTGGCAGGCTCCTCGTCGGGGAGCGTTGCGGGGACGCTTTCTGGCCTCGAGCTCCTTTCGCCTCTCCTTTCTGGAACTTGTGCTGGGGCACCTCGTCCTCCGTGTCCAAGGCATCCAGAGTGTGTTGCAGAACAGCTCCCGTGGCTGCCCCCGGCTTCACCCGTTTTTGGCGGTCCACATCGTCGTCCATCCCCTTTTGGGGAGGGGGCGTCATTTGCCCTGGCTCTCGGGTCGTCGGCGGAGCTGTCGATGGAAGGCTGGTCGCGGGTGTGCCCGGTAGCGGTAGCTGAGGCACTCCAGTCGTCACCTCCTTCGGCATGTAGGCTGAGAACTGGGACAGTTCGGCGCGGGCTTGTGCTAGCTCCGCAAGGTCCGCCTCGGACGGGTTGGAGGACATCGTCCAGCTTTCTCTGACCTGCGGATTGCAAAGAGAGGGGGCAGTGGCGCGCGAGTAAGTGACCACAAGTCCACAACACTGGGCAACTGCGCAAGTGCTGAGCCGGCCTGGCTGAAAACCACTTCTCACACCACCTACACGGGCGGCTGGTCTGCGTCTTCTCGAGCAGCCACTGCTGCACCACAGGCTGCAGAGTGCGAACATTATCGTGCATTTTGCATGCATGCTTGAAGACGTAGCTGGGGCTAGAGCACCACTGAAAACATTCTGGGCAGTGATGTTGGAAATCGGTTTGTTTGACAGCTTCAGCAAGGGCCTCAAGGGATCCAGCTTTGGCTAACTCATGCAACCTCGGCTGTGCAAAAACTGGGAGCGTGGGTGACACATGGAGCCTGGGAGACTGATGTCCCTCCGGTGCGGACACCCCTAAAGCAAGGGACGGCTCCGTCTCCGTGACAGCATCCATGGATCTGATGGGCAGGGTGGCGGACTGTGCATGTGCATGTCCTCCATCTGCTGTGCAACCCTTGTCAACTCTCAACACTAACTGGTCGTCTGCAGACTGGGAGGTCATATGCTGTCGCGTAGGCTCTGCATGCAAAACCGGGCAGGCTCTCTGCGAGTGGTGCCCCATGAATTGCGGCCAGCCATGAAACTTTTTGCCACAATGAATGCATTCAGGTCTACCTCCGGCAGAGTGGACGCGGAATTTGTCAAGTCTAGCATTCTTAATAGTCGCACTACGCTCTTTGGCAGGCTGTGATTCCGGGTGGGTTTTCCCTTGATGGATTCGTAGGGCAAGGAGGCTCGGGAACATTTGCCCACAGATTGAACAGACGCTCTGAACCTTCAGGATTCCTGTTACTTCAGTCACTGTGGCGGGGCCATCCGAGGTGTCGGAGTTCTGCAGAGCAAAACTGCTGGTGACAAGTCCCCACCATTGTGCTACCCGGTCAGGCTGAAGGTAGCCTACAGACTTTGAACTAACTTCAACCCTCTTTACCGTGCGCTGATAGAGGGAGCAAAGAGGAGGCTGCACCTGTAGTCTGCTGAACAGTTCCGCATTTGACTCATGTGAAATATGCGCAGGACTGTGCGCAATGGCACGGAGTTGGCGCAATACATGCCTCTGGAGGGTGACAGCACTAACAGAATCAACCCCTAGGGCGCACAACCCGTAGGACAGGATGCTGAAAACACAAGATCGCCATAATTGAACCCGTCTGATTAGTGGGTACTGCTTGTTGGTGAGGAACTTGCGAAGCCTGTGAAACGCCGTCCAGCTGAGCTGCGCTCGGTGTTGCAGAGATTGACGTTCAAACAGATGGTAACTCACCTGCATGCCTAGGTACGTGTGATGTGCCTGGATGGGTAAAGTAAACACATCCTGTAAGTGGTTCAGAACGAGTACCTTGCCTTTCTTAGTTTTGCGTACGAAGGTTTGCAGGAGACTGGGAGCATCGGGGCCAGCAAGGGACAACAGTACCACCGTCTTGTCAACCGAGACATCCATCCCTAAGTGCCGAAGGTCCAAAATGATTTTGGGGATTGCCGCACACGCATTCCGAAACTCACGTTGACTTTGAACTTGCCACTTTACAAGAAAGTCGTCAGCAAACCCCGTTAGATGTTCGACTGCGGTGTGTTTGGCACATCGATCAAAGAAAAGGAGTGTGAAGCTCAGCCATAACAGAGGCGAGATGCCACATCCCTGCCTGATGCCTCTACGCAACGCAATGCGAGCAGTGCACTCATGCTTCTCAATAACCAGGAGGGCATTGTCATGAATGTACAGTACCAAGGCTATTAGCTCGGCCGGTGCATTTACCCGTTGCATGGCAATGATGAGCAGATGTCTAGGGAGCTTGTCATAGGCTTTGGCCAAGTCTAATGATAACATTATCCCTCCAGCAAGGCGTGTCCTGGCACCAGGCATGATGGGAAAGGCCTTTCGTTGCGCACTCTGGACAGCCGAGCGAACTGCAGCACAGTGTGAAAAGGCTCTGTCCAGGGCATCCAAAGCCTGTCTTCCTTGGCAGTATGCGAATTGAGGGATTCCTTCAAGGGCGCTCAGCAGGAAGGGACGGAAGCGTTCTGCGGCAATTTTCGCCAGGAGTTTAGGGTAGAACGGCAGTAGGCTTAATGGCCTGAGATTTTGAGGGCAGGTCGGGGGCTTACTCGGCTTAGCCATGAGAACAAGATGTGATTCGTGCCACCTGCCAGGGAAGTCGAGCACTGGGCAAATGGCCTTGTTAAGTGCCTTCTGCACATGTGGCAACACCAAATCCGACGCAGCCTTCCATAAGACTGCCGGGACATCCCCCGGGGGGAGGGCCTTACGACTTGACAGTGCTTGTAGCGCCTGTTGCACTTCCGATTCCGTGATCCAAATCTGGCATTCCGGAGAGGCAATCGGCAGGTGTCGACTCGAGTCATCGCTGTACAGAGTTGTGAAATACTGTTCAAGCAAGCGAATCTCCTCTGCAGTGCTAAGTAGCTGACCAGCCTGGTTTCTAAAATGGATTGAACGTTTAGACGATTTTGGGGCTAGTCTTCTAACCAAGTTGTAGACAGCACTGAGGCCGGAGGCATCAGCAGCAGCAGCCTCTTGAACCAACGCATCAAAATGTTCTTGTTTTCTGGCTTTAGCTCGCTTACGAATGGCTCGATTATGTTGGTGGAAAGAGACCGCTGCGCGCCACGCTTCCATGACAAGGGACAGCCCGCGAGAACTGTTCCTTGTTTCTCGTCGCAGCACTGTAGGAGGGGCACTGGCGATGAACAGCATGACCGGAGCAACGTAGTGATCAGCCCTCGAGAGGGCTTCGCGCAGTCGCGTCTTGCACTGCCAATACGTTTTTAAGGAGCAGTTGTCCACAGACATAGGAGACTGCATTTGGGGAGTGTTGCCAACAGTTGCAGGGCCAGGTTTGGGCTGAACTTGATGCCAGGCTGCACGTAAGCCTTCCTCGAGGTCTGCAGAAGGTGACACCCGCTGCGACACTGCAGAACGAAAAGCACCCAATAGCTCCGGGTTGGATTGAAGCTGCATGTCAATGTCTCTAGGCCTAGGGAGCATGTGCTGGCTTTTACTCGCTGGGATACCAGGCTTCGGGAGAAATCCTAAAACCGGGACGTGCCTAAAACCAGTCGGGTGGACCACGGGAGCCGTCGCCCACGGTGTTGCTCTCAGTTGAGCCGGCGAGCAAGGCAATCGGCACAGGACAAAGTCGATCTGGGAGGAATTCCGATCCAGTTGCAGAAAAGTGCTGGCCCTCTGGCCTTTACGGCCAAACGTGTTGCAGGCAACTAAACCTAGGGACGACACTAGCTGCTGAAAAGTGGGCTGATCAGGATGATGCGTGGTGTTGCAGGGGACACCAGGTCCAACATTCGGGGAAAGCGGTTTAAGGGTGCAATTGAAATCACCTATTACTGTCAAGGCATTGCGGCGCGGAACTCCTCTTGCCCACACACAAATGTGCTCGAAGATTGTGGCACGTCTGCGCACAAGCTCAGCAGTTCTCTCTTCCGGGCTACCCACGAGAGATTTATTAGAGGGATTCCAAGCAACCTGATAGACCCCCAAAATATCTATGGCCGGAGAGGTCTCAAGTCTAAGGTGAAGAAGGCGTCCCGGGGCTAGGCAATTGAACCTAATGGCGTGTTTGGGGACTAGGCCCTTTCGGATCAAGAAACATATCCCTGCCTCGGAACTGCCTGAGCCGGAATGCACAAAATGCCAATGGTCATTGCTGTACTCCACATCTCGGCTCCAGTGAGTTTCTTGAACACATATCACGTCAATTCCTGAACCCTGACTACGGAGATCATCTAGCCACTGCAAAAGCTCCGCATATCGGACCTGGTTTAACCCTCCACAGTTCCAAATGACAATGCGCAAGGGAGACGGGTCAGTAGGGTGAGGACCTAATCGGGGATGTGCAGAGGGTGAAGTTCTCTCTGACGAAGCACAACGCGTGCCTACTCGCCTAAGCGCCAAGCTCTGAACAGTGTGAACACGACCCTTGTAAATAGTGGAGCCATGCTGTAGCGCCCTTGCCTGGGCTCTCTTGAAAGCGCGTTTGCGCGAGGCAGAGAGCAACTCTGCAGATCGGCCATAGACAGTCAGAAGGCTGGGAGCGTCACTATGTCTATGTGGGGCTGCATGGCAGCAGTGGGGCAGACTAAACCAACAGAACACCAAAACCCAAAACCAAAACCTGCTGAGGCCAGGCCGTGTTTTAGCAGAAGGGTTATGGGATGCCTGTGCAGACCTCCCTTTGCCTCGCACATGCATTGCTCTACGCTTGGGCTGCTCAGACAGTCGGATCAGCCGCCGTCGGTACACGCCTGGCAATAAGCGAATGCACATCCAGCAGCGCTCAGAGCGCGAACACCAATTGTGCCACATGCGCAAGAGCAAAGTGCTGAGTAGGGCCAACACCACAACAGTGGTGAAAGCAGAAGCGGGGCCTGTGCACAGGGAGGCGCGGTCTCTGAGGCGCTGCTCCTCGTCCTGCATGGATGATGATGATGAGTGACTGTGAAAAGATGAATTCAGTGTGTCTTGGCAAAAGGAGTGTTCTCTCCTGGGGCACATAGCTTGGCTAGAAGCGCCGTGAAAGAGAGGGTCAAAAAGCTTCGCCTGAGTGGAGGCCCAATGGGAAGCTGTTTGGTGGGCTTCAGGAGGGCGTTGACCAAAGCTACCTCCAACCCTCGCGTCTACCCAATCACCTGTGCTATCAGTGTTGACGGTGCATCTGAGCTGCCATGCATGCAGCTCCAGGTGGAGTGGGTCCCTGGAATTGGGACCAGGGCGGCCCCCTTTTCGAAAGCCACATGGTTGCGTCCGTAGGGAGTGCACTCGTCGATGTGCAAGTCCCTTAGCCACCTGCTGTGCTCGAAGCTGCCGCAGAGGAAGGAGGGCCCCTTGCAGGGGGCCGAGGGTCTCTGGACCCGCTGGCAGGCTCGGAGCCTGCATGCATGTTGACATCTCCATCTCTATCTGTATCCTCGACCAGGGGTGGCAGACCGGTGCCAGACAGTGCAGGCCGTTGCTCAACAGAAGTTCCAAGAAGCTTCCTGAACCAAGCTTGAAACGCCAAGCGGTCGTTGTTGTCGAACAAGGACCACAGCATGAAAAGCTGATCGTGATAAAATCCATGCGAGGCTGCAGCGCAAAGCTGTTGCATAAGGTTCGTGGCATGTGGATGTCGGAGTCGAGGTCCCATCGATTGCGCCAGCAGAAGCTGGGATCTGCCTGTAACCTGGTTTTTACTCGGATCTCCCCATCGCCCTGTTGCTCGGATCCATAGCCAATCATTGCGTGGCACAGACCTGGCCAATTGCGTGAGCAAAACGTCACGGTCTTGTTCCACCATGCTTTGCAGACCCGCCAGCAGTTGCGGTCGCAGCAACGCGTAGCATTCATCAGCACTGAGCACTTCACAGCTACGTTTGTAGGCATTGAGCTTGCCTGCAATCTGTCTGTTGGTGAGAAGCCCACCATGGGATCGCAGCTGCAACTCCAGGTAGTGCTCGAAGAGCAGCTGTAGAACACGTTTGTGCCACCAGCTTCGAACTCTGAGGAAGTTACTGCGCTCCCGGTCCTCCAAATCGGATGCTTCATCAGAAGCTGTACCAGCAGTGACGTCACTATCAGACTCATTGCAGGCTGACTCGTCCGAGGACGTAAGCGGCGCCACGGAGCGTGGCATCCCATGTGTGTCTCGATCTAGCAGACGCTCCAGGGGGGCTGGGGCCGAGACGCTTACAAACACATACACATACACATACATACATGCACACAGACATGCATGCCTGCGTACCTACATACACAGACGTGCACTCACATATATACACATAAACACACACACATACATACATACATACATACATACATACATACATACGTGTGTGTATGTATATATATATATACATGTATACACACGTACTTACATATAACTATATACACATACGTATACATATGTATACACATATACATATATACCTAATATACCATACCTATTCCCAAACATATACCTATACCCATACGTGCTTACACACATACATACATACATGCATACATACATACATACATACCCACATATGTGTCTGTGTTTACATTTGGTTTCATGTTCGAAGGTATTTTCTGATATGTTATCCATTTCTTTATGTGTTTATTCGTTTGTGTATTTGCATATACCGAGAAAGAGAGGCCATGAGGGAATGCAATACTCTAGTGATCCAAGGACTGGGGCTGCTCGGCATACTTCAGGGTTAGGGGTTTCTGGGTTGGTTGAAGTCGAGGTCTAGTTTTGCCTGGCTTTCAGCGAAGTCTTGGTGCAGAATCACTTAAAAGCAGCTGTTGCAATCATAGCACAACCCCTAAAGCCTAAACCCCTAGACTCTAAATCCTAAAAGGGCCCGTGATCAAAGCGCAAGTACCTTAGAATGAAGGCGACGGTCATGGCCCTCAAGCAGCCGACCGGGACCTACTTGTCCAACCATTGTGGGTGACAGGAAAGCAGCTACACACGCTTCACAAGCCAGCCTACACCCTAGACCTTGAACTCTAAGGTGTTGAAGCCGTAAAAAGCGAACCTCCCCACGGAGACTTCCCTGATCCACACCTGAGCACTTGCAACACTACTTCCAGAAGATCCACTTGCGATGAAGCCCCTGCACCCCCGACTCCTTACAAAGCCCTCAATCCTAAACCGGCAAAACTGGCCCTGAACCGGATCGGCATTCAAGGAGTGGAACGATGTACGGCCGTATATTGATAAGGTTGGGGCAGTTGACAAGACTCCCGGGCTCTCCTCAGCCCACAGTCACCGCAGGACGCCTACTGGCTGTTCCGTGAGTTCGGGTAGCAGTTCATGCACAGCCTCTTGCAGAACGCCAAAATGCTCTTGCTTTTTGCATTTTCCTCAGATTGGACTTGCACTCGGTACCCTAAGCAACTAAGGAACCCTTGATTAACAATGCGTGTCGCTTTCAAGCTTGCAAACGGATATTCATGTCTCGGGGGACACCGTAGGTTTTCTTAGCTCGAAGATTCAGTACTAGAAAGGGTGGATATGTGTGGATCTGATGCCTCTTTCTGGGGATACCAACAGCATGTCGCCACATGGGGGGCATTGATGCAGAATACAGTTATCCGGACAGATTTTTACACACTGCTCCAGGACTGAATGCAAGTAGTATAACTCATACTAATCAAGTCTCCAGACCCTGTCTTACTTATCTGGGTTCAGGGTTCCGAGTGCGCTTCAGCGACGAAAGGCTTAGTTATGGTGCAGTAGCGTAGTGAAGCACTGCTTGCTCCATTCCGGGAGGCATGCTTCATTCTTCTATGCCAATCTCACAGTTACCTGGGTTTCATCAGTGTGTTAAACGGATGTTAGGGTTCAGCGTGTGTAAGAACATCACTCTGGGATGGACACACCTCGACGTTTCTGCAGGAGGTGGAGGTTACAGAGGCTTGCATGGGCCTGATTTCTATACCCCAATTACAAGCCCTAAATTTAAATCCAAAGCCTGCACCCAAAACCCCTGCACGGCCTCGAAGGTTTTGGTTGAGCATTAGCGGCTTCTTAGCAGGTGCTCGTTTTAGCTAAAGCCTGCTATTTCCCAGACCAGGGTCCCAACAGTTTCTTAAACTTCCTTGCCCACAGCCGTTCGTAGCATCGGACCCCATACTCCCAATCCTGCTAATCTTTCGTTTGTTTTACGGGCTTTGAACCCGGATCCATAAATCAATGCCTTGTGTCTTTCTTTCTGGCAGCAGTCATGGCAAGGGACATGTCTCCACTTCGGCTCGAACAGTTTCCACCAGACGCTTTGCACAAAAAGGTTCATCGACCAGAACTTGCACCCGTTGCTGCGGCAATAGGCTCTAGAGTATAGGCGAGCCTTCGCGTCCCGAACATTTGGTTCCCTCAAAGCCTAGATGAACGCATAGAACTCAAAACCTGAACCGCTAACTCTAAAACCTCATGCCTAAACCCCAAACCCGAAAACCCCCTTAGCCGTTAACGCTAAACCCCAAAACCTCAACCCGAAACCCAACTCCGGGGCAGCCGCCATGATCGTACTGCCGTGATCGGCACGGTCCATTTGCTGCGTGCCGGCATTGACCTCTCCTTAGACAGCCTTTAGGGGCTTAGGGTTTAGGGTTCAGCTGGGGCGAGGGTTTAGGAGCTTAGGCAGCTACTAACCGAAGACTCCCCAAGCCCAAAACGCCCAAGTCCGCAAATCATGCCATGGCTTTCTCAAAATCCCAGGAAGCTGGGGTGGCCGAATGGCAAGCCAGGCTGCTTTGGAAGCTGCGCTGGCGGTGCAGGTCTGTTCTCAAGCTAGCGGTGTTGGAAGAGTGCTGCAAGGTGTGTTGCATAGGAAGGGCCTTTATCAGGAATCTATAGCTTTTTGTTGGATGCTTCAAGGGTGGAATCAAAAAAGGGTGGTTCAATAGGGTTTCAGTTTGGGCTTTGGGTTCTAGAAGCCCAGGAGGTTGTGAGCTAGGGCTCCTGTCGAACATCAGGCTATATCAGATTCTTGAGGCAACTGCGACTGACACCATGTGGCACGTGTTGCAGCAGTACCTGTTCTTCGGCGGTCTTTTTGATTGCTTTTGCGTCATTCGGTCGTTTGTCACTCCAAATTCCGGCTTTTGCCCACCAGGTGTACTTAAATTCATTTTCTGTGAGTTCGTGCATCACTTCAACATGTGGTTTGTCGTTCCGCACCACTGTTTCAAACATGGGAGCACGGAGAGCTGGAGATTCTTGGTTTGCGTTTTGCTCCTGACAGTTTTTGTGCAGATTACCTGCTTGGTAGTCTGCTGCGGGGGAAACTCAACAGCTGGCTGATAAGCTATCGATGTTACTATCATCGTTATTGTTATTGTTAGTATTGTTGTTATTCTTATTCCAACTACCGTCAGTATGATTACTATCATGTGCAGTTGAGAACTTGTACAATAGCTATGTTGATTTCTACGTGAAACACCTGGAGTACTGTTGTCATCATTACTTTTAAGATACAGGGTTTGTCAGCCGCCACACAGGAAACATCTGGACAATCTGCGACCTCAAAAGGCAACAACCCTAGGCTCTAAACCCCGAGATTAATGGTTCTCTGTCTGTCAATCTCTCCCTTACGCCCTCTCGCTCTCGCTCTCTCTCTCTCTGCCTCTGTGGCTCTCTGAAAGCATATACATAATATATACATGTATATATATATATATATACATATACACACTCACAACAGTAGTTTAAACCTAGGCCCTCCGAGCTTTCAATTGTAGAAATCCGGAAGCTTTACAGCAGGAGTCACTGCGGCGTGCAGCTGAGCCTCGGCTTTTTTTGCAGCGTATGACGGTGCAGTAGTTTGAGCTCCAGGCTTAGGGTCCAGGGTGTTTAGATCTTACAGTTCATGAGTTTAAGGGTTTTGGAGCTTCTAGGCAGTGGAGCTTTTAGGGATTTGGGATGTAGGTTTCAAGATGTTTCAAGGCCCTTGCTTTCACCTTCAGATGTTCATCTCTGTTCGTGCGTTTGACTTGTAGGCACGGAAATCGTCAAGCCGAGCACCGCCGCCCAAAACCAGCTAAACTTGCACCAGTCATGATGAACATGTGCTAGTTCATCTGTGTGGTGTTCTGATACTGGGCATCTCATTGCTCATGGTTTGCCTGTTCAGATGAAGGCTGGCTTTGCGATCCTGACAGATGTTGCTATCAACATGGCTCGCTTGCTGTTGCCGTACTTCGCATTCCTGCTTACCAATTCCTGCTTATCAAATCCTGAAGCCCAACGGATGAGGGTTTAGGTGTTGCGGGTTTAGGGGTTTAGGGTTTAGTGCACATCTCTATTAATCCTACCCTACGTCAGTCTCCATCGCTCAACGGCACTAAACCCGCACCCTGCATTAACCCTAATTAAGCATAAAAACCCCGAACCCTGTATTAACCCTAAACCTCAAAATGCTGACCCTGCGTTAACCTTAAGCCCTCAACCCCAAATCCCGAACCCTTCTATACCCAAAACTTATACAAGCAAAACTCTAAACCCTAACCCTCCCTCCCTCCCTCAAAAACGAAGGAACCCTCAAAAACCCTCAACCGCAAGCCCCAAACCCTCAACCCCTACAGTCGGGTCTGAGGAAAGCTGCGAGCTGGTTCTGCAACATGAGGTGCCGAGGATTTGGCTCATTCACGTCATATCGGTCTCGGAATGTTTTTTCAATTGTTACTTTCTGTTATTCTGTTATTCGTATGTTTATTTCTACCAGCATTACCTATTGTAACTCTTATTATTTTTACCTTTGTCTTCGAGCCCCTATCATGATTAACTATGGTGTGCTATTATTTCCAAGGACCCCTATTCGACTGAGGCTGCTATGCCACCCTGTGTTAACCGAGGTTTCACACGCTTCAGGTGCAGGCCGAAATGTGTAAGGTTCAATATTTTTGGAGGGAATCAGGCTTTGCTGCTTTCAGGTTTGGGGTGCAGGGAGGAGTGCTGGAGGGTATTGGCCATAGTTCGGAGGCAAATGCTGGAGAGGTTCAGCTTCAGGGAACGGCTGCAAGTTCTATTGGGCGTTGATTGACTGTGAACTACTGGATCAAGATATCACTGCCCGTAGGGTTAAGCCACAAACCGCGAAACTCTCAAGTGTAGAAACCGAAGCGGAAGACCTTTACACCGGTCGTAAAAACAGTAGTCTTAGAGGCATCAGTAGGCGATCGCAGCCCTGTGCCTCGTTGCTGTTTAGTCAGCTGAGATAGTAGCTGCCTGTCGGTGGCCTCACCGAGAAGTTCAGGCCTTGCCATGAAGAATTCGACGTAGCACCTGGTTCAAGCAGGACCCGGGTCTCCGCCCAGCAGAATGTTGAATGTGAAGACGATTCCGGAAAAGGGATAGGATCAAGAATCTTTTGAGGAAGTACCTATGAATGATAAGGACCCCAAAGCTTCAACCCTAAAACCCCAAACCCCAAAACCCTAAAACCCAAACCCCGAAAACCTAAAACCCTAAACCCCAAAACCCTAAACCCTGAACCCCAAAACCCTAAATCCTAAGCCTAGAAGAGCTCCGACCCGAGGCAGCTCTGGGTGGAGCGCTCGCAGAGCTGCAGGCGCCGGGGATCCGGAAATGGGCTCCAAAAAAGACGTGCTTCTCGTTTCAGTTTTTGTCGGATGTCGGGCTCTGCTTTCTTGGGACAGGGGGGTTTGAGGAATTAGGTTGTTTTTTCGGGCGTGGGGCTTTGGTTGTCATTGTGTGTGTGTGTGTGTGTGTGTGTGTGTGTGTGTGTGTGTGTGTGTGTGTGTGTGTGTGTGTTTTTTCTGGGCGGAGGGGCGGGAGAGGAGCAGGGGTAGAGGATTGAGTTTAGGGTGTTTGGGGGGTGGTGCTGGATTTCAAGGGTTAGTGTGCATCTCTTAGCGAGGGATGCCGTTACTTAATGCAGAGAGGGGTGTGGAAAGGCGTCATCTTAGCTGACTGAGGTCCTACTCGCCCCCAGTCCCCCAATCGAACTTTTCGAGGTTTAGGGTCATTTAGGGTCTAAGGCTTTTGGCCCAAAGGTCCAAGCTCTCGGATTTCCAGGGCCGGGTGCTTCAAGAGTAATCAACAGCCTGCTAGTCATATCCGCTGCCGAGCTTGAGCCGTTTTGGTTTTTGTTCTAATATTGGAACTCGAAACTCCAATTTCCTTCAGCTAGCTTAAGGATGATTAAGTCTACAAGCCTTATAAATCCGTAATCATATCGTACAGCTTAAACACCTGAACCATGAACCTCCTATAAACCCTAAACCTTGCACCCTGGATAGGTCCCTGCCATCGGTTCCAGCGTGCTCTCTGCCTGCCACGAGCTTGCCGGGTCTTTGAGGCGTGCGGCGGAGCTTTTTGGGTGTAGGGTTTAGGATTCGGGGTTGAAGGATTTAGGGGTTGGGTTTATGGATTTAGCGTTTAGGGTTTTCTAAAGTTTTGTTGTTGTAGACTTCTCGGGGTTTGTACCAGGTTCTTTTAGGTGTTAAGGGTTTCTGGCTTTGGGGAGGTCTGCGGATGCGTTGCAGGAGTATCGACGGATTTCTATCATTCTAGCAGGCTGTCAACAGGTCACGGGGCTCAGAGATCATAGTCTCTGCTATGGACGCTTCATTGTTATCACGTCCTCTGTTCAGACGCTCGTATGCAGGGGTCGCCGTTGCGCCGGTGCAGGATGGAATCAGAAAGCATCCTGATACAAGCAAAAAACAGTAATACCAGAGCCATGAGGCCTACATCCAAACAGGCGGGGACCAGACTGTCGGTGTCATTCGGGATTTCGGGCATCAGGGAATGAGGAACATAGAAACTACGGTCACTACGATTTAAGCCAACATACTCAACCCTTAAACACTGTATCCTTAAACCCGAAATCCCTGGCACTAAACGCTAAAGCCCTAAACCCGAAACACCGTGGCCAGGCATGATGCGGAAGCCCGGGACTCAAGTGCTCGAACATACGGGTGCAGGAGTTTGGACTGTAAGGGGTTTAGGGCTTTAGGGTTTAGGGCTGGGGCTTAGAGCTATTGTGGGGCCGGGGTGTGAGACTTTGGACTGTAGAGTTGGCTTACGGTTGAGCTGGTGAGTTTGGAATTCGGGAGGTTCGGGCTTGTCTGTTTCGAGGAGCTGTAGATATCGACTCTGCGTGTGCGTGTGCATGTACGTAATTATGCATGTATGTCTGTTTGTACGTATGTGTGCATCTGTGTGGGTGGTTTCGGTTTGGTAGTCTGCTTGAGGGATTGGTACCTTCGGGCGATTCGAGGCTTTCTGGAGACACCTCTTTCTCTTATTTCTGCGTTTAGGGCCAGTTTATGGTTTAGGGTTTTAGGGTTTAGGGTTTAGGGTATGGGTGCGTGAAACAAATTAAATATGTGCTTGAACGGTGGTTTTTCTCTTTTCTTTATACGAGGCTGGCAGTCGCTGCCGGTTAAAACCGAGAAAGGCTGTTGTTCACGTAAACTCCTTGAAGAGAGCACGTAATATAGGGGCCTAAATAATTGCCAATACTATTTTGGTGGATTGTAGTATAATGGCCCCCAAAATCTCTTCCAATGATTAAAGCCCCTACATTATTCAAACGTGTGTGTGCGTCCTGAAGCCCCAACTTCGTCACGGCAATTGTTCGACTGGTTCAACACAGTTCAATCGTATGAACTATTTGCTTCGTTGGAAGTTTAGTTGTCGTTTCAACCAGTTGCACTAAGTATCGCCTCTATAAACCCTATACTGATAGGTCACGGGTGGGGATGCCGTCGTCATTTCATGTCTGCTAGCTGCCCAACTCAGTCGAACACGTTCCACATCTAGACGCGAATTAATGGCATGCTCTTTCTTACTTGTTGTCATGTGTCGAAAACTTCTTCTCAGCATTATTTTTTATTCTTATGAGGACCCCTGTACTTATGTATCCATCAAGCAAGAGTTGGGTTCTACAAGGGATCTGTGAGGGCTTGATGGCAGCTCTAGATTTCAAGGGTTCTACACAAATTCCGAGCAATTCCCCGATATTACTATCACTGCTTTGTTACTATACCATATAATACCATATGTATATATAGATATATACATATGGTATTATATATATATATATATATATATATATATATAGATTCCTATACTATTCCATTGCTCTGAATTTGAACCTGCTTCAACCCGAAGCCTCAGTTCGCCCAGGCGGAGGCAAGGTCGCTGTCGGGCTATGTGCCTTTCCTGGAGTCGACAGGATCGCCGGGCTTGACGGGGCTTTAGGGGCCTCAATGAAGGTTCAGGGGTTTAGGGTTTACGGTTGCCTTAACGGGTTTAGGATGCCTTCAAAGACTGCGGTCTTGCTTTTCAGGGTGTTGTGCAGTTACTGCTTGGGGTTTAGGACTTGGATACTGCCTCCACTCAGTAGCAGTTGAGTGATACTCAAAGATATAGATATATAGGGCTTTTCATAGTCGCCCTTGTGTAGACTGTGGCTGTATGGGGTCACTACCCGGTGTATGACAGTTTATGAAGGTTTGTTTTAAACATCTCAGCTTGAGGTCTACTTACCTAGTTAGCATCTGGGTCCATGTTGGCAGTGGGGTTTGCAAGGACTTGGTTTGGTGCACTTGTGTTTCGCCCTTTCTGGTTTCAGGATTCGGGTTCGGATTGAGGGCTTCCGGTTCTTCTGGCCAGATGCCTGTAGGTTCTATGGTTTGGATCGTAATCTCGTTGTGGGAGCTGCGGATGTGGTTCTGCACACTAAAATACAGGATATCGGGTGGGGTCGGGGCTGGGTCAGGTTTAAGTTTAACCTTTTAAAGTTTAGGTTTTAGGCTTAGTTTAAAGGTTTGGGGATAAGGTCTCGCTGTGCTCTATCAAGTTCTGCGAGCCTATTGCATCGGGTCGTACCGTGTATGTTGACTTAGTAGGGGTCCGAGGGGCTTTCATGTTAGGAGGACTGATAGGTGCAGGTTATTTCAGGCTCATCCCGCACCGCGTCAACTCAAGGCAGCAAACCGCGGTTCCAAATGCCGCTGTCAGTGCTTGAAACGAGGCTCCCACCCTAAAGCCCTAAGCCCTACACTCTAAAGCCCTACACCCTACACCCTGAACCCTTAAATCCCAGAAACTCTACAGCCCAAAGAACTTTCACTCTCCCTGGGAGGTTACGTCTGGCTAGACTTCGGCATCGCCAGCACCTTCCTAGTCGTGCTTGCTATCCTCTGGGCCTCCCGACGGAAGTTCAGGGTTCAAGGTTTAAGGTTTAGGGTCTAAGTTTCAGGGTTCAGGGTTTAGGGTTTAAGGTTTCTGGTGCAGGGTTTAGGGTTCAGGGTGTAGTGTTTAGGATTTATGATTTCCGGTTCGTTTTATGTCGGTTATGTGACCCATGAATGCTTGCTTGCACGGTACTTATACAGGCAGAAGTTAACTCCATAAGTCGCTCACAACCCAGACCCCTAAACCTTTGAACCCCTAATACACTGAAGCCCTAAACACTCAGCACTACATCCCCTAAGCCCCTAAAGCACTCCGATCCACAGGAATGTCTTTTCCTGCGGAGCACACTTCGCTGCTGCCGGAAGGCTAGGAGTGCTAGCGGCGTTTGAGGGTTTTAGGGCTTTGGGGTTTTAGGGCTTTGGGGGTTTAGGGGCTAATTTGGCGGGGCAGGGCTTGCAGGCTAAGGTCTGGTTTTAAGACATGCTGTGTGTAGAGGGCTCTTCGGGTGGGTTTAGGGTTGTAGGGCTCAGAGGTTGAGGATTAAGGTTTCAGGGCTCAGGGGTTCGGGGCCTTGGGGTTAGCTCGGGATCCCTTGGCTCAACATGCAAATTTGGGATTCAACATGCACAGCTCGGTCTCCGACATGCAAACTTTATGGTACTAACAGTAAATAATAAAGTTGTACATAGTAAATACTAGAATAGTACAGTACTGAAACAAGTAAATAGTAAGATCCTGGTTCAACCGGCGCAGGTCGGTTTCCGTGCAAACGGCTGGGGTCGTGGAAGAATAGAACAATTGTAAATAGTAGAGTAGTTAACAGTAAATGGTACATAGTAGGAGAATACAGTACTGAAATAGTAAAAGAGTAAAGAGTAGAATAGTACAGTACTGAAACAGTAAACCAGTAAAATAGTAAGAACGTGGCTCAGCCGGCGCAGGTCGGTTTCCGAGATGCAAACGGCTGGGGTCGTGGTAGAATAGTAAAATAGTACGTAGTAAGCAAGTAAAATCCTGGCTCAACCGGCGCAGGTCGGTTTCCGCGATGCAAAACATACTGGTTCAACTGGAACAGGTCGGTTAACTGCTTGGTGCCATGCATCTCCGGCACGAGCTTTGAATCTCGGAAACCCAACCTTGCATGTCGAACGCCCCAGTCCCCAGACTCATTGCTTGGATTTGAACTTCGCGAAGCAATCCGAACTCATACTCGAACTGGCCCAAAGATGCATGAAGTTGGAGTGGTCCTTTGGGTTTAGGCTTTGGGGGTTCAGTTTAGTCTTCATGGCTTTAGGGTTTAGAGTTCAGAGTTTTGGTTTCAGGAATTAGTCTGCGAATCGGGGTCCATCATGTCCGCGCACTCAGCAGAAATTTCTTTTCATCTTCAATCATACGTGTCTACAAACTCCCTGCAAACCCGATTCAACTTGTTCAGGATATGCGTTTAAGGAGCATTCCTTTTAAGTTGTAAGATACCGGAACCTCTGTGCGTAGAATGCCAGCTTAAAGAAGCTGCAGGCAGTCGGAGCAGTGCAGGGATTGAGACAGACAGCTGACGATTGCTCTTGGTGTTACTGCTGCTACTGTTTATTGGAGTTACTGCTGCTGGTAGAATTGTGCTTCTGGGCCCCATGATACAGTTTATATACGTATTTACTGATGAACATGACAATCGCGATGATGGTCATGATGATGACGACGATGGTGATGTTCTTTGTTGTTAGTCATGCTGTTGTTAGTATATAGTTCTACATTATGTAAACCGCAAAGAAACCCGAAATCCTCCGAGAAGTGCGAATGGGCTCCATAATCCCCGTCGACCTCAACCACTATAACCCCATAGACCTGTAACTTAGCAGACAGCCTCCCATTTCTTGAACAAGGGTTTGATGGGTTGAAGGTTTAGAGGTTAGAGTTTAGGGATGAGGGCAGGGATCTTAATTCGGAGGCTCTTCAAGGACCGAACCCTGAGCCGGGCCAGCATCATTTCAGATTTTTCTGGCTTTGACAGGGGATCGACCTCAGTGCGATCCGCAAAAAGGTTCAGGTCGAGAGCTCAGAACGGAAAGTTCCATACAAGTTTCCTTTAGGAGGCAGTTGTTGTTGTATCTGCCTTTCTTTGGTCCTTATATGTTGGTAGGGTGTAGGGAGTTTGTAAGATTCAATGCACTTTGTGCCAGCCTTGATGCCTAAGGGTCAGGGTTGCCTGTTCTGGGAGCCATAATCTAGAAAGTTCCAAGGCCATGTCGCGCAACATCTATCTTCCACTAGGCCGCACCTGCGATAGCAGTAAAACCCTTGCGAGAAAGTCTCATGACTGCCTTTGCATGCTATGTAGCGAGTGCCGTACCCGAAGACTATAAGGGAGCGTATGATAGGGATCCATTCGCCCATTCTCTACTAGGAACCAGAAAGACTGAAGCATGAACCGTAATCCGAAATCCCCCAAACTCAGGAGGATGGGGGGCGGTTGGAAGTCGCCGGGTGGAACCACGGCACAATGCCACTTGGTTCATTCCCCATCGTGGTTTTTTGGGCTTATGGTATAGTGTTTAAGAGTTCTACTGTCAAAACTTTAGGGTTCAAGGGTTTACTTGAGATTCACCGGATATTTAGGTTAGGGCATGCATCATCAGCATGGAGCTCTCTAGGGTGTTGGGGTTGGAGTTCATCCTTCCGGGGGTTTTCGCTTCACGGTCTTGTGTTTCGGCCCTGGGTCTGAATGGGGCGGAGTTTCGGCTTCCTGGGTTCCTGTTAAGGGAGTTACAGTAATTTAAATTACCATAGTAAGGAAACCATACTATTTACTATCGATCACCATTTTATGGTAACTTAGACTAAATGCTTCAGCAAGAACCCAATAATTAGTTGTGGAATGGACTTCACGTGATTTGCTGTTGAAGACCTGGGCTCTACCCCCGAATGCCGAAACCTCACATAGAAGGACGGATATCCCATCATCACAAGCCCTGTGCGCTAAGAGCGAGGCAACCTGGAGGCAGCCTATAGAATGCCTAAACCCCAAACCGTACCTACTCCAGCCTTTGATTCCATGCCCGTGCAGTTTTCAGAGTCGTCCCAAGCCGGAAGGGCAGCCGACAAAATACAGGGGTTCAACAGCATAGTGTGTTTACTGTAAATATTGGTATATGGTGTACCAGAAGGGTTCTAGGGGCTGAACATCGGTGTGATAGCAGCCCCTGCGCAACAACAGTAGACCCCTGCAAACACCATCTTGCGTATTAAGGTCCATGTCTTACACCTGTATCGTAAGCCCTACTGTAAACCCTAAGCCCCTAATCTCAGAAGCCCCTGTAAGGCGGCCCTGAACGGAATCCTATTCTAATCATGAAGGCCCCGAACGATCAAGCTGAGGGAAGCCGATGACAGCGACAGCGATGAGGAAGGCACCGAAACGAAGGTCCCAGCTGCAACGATCACAAGAGGGTTTAGGGTTCAGGGGCTAGGGTTTAGGGTTGATGGTTTAGGGTTTCGGGCACTTTAAGTGGTCGTATAAGGGTTATTTCGGGATATCTGTTAAGGATTAGAGAAGGGATCTTGGACTTGCTCTTCTCCGTGTTCCTTAAGGGATTGGGATTTGAGATTCAGGGTTGATGGTTTATAGGGTTTAGGACCCAGCGAGCTTAGGGGTAAGACTTCGTGGTGTAGGCTTTCCGTGGAGAGAACCAGAACACCAATCCCTGAAGATCTGCAGGCTTAGGATTCACGGTACCGAATACACCGTAGTTATGCTAAACCGTTCCCATCAATACAGACCCCTGACTAGTAGCACATTCTTCCTACAAAGCCTTTAAATTGGAGTCGCCAACCTTAAACATTTGAAGCTCTTCGTGGTCGGGGTGGAACCCCTATTCTCGATCCACTACAAAACTCTATTCTATCTGTTTATGGGGTGCGACACTGTATGAGTCATAAACTACAGCCCTTTAGCACCCATTATAGAATCCTTAAAGAAGCCCTGAAAGGAGCCCTATTCTGCCCCGCCAATCCGCGATACTTAAGTGACCCTAAACTTTGTTCGAACTATTAAGGGGCTTATAATATGACCCTACATAGTATATAGACCTAAACTCTAAAGCCCTAAACCCTGAAATCCCTAAGCCCCTAAAACCCTAAACCCTAAGCCGTAGACCCTTGATACAGAACCCCTTTTTCGAAGCCCCGAGATGAAGTAGGCCGCCTTGTGGGCGTGCTTGGCGGAAGAAGACGGGAAGCAGCGATTCGACGCCTGACGAGCATTCGGGTTTAGGGGTTAGGGGGCAGGGTTTGGGGATTCAGAGGGTCATAGGGTTTGGGAATTTTAGGGTTTAGGGTTTAGGATTTCGGTTTGTGGGCATTGTATGAAGGAAGTGGAGACTCCTCCGTTGATGAACCGTTGATGTGGTCTCACTGGGATCAGACTCCTCCAGCCTCCAAATATAAAGGCCCTTGAAGAAAGAGGGGTTCTTCGTCAGTTAGTTGCAAGAAAGCGTGAGCCTCAGTGACCAGGATCCCTAACCATTGGCGTTTCGAGTCGAGGCCGGTAATACAGACAGACAGAGCCCTAATCGACTTGTTTCGGTGGTTTCGGGCTTCGTAGCAGCTCCTGGTCGCGGATCTCGCCGCTATTAGCGACGATTAGGGGCTGCTCAGGCATATGAGATGGGTGCATTCAGGTCGAATGTGACCTAAAAAAGTTAAGTTCCACACGCTCGGTCGCCCTTTCACAGGCCGCTGAGCAGACAAACCTTTTCCACAGTCGGCTTGCCGAGAGTGCTAGGGCTAGTAGAGGTGCCTTAATAATTACCTATACTATTTTGGGGCATTTTTTTTTGGGGGGGGTTCCTTATTATTATGATTCTGGTATAGTGGGTCCCAAAACCCTATTGCAATTCTTAAGGCCCTATATGAGCTGCTAGGGGTTTAGGGCTCTTGGTTGAAGCAGCGCAGAAATCAGAGATTCAATGCCACCTTCCGGTCCACAGCATGCGATCATCCGTCATACTTGCATCCAGCCCGTTATACTATACTATACTATACAGTAAGGAACCCAAAAATAGTATAGGTAATTACGGCCCCTACAGTATACATGCAGCAACACCAACCAGCTATGGGAGCAGCGACAGGCGTGCATTGCATGTTTATACTTATGCCTATGTGTCTGCATGCCAATGCATGTCTGCATCTGCGTGTCTGCAAATGTCCGTCCTTGCGCTTGCTGTATTTGCTAGCTTGCCGTGGAAAGGCGCACCCCTAAACCCCAGTTTTAAAACCCAAACTCTGAACCCTAAATCCTCGACTGTTCGAAACATGGACCCCTGACAGCACTCAGTCCTCGCCACGCCCAGGTCCCCTACCAAGAGGAGACGACTCCCACCTGCGAGGCTGCATCTCGTAAATGGAGAGCGATGACGATGCTCTTTGCTTGGCTGTGACGACCACGAACACTTGCCGTTGCTGCTGCCGTACCTGCGCGCCTCTTTAGCTACCGCCTGCAACTCCTGTAATTCATCCCCCTGGCCCATACTCCTACTCCGACTCCAGCTAGAACGAGACGGAAAGTTGTGGTTGATGGGCTAGCTTCACTGTCCGGTGTGTTACATGCGCGCATATTGGTCTCTGGTTCTGTGGTTTAAGCAAAATCGCGCTATGCATTGAAAAGCTGACGTTGAATTTCTGGGGTGCCCGAGGATGCCCCTGCTTCGTAGGAGGCTTCCCCAAGGCCTCCGGATTTGAGGTTTAGGGTTTAGGATTTGCGGCTTGGGGGCTCAGGGCACATAGGGTGTCATAGGGCCATAGGGCCTAGGGTTGAATATGGTTGAATGCCTTGGCTACGAGACCTGCGCCCCCGTAGCTGGTATAAACTGAACAGAGTTAGGCACCGGAGATAGAACCCTCAGAGTCGCCCCTGTAGAAGCCTTATGGCATAGCCATCCTTATAAGTTGAACCTGCGTAGTCACCCTTCAAGTAGTCCTTGCCTCAGAGAACATTTCTTAGCTTCTACCCATAGGCTCCATAGACGTTCCTTTTTGGGATTATATACCTTTTAGAATTCTATATATGGAACCCTAAAAATGGACTGCTATGAAGCCTATGGGTAGTAGCCTTCAGTCCCAAGAAGAACTACAGAGCTGCAATTTCAAGTGCTTCCAAGCTGCAGGTGGGATTCGAGCATCTCAACTTTGCCGGAAAAGCTTCAGGAGGCGAGTTTTGGGGTTTGAGGGTTTCGGGTTTGGGGGTTATTTAGGGTTTCGGGTTTGGGTTTACGGTTTTTTGAGGGCTTAAGTTAGCTCAGTCTAGCGCTTGAAAATGACCAGAAGGCCTTCAAGGGTCCTATAAAAGCTCTCGTCTCCTCGGCACCAACACTACCCATAGGCCCCAAAGTAGTTCCTTTTTGGGGCTCGTATATAGAATCCTATATGGGTAATCCCTAAAAGGAACTACCTTGGGGCCTATGGGTACCTCTATGGATTCAGACAAGTCTCCCCGAGGCTAAGCACCCAACCCTCGCGCGGCTTGATTAGACACTTGAGTGAGGCTGCTGAGAAGGGTCGCGGAAGTTGCGGATTCAGAAATCAAGGCCTCTGGAAGATTGAGCTGTCTTTGATAGGAGAACCTCGATGTTTCGGCATTGCGATTAGGATCTGGGGTTTAACATCTACCGGTTTTGGTTGTAATTTTTGGCAGAGTCTAAGGCTCATTGATATACCGCGCTCCCAAGCACCTTGAAGCTACTTCACCCCAAAGCCTTAAAGCCCCAAACCCCCAAACACCACAAAACATTCCCCAAACTCCTTCACTCCGAAACCCTAAACCTTAATAGTTACCTTAAGCAACCTTAAACCCCCTAACCCCTAAACTCCCCCCTAAACCCTCAAAAGCCCCCAAAAGAGCTGCAAGCCCCTAAAACCCCGAAACCCGAGGTAGAGCCGAAATCTCGCTGTACCGCCGGGGCGACACATCCGAGCTGGTCTCCGTGCGGCTGCGCCCGTGTGAGTCGCCAGAAGAGTCCGCCGCAGCTTTGATGAACGCTTTTTTTTTGGGGGGGGGGGGGGTTTGGGGTCTTCTAGGATTCTAGGGTTTGGGGTTTCGTGTTTTCGGGTTTGGGGTCTTCCAGGGTTTGGGGTTTCGTGTTTTCGGGTTTGGGGTCTTCTAGGGTTTGGGGTTTCGTGTTTTAGGGTTTTGGCGGAGGGTCTGGGGTTTGGGGTCTTTTAATGTTTGGGGTTTCGGAGTTTAGGGACTTCGGGTTTGTCAGGGTTCGGGATTTGGGCTTTAGGTTTTTTTGGGTTTAGGTGTTTAGGGTTTTAGGGTTTCGAGGTTAGGCTTAGGGTTTTAGGGTTTATAGGGTTTCTGGGCTTAGGGTATGTGTTTATCCCTTTCGGGTTTTCGCGTTGGGGGATGCTTCAGATTGCGGATGATGATTGCTTAAGGCTTCAGTCCCAAGTGCGTGGGCTGCAGGCACAAGGATGTTTATGGCCTAGACATCGCTTGCAGCTCTCGCCCGCTGCATGCGCCCTGGTTAGTTTCATGTGCACACTTCGTGCTGGCGAATCTTCAAGATCCTCGACAAGGCCATTTCTCACCGGACCGACGGGGAGTAGCAGGAGTCGTGACCGCCGAAAGGGTGGTCGTCGTGGCGGTAGTAGCAGCAAATTGAGTGGCAGAAGCAGCTCTAGCACATTGTAGCTTAGCCGACATGTGGAAGAGCAGCAAATCATAATGATGGGTCTTGCATGATTCTTCGCACCCCCTGGCCCAATCTTTTGCAAAGCTATAAGTGACCTTGGCTGAGGATTGCGTTGCCTGCAATGGCAAGGACTCTGCATCTTGTTGTGCTTCATGCGGGATGTCCTCAAAACAGCACTTGAGGCGCAGGATGGCGATTGATCATGAGCATGAAGAAGCATCATCGCGATCACAGCCATGTTCGTCAGCAATATGCTCGGCAAAGCGGACGCCGCCACCACCACCACCACCACCATGATTACTACTACCGCTACTCCTGCTGGTACGTGCTGCCACCGCCACGGCGACCACTGCCATGATCTCAACTATTGAACAACTATTGCTTCTTACGGATCTACCAGTGGTTTCAGCACGATTTGCTCGGATCTTGCCGGGGTTTCTTGTGCCAGCAACCTGCTACAGCAAGCATCATAAGCACGGCATAGACGGGTTGTGATCATGATAGCACTGTCTCGAGGATTTCGTGTTGGACGACACTGTCGTTGAGTTCGGGCGCAACGACACAGCTGCCACACTGTCCATACCGTTGCACCTGCAGGCAAAGTACAGAGCCACCCAGCATCCTTGCTGCAAGAGCACTCGCATACCCAGAGTCCAGGGTTTTGGGGTTTGTACGGCGTCAAAGACTAGAAGCGAGGAGACAGACTTTTCTCGTTGCGTCCCCGGGTCTAAAAGCTGCTGCCGATGCTGGTCCGCCTTCGCTCTCCATCTGCAGGAGGGGAGCATACCACATCATAGCCTCTCTTGGACTTGGACTTGTAAGCCCTGTGCAGTAACCCTTACAAAAAGGAGCCCTTTGTATAGCAACCCTAACACCAACGCATATTAACATACCCGTACATGGACCCCGGATCTCAGACGAATCACAGCTGATGGAAGGAAGGCTTAGTGGGCAGAGCTTCCAGTCCGCAATGCCTGGATCGTTTACATGGACGATCCGGAGCTTACGGTATAGTATCCCTGTAGTACGCTTTCGTTGCAACTCCTAAAGCAAGCCTTATGGTAAGCCCATACAATAACCCTAAGCTTTCCTAGCCTTAACTAACCATTAAACTAGCAGCTATATTAAGCCTTATGGTAACCCCTATGAGACTCAAAGGAAATGGCAAGTGCAGCTCCATCGCCGGCCTTCCCTCAAGTCCTTTACTGCCTCCCGGTGTTCTGAGTCTCTGCTCCAGCTCTCCGTGTGCATCTCTTGCTTATCTGCCGGCCTGCATGCGCAGGTGCAAGCCTGCCCCTGCATGCTCAACATGCATGTCGATCTCGAGCGCTGCCCCACAAGATCTCCATTCAAAGCTAGATTGATAATCTGACTCTCGCTATCACCATGTATTTGTATTATACCTTTTGCCTATGCTTGTTCGAGTCTCTGTCAATGCTTTTGTAGGTATCTATATTGGTATGTATGCATGTTCGTTTGTATGTATGTATGTATGGATGTAAGCAATCACAAGGTATATGAACGCGTGCACATGCAGTGTATGTGTATGTACGGGTGTGTGCATGTATGCATGCGTGGATGGAGATATGTATGTATACTAGCGTTTGTGATCTGATGTATATATAGTTATATATATATATATATATATATATATATATATGTCTGTGTGTCTGTCCGTCCGTCCGTCTGTTTGTCTGTGTGTCTGCCTGTGTGTCTGTCTGTCTGTCTGTCCGTCGGTCTGTCTGTCTGTCTGTATGCATGTACGTATGTATGTATAGATGTACACATGTTTGCATGTACGCATGTATCTATGCAAGGTGAGCATGTATGCAAAATGAACACGCTCTGTCCTTGCATACACAGTTTTTATTGGCCTAAGAGCCCATGTGCCTGAAAAGAATCGTGTAGTTCACCCTGTAAAGCCTAAGTATACACTTAACAAGTATACATGGAACCCAAAGGTTACATAGCTTTCTATAGAAGGCTGCATAACTTTGGACAGTTAGGTCGCAGACCCCTTGAGTCGAAACGGGCGTAGGATCTAGCGTCATTCGTGTTGCAATGGGGTTCAAGGGCTTCAGAGCTCGTATTCGGGCTTGAGTGATCAGGGTTTAGAGGTTTAGGGTTTAGGCTGCAATGTAGAGAGTTTGGACTTACGGGCTCAGGGGTGTCACCGTGTTCGAGGGCCATTGTGTTGACAAGGTATTTCGAGGTGGAGCTCGTGGAGGTGGTTGCGGGACGAGCTGCTTTGGGTGCCTTGTGACAGTTGGTTCGAGCGTAAGGTTGATACTGATCAATATAGGGGCCTTCATAATTACCTGTACTATTTCGGGGGTCCTTATTGTCATTGTTGTAAAATGGTCCCCCCCAAAACGCTATTCTAATTTTAACGCTACGCCGCCCGCCTCGGCTGTGTAGCGGCAGGGCGAGGGGGCAGTCGATGTTTTTTTATGCTAGGGCGGCCTGTCAAACCCCACCTTTACACGGTTGTTGATAGAAGTGCGAGGAGAACGGGCACAAGGGGGGTGGAGGGGGGGGGGGGGGGGGGGGGGGGATTCCGTAAACCTCTAAAGGGGTAGCTCTAACAGGTACCTACAGCAATGGCTGCATGCTCATACATATACATTCCGCTGCCCATTGGCTCACAGTGGTTTTACCATATTGAGACAAGACAAGCTCTCCTTGCGTAGCAAGACAAAACAACTACTGTCCGTGTGCAGGGCGCTGCCCTTTGATCCTTAGGGAATAAACTGGTCATACACCTCCTAACAAGGAGCATTTCCTTGTGGGTGTATCGGCACAGTTTTCTGGTAGCGGAGCCCGGAAAGGGCCGCCCGCCTCCAAAGTCCGCTACAGCGGTCGGCCTCGCCGAACGCTTAACCAAGCGGATAAGAGGCAGCACAATGTCGAGCTCGCATAGCGAAGCCGACGACAGTTCCCAATCCTCCGGGGGATATGAGAACGAAGAGACCTCCCAAGGTCCAGCCACTTATGTCGCACAGTCATATGCAACATCTGACCGCATGCTTGCATCATTAGGCATAACGCCCAAGATCGCGCCTGCCTATGATGGCACCACCTCGTGGTTTGAGTATGAACAGTTGATTGACGACTGGTGCGACATAACAACGCTGGATGACACCAAAAGAGGTCCGTCTCTCAAGACGAGGCTCTCCGGATTGGCCGCAGTACAAAAGGAATCACTGAACCGAGAAAGGCTTGCAGCCCCAGATGGAGTAGATTACTTCAAGAAGAAGATGCGTCCATTTTTCGTGAAAGGAGAACAGTACGTTTTCCTGTGGCGTTTCCTCGGCCTATTCAAGGCATGGAAGGGCAACCAAGACTTTGTGACTTGGATTGCCAAGTTTGAGATCGTGCTACAGCGCGTGAAAAACTCATGGATGGATCTCTTACCAGAGATAGCTCTGGAGGATGCCCATCCAGATTTCATGCAGGCTGTGCAGGCAGATCAAACCTTCTTGCGCCTACAGGATGCAACCGAGAGAGACACATACGCCGCACGTTTCTTCGAAACATGGAACAAGGAACGCCTTGATAATCATCGAAGAGCGTTTCCTCTAAATGATAATCTCCTAGCTCTCCTCTTCCTAGTGCAGTCCGACCTAAATGAGATGCAACGTGAGAGGTTGGTAACAGCATTGACCAACCAAGGTCACCGAATTGAGACCTACACGTACCCTGTGGTACGGCAGACCATGTTCGATCAGTTCTCAACGACCAGAACTGGTCTGCAGGATCCCAACATTCGGCACTCTTCTCACAAGAAGGACCGCCATGGAAGGAGAGACCAACGCCGCAAACGCGGAGGTCGAAACTTCCTCATCCTCGATCAGGGTGAATACGATGGAGTCGATGGATTCTGGCTCCAAGACGAAGACACCCTTGAGGAAGGCTTTCTTGCCGCCGAGGATGAAGAAGCTGTCTTCTGGACAGTTGATGACCATGAGGCCTTCGTTGCAAGGAGATTCAAAAAGGGAAGAAGACCAAGAATGCGTCCCGGATCACCGGGAAGAGCAAAGGGTGGCAAGCGAAAAGGACGTGGCCGTTTTAGGTCATACCGCGGAAAAGGGAGAGCCAACCAGGCAGAACATGATCCAACTGATTCCAGCTATTTCGGTAAAGGTAAAGGAAAGGAAAAAGGAAAAGGTGGAAAAGGCAAAGGAAAAGGAAAGGACAAAGGAGATAAAGGAAGCTCCTTCAAAGGTACAAAGGCAAAAGGCAAAGGTAAGGATACAGCTAAGTCTGCCTCCTTACAAGGAGACCAAACTGGATCTCCACAGGCCTATGAAAGTTCCACCGCACCGAGCTGGGATTCATGGTATGAGGACAGTTATTATACTGACTCCAGTTGGAATTATGCCGCTTATGACGATCAAACGTCTTATACATACTATGCATCACAAGCCTCACGAAGAAAAACACGGAGAAAGAAGAGAAGAAATCAAGCAGGATCATCAGGTAGAGGCACAGATCCGAGCGCGCACCAAGAACCCGTGTTCAACTCATCAGTGAGTTACGTGCCCCAGGTCTTTGAACCATCCGAGGGGCAAGGTGTTGAAACTGCAACAGCGGTGTTTCCGTTGCAGCACACCGTCCTATCTGCTCTCACAGAGCGGATCAATCTTGATAAGAGCCCTACCTTTGTCATACTTGACTCAGGTTGTACTAGGGCTATGGGTTCCCGCTATGCGGTGAATAGGCTTATCAAGGCCGTGAAGCAACGTGCCCCAGGCATGATTGATTTCACTTTCTCACCTTCGAACACGAAGTTCTCTTTCGCAGATAGTGAAACAGCTCTTATCAAGGAGCGTGTAACTCTATGGTTCAACACAACTCCAAGAAGAGATACAACCATAGAAGTTCTGGATCAGGGGAGAGTTCCCATTTTGTTCTCCATCGAACAGATGAGGAATCTAAGAATGACCCTCGAGTGTAGTCCCACAGCTGACCTAGCAACGTGTGAAGCTTTCGGTTTGTATAAAACCCCTCTTCCGATTAGTACCAATAACCATTTGGTATTGGACCTTCTAGGCTTCACTTCCACTAGGAAGTATCTCCCTAAATCAGGTACGTCGTTCAATGCGACAGAGACTGCTCTAGGAGCTAGGAAGCCAAAGGAAGAAGGAAGACCTTATACTAGGATCCCGGAAGGTCGCTGTCCAGCCTGCGCAGGACAGAAAAGGGCTCATACGTACCTCAAAGGTTGCGACAAGGCACCTGAGGGAGCAGCTGATCCACCACCGAAGGGCATTCTAGGTAAGAAGAAGCCTCTTCCATCTGATCCGGCAGAATCATCTGCCAAGAAACCCGATCCACCAGAACTATCTGGTGATGCTCCTGAGCCTTCCGAACCGCCGGAACCATCATCAGGCTCTAGAGACAAACCTGCAGAATCATCTGCACCGCACGAACCTCCAGAAGAAGAAAGACTTGAGGTTCCACCTGCGAAGACAAAGACTCCAAAGGGTCTTAAAAACCTTCTGAAGAAAACCCGCAAATATGCGGTCAAACCTCCTGTTGAAGAGAAGTCTACAGTCCCAGGAGCTGATGACGGGACGGAGGTAAGACCACTTGAGTCAAGAGAATACCCGGCTCCTGGTACAGACTCACCTACAGGTGAAGAGATTGTCGCAGAACCATCGCCATCTCTTCCCATTGCTCTTCGCAGGATTCATGAGAAGCTTAAGGACCCTGTAGAACTCTATAAGCTTCACCTTAAGCACCGTCATATGAGTACGGATCAGTTCAAGCGACGCACGAAAGCCTTACAGATCCCAAAGGAGATATATGAGCTATATGACCAACTGGTCAAAAAGTGTTCAGCCTGTCAGGAACACGTGAGAGCTCCTTCAAGAGCGAAGATTTCCGGTTTAAGATCAGAGACTTTCGGTGATCTCACCTTCGTAGATCACGGTGAGCTTCCAATTCCCGGCAAGATAGTCGCTTAATATTTCTTATTCTCTATGACGGAGCAACAAACCTGTTGACTTCCGAAGTAGTCCAGGATAAAGAAGAGCATACTACAATGTCGATTATGAATGACTACTTTGAGAAATTTCAGATCAACCCAAAGGTTGTAGTTGGAGATCAAGCATTCATGACTCCAAAAATGGAGGCTTATTACAATCGGCAGAATATCAAGCCTGTAGCAACAGGACCTGGAACACCATGGCCCAACAGGGCCGAAGCTGCTGTAAGATTGCTGAAGCATCAGATTAAGATCATACTTCAGATCCTGAAGGATGGTGACCCGCAGTATAACGGAATCACCATGAAGTATGGCAACCTCGTTCGACAAGCATGTTTGGCAAGAAACTCTTCGATTACCTATGGAGGAGTTACTCCTTTAGAAATGGCCTTTGGTAGGCGTCCTCGAGATGTTATAACACCAGAGAACGCTGATCCCAATCAGTTGACAGGTAATCCAACTGATACGGAAGTCACTGCGAGAGCCATTAAGGAGCTTGCCAACAGGGCTTACCAAGAGGCACGCCAATCTGATGATCTGCGCAGAGATCTTGCGGCCAGACTGTCAATGACCGAAGGACCTTTCTCTTGGGAGACAAGGTTTTCTACTGGTCAGAGGATAAGTCTAAGATTGGATCAACTGGGTCCAAACATGGATCTTGGCTAAAAGGAAAGGTGATCTCCGAACTCGGAGGATCCATGGTAGGTGTGGATCTTGGAACACGCATCGTCCGCGTTAATATCTCAAAACTGAGGAAAAATTATGACATAACATCTGATGTGGAGATTCCTCTCGCGCCTGATGAGGAAACTCTGACGTCAGAAGGTTCTGATCACGCAAGTTGCATGGTCACCTTTGATGCTTCCCTGCAGTCGACAGACCTAACGGTTCCGCATCAAGAGTGTCACTGGCAGGTCACCAGCACTGGGAAGATTGACTTCCTAGAACTCTACGGTGGATCTCCCCGTATGAGTCACAAGGCTGCCCTGTCAGGTCTGCGAGTAGGTCAGCCAGTCGACTTGCGTAGTGGTCTAGATCTTGAGCAACCGCAAGGTCGCTCCAATCTTCTTAGGATCATCAAGGAACAAGAACCTACTATTATTGTTATGTCACCCGATCACTCTCAGTGGTCTAGCTGGTACTCACAGTGGAAGAAAGGCTCTGCCAAGAGACTTTCTGTTTTAAAATTCTGTGAATCGGTCGCAGACCACCAAATGAAGCTCGGACGTTACTTTGTTCTTGAGAACCCATACTACAGCAGGCTCTGGTCTTCACCAGAAGCAAAACGCCTGTTTTCCAACCGCAAGATCAGCTATGAGGTCTGTAACCTACAAGCCTATGGCATGAAAGATCCAAAAGGATACTATGAATCGAAATCCTCGATTTTCATGCACAACCTGCCACCGCAGGTTCTAACTCCTCTCCAGAGGCATTCTGCCAAAACGAAATCTCCAACATCTCCACCAGGAGACGAAAAGGGTATTCAAGGCTACGGTCTTAAAACGAAACTCGCACAAGTGTATCCTTATGAATTCTGTGAGACCTTTGCCTCGTGTTTGGCAAGATTCCTGAAGAGAGATGCATATGCATCTCATCTTTCTTTGGTCACAGACATGCTAGAATACTCTGGAGATGAATGCCTCCAGGGACTTTCGGAACTTCTTGACCAGGAGTATTCACTTTTGACAGCAAATCCTCTCAAGGATTCCAAACTCTTGCAAGATCCGAAAATCAGATCACTTGTTGCTAGAGTAAATTCCTTATCGAGTAAAACTGAATTACCATTGCATCATTCCAAACCATCACCGTCCCTTGATGCCTTGGTGTCAGACATTACTCGCCTTAGATCAAGACTCTTACCAGGGTCTGGTTTCGAACAGTGTACTCTATACAGAGGTACATTTGGAACAGTCAAAGCACTCACCAGTGTAACTGATGGCGTTCTTGTCTTCTGGAACAAGAAGAAGCCCAATTCGACTATGACGTGTTGCTTGCCGCACCAGGTTTCCTGGAATAAAGTACACCCATCAACCTTCTCGGGGGTGCTCTTCCAGATGACAGGCGGCAAGACTTCACCGTCCGTGCGAACACCGCCGGATGTTATCATGTCGGACGAAGAGGTTTCGCCGTCAGACCCGTCAGAACCCATGAGCACTAATCGCTCACGGATCACATCTGACGATGTCTCTATGCCGGAACCAGATCAGCCGATGCCTCCCGGCACGCCGCCGTCGCGTCCTCCTCCTCCCATACCTCCACCGCGACTACCGGCCGTTTCCTCCGATGAGCCCGTGGCTCCTGCTCGGGCTAAGCCTCGCGTGCATCCGCCTCCTCGCGTTCCGTCTCCTCGGCGTCTGGGGGGTGATGTGTCGCCAAGGTCTTCATCGGAAAGGAAAGTTTCGCCGCACAAACAGAAATCACCTTCACAGGTGCCGACACCAAAACCTAAACCGAAGGCACATCCACAGGGACCCATTCTTCCGTTACAACAAGATGAAGAAGATTCTGAAGAAGAACTGGTCCCGGACGACCCCGGACAACCGTCCGCTCCTCCTCACACCTCTGGTTCACCAGAACCGGAGAGCGATGCCGAGTCAGAAGACACAAGGTATTACTCTGATGAGGAAGGTGACCTGGTCGTAGATGAGAAGGACTGGATCCTTCTCACAGAAGAACAGAAACTGTGCAGTAACACAGGTTCTTTCTCCATGCCTCGGTACATGCATGGCGGACCCGTAGACATCAGAGAGGTAACATCAAGAGTGAGGTCAGACCGAACACGGTATAAACCCACCAAAAGGTTCCGATCTGACATCCGTGAAGAGTATGATCTTCTCACGGAAGAGGACAAGGCCTTATCCCTAAGTTCCCCCAGGAACTCAGCAAATCTGACCCAGAAGGCACAACGGAAGGAGGCAACCGCCAAGGAAAAGCGTGAGATGAAGAAACAGTTTGATGAAGCGAAAGCAGCAGAATATCAGAGCTGGCTAGACAATGATGTCTTTGAGCTCGTCGATACACGGAAACTCGGAAACATCCGAAATTATGTCACTGGTCGATGGGTCCTGACTCTAAAAAGAGATAAGGACGGAAACTTCCTTAAGTGCAAGGCCCGATGGGTCCTAAGAGGTTTCCAGGATCGACAAAAGGACATACAGCAAACTGATAGTCCTGCTGCGAGTCGCCCAGGTTTCCGCTTGGCGATTCAACTAGCAGCTAACAAGCTGTGGAACTGACACACATCGACCTAAAGACTGCTTTTCTGCAGGGTGAAGCCTATGATGAGTCGAGAGACATAATCTGTCAGATTCCTCCTGAAGCAGGTTATCCTCCCTACATTGCAGCGAGGATGAAGAAACCCGCTTATGGACTTAACGATGCACCTCGAAGATGGTGGAACATCGTTGATAAGGCACTCCTGTCTTACGGCCTGGTGCCAACCCGTGCGGATCGCTGTACATATGTTCTGTATGGTAAGAAGTCTGCAACAGCAGATGCTGAGCTCAAGAAGTCTCAGCCTAAGACCATGGAATCAGCGATTGACTATCTCCTAGATCCCATAGCAGGCAACAATGCCAAGGGTAGACAGGTACATGGAGTAGTCTGTTTACATGTAGATGACCTGTGCATGGCCGGTGATGACACCTTTCGTAAGGCCGTGATTGAATCGATCAAAAAGGAGTTTGCAGTCGGTTCTGAAGACACGAACGATATTATGTTTGTAGGACAGAGATTAGTCTGGAAGGATGCTACAGCATCAGTGCCAGCACATATCTCAGTAAATCAGAACCTAGCTGTTGAAGCTCTAGAGGAAATTGTTTTTGATAAGAAGCTCAACAATGAGCAACAATGCACACCACAGCAGCACACTGCTTACAGAAGTGTTTTAGGACAGATCAACTGGCTACAAAGCCGGACTCAAGCTCACATCTGTTATCGCTTCAGTCGGTGTGCGAGTAAGGCTGCCAAGCCTACTATCGGTGATATTCGAGAATTGAACAAGCTTGTTAGGATTTTGAAGTCTACTGAAGTAGAACTGCGTTTTTGGCCGCTGAAAGGAAATCTCAGAATCCTCGGTTACCCTGATGCTTCCTACAGGAACAATGATGACAAATCATCTCAGAGAGCACATGTTATTTTCCTTGCTGAAGATCGAAATCCAAAGCTAAAGGGAATGAAACAATCAGCAGCAGCTGCTTCTTCCAAGAAGAACGATTTCTCTGAATCCTCTATTAAGGAAACATCCTCGAGAGGTAGCCTGGTGGATTATGAGTCTCACAAGATTACGACAACCACAATGTCCACAACAGTGGCAGAGCTTAACGCACTGATGCGTTGCTTTGGTACTTGCCTGTTCCTCAAGGGACTTTGGGCAGATCTCTCATCAGAGACCGTACCCATACATATCAGAACAGATGCGAACAATCTTGTGACAACAGCAGGCACGACACACCTTCCAGAGCAGAAGGAAACTCACCACCTCATTCAGATGCTTCGTAAGGAATCCAACTCTGGATCTTTAGATGACCTAGCTCATGTAAGCTCGAAGTACTGCCTAGCTGATGCATTAACAAAGCACTCGGCGCAACCTGATGAGCTTATCAAGGCTCTGGAAACAGGGAATTTACCAGAAACAGACATTCATCCACCCTTCCGTGAACTTCTTCAACATAAAGCTTTCACTGTTCGGTGGATCATAGACAATCTCAAGAATGCCGCCACAGCGGTAGCCTTCCTTGGAATTGATATCTCAACAGAGATTTACCGATTATTTTACTGCCAAGGAATATGGTGGTAGTCTCGTTTGCTGGTAGCACAACCATGTGCTGGATTTTCTATTTAGACTGTTTTCCGTCTAAAAGAAAATTTGTGTCTGCGAGCTGCGTTTTCATTAAGATCGGACATGTTCATGAGAATTATATGTTCTGTATCATCCGCAGCCGCTTTCAGCCTCGAGCCTCACAGCAATCAGCCTTTCGGGCTAACCAAGCTTTCCTGATCCTGTTTGGTCATTGTGCCGTAATGAGCACACGATCAAACTTCCGTAGCCGTGATGGACACGCCCTACCCAGGGCAGTGCAGGCGTACCATGAGCGACATCCACACATGGATAGCTCGTACCCCGAGTCTCGTCGGGAAGCATCACGTCGAAACACCGAACACGGTGGACACCGAATTCACAAACGTGAGAAAAATCATGAGCCTCAATTCATCATCATGAATCACCAACAGGTGTTCAATCCGCATCCAAGAGATCTTGCTCAATTGATCTCACAATATGGCCATGCGAGTAGAGCAAGGCTCACTCTAAACTCCAGACATGGAGTCAGGCTCTATGAAGGAGTCCTTCAAGGACCATGGGACAACAGTCCCCTTGTATACTGGGATAACAATGTCGGTAATCACGCTCGTGATCCACACCAGTTCTGTACGATGCTTGCACAACACCTTCAGACAGGCCTCCCACTGGAGGTAGAACAATGTGTGAGCCTTGATGGATCCGGAGAATATGACTATTCCTCCTCAGTGCCAAAACTGGCAGATGTAACAGGTCTCTCACCAGAGATGTGCTTCCACATTCTTTCCAAGACCAACAGAGTCGGAAGGTGGTTGGCACACTCAACAAGACACCTTCAGAACCAGCGCCCAGATCTCTTTGCTGGCCAACACAATTATCTTCTGGACATGTTCAAGTTGGCCGATGCAGAGCTCGCACAGTATACACCACAAGAGATCGCGCTTGGTGTCCTCCTCAACACTAAGTCTAGGTTTGTGGTCACCATGGTTTATAACAAAGATGGCAAGGCCGAAACCACAGATGCCGCCGTTAACATCCCACCGGATGCAAATGTGTTGACCATGAGCAAAATTTTCCTTTCGGCAGTGGGAGGACACGGTTCACGACGAACTCTACCAAGAGCTGAAGAACCAGATCCTGAAGAAGAGAGACCAAGGTCACACATGACCATCTCAGACTTCATGGCAACGGGGAGCAATCCTGTGCAGTCCCATGCACAGCGTCTCTCCACTAACGCGCCAAGGCCCGTCGGCATGGAGGATTTTGTTCGACAGAACAACCCTTGTTACATCATGCATGCCACGGACCTACAGGCATTATCCTCAATCCTGAGGCACGGTCTGGTACCATCAAACCTCCTAGCGCAGGTGGTCACAGCACCAGATTTCCAAGCGCTTGTGAATGAAAACAGTCGTTCCAACAGGGACACTGTTCAGTTCTCAACGCTAAACCTGGCGAATCCTAATCCGACCATGTTGCGTGCCAACAAGGCACTGCTTCTGGTCTTCGATGCAAATAACGTAGTAAACGAAGTCACAAACCTGTGGCAGTCGCAAGTAGGGATGTTTGCTACACCAGATGTAGTGCATGCCCGTACTCTTAGCGCCGTATTCGCACCCTCCGAAACACTCTGGTTATCATCGCAATACGATGAGCTCAAGAGCATCGGACCATGGTGGGCAGACCATTGCTCCGAACAGATGCCGTCAGCGACTTACGAGTCGAAGAAATGGTGCGCAAATTACGGCCGAGAAATCGAATCGGCACTTCGAAAAGTGGCAAGGCGAAATCTGCCACCAGAGCCTCCCAAGGCTAGATCTTCTCACAAGAAGTCTTTTTCTCTGCCAAAGACAGAGGCTGACACAGCTCCAAACCTGGAGCAAACCGCTTCTGCAGGTGAGGTACCTCCGAAAACGGAGACTACTGCAAAGGAGATCCATCCGAGATCCAAGCTCGCCCGGCAGGCCGAGGCTGACAAGGATCCGGACAGTCTTATGGGACAGCTCTGGAACTCCGACGGCACCAGAAGCGCCACCGAAGTTCTTAAGATAACGACAGGTCACAAACCTCCAGAACCTGTTCAGGATACTTCCGCCAACGTAGTTCCTCCCAAGGAAGAATCTTCTGGAACAGAGACGGAACCTGAGGAACCGGATCCTAACCAGGATCGTGACGAAGAATCAGACGATGAATCGGCATCAAGTGAAAAGAGCTCAAAATCTTCGTCATCCTCAGAACTCCGAGTTGATGTTAATCCGTCTCACAAGACGAACTCTGCACCTGCAGCGTCGGAGGAAAAGAAAGAATCTCCCACGGAAGAGATCACAGAGAAACTTAAGGAGGTCAAACTTGACCAACCAAAGCCTGAAACAGAATATGTTCAGAGTTCAGACGAAGAGCCACAGAAACCAAAATCTCCTAAAAAGGAGAAGGAGAAATTCCTAGTTCTCTTCGATCCTGAAACAGAAAGTTATTATCGAGTCAACCGAAGCAAGCTCAACCTCGAATACGAGGAACCTGCTGATGAGGAAGATCTCGTAAGAGAACATGAGCGCATCAGCGCTCGACTTCGAGAAAATCGCAAGCACCGAATCTCGAAGTCATCGTCTAACCCGGCTATGCAACAGGAAATGAAAGAGAGAATCTGGGTTAGTCGATGGAATCGAAAAATCCGAAGTCCACTCATGATCAAAGATTCTGAGGCTCCTGACGAAGAGGAGTGGGACAGACCCAGAGAGTCGGCATCTTCCTCCTCTGCACCTCCTACCAAGGAGAGATTTGTAGGAGTACGCAGGACAGCCATGAGTCTTAACCAAAGGATACGGCTGATGACACGACCAGATAATCCTCTCTGCGATCTTTGCAATCAGCCTACAGGCTATTTTTGCTATTCCTGTGGTACGATTGTATGTGCAGACTGTCGACTTACCCCACAGGGTAAACAACAGATGTGCGAGTGCGTCTTGCCAATCGATTGCCTCGAGACCTCTAAAGTGTCAGCAGGAATGACGTCAGAAGAGCGTCAGTTTTTATACGAGGCCATCCTCACACCTGAGGACGTAGATTTGGCAGTCCAGAAAATCAACATGTATTGTGACCACGCAAGAAATTTGTTCATGAGAGACCATCCAGGCGTTGATCCGTGTAGCTTTGATGATATTAGGAATAATCCTCCTAATACTTACGCCAGCTCCACAGAGGCTCCAACCCTGGAGGAATACAAGAGCATTAACAAGAGTCACATCAATATCAAGGACTCCAGAACAAGCCACCCGGCTTCTTTTCTCTCTCTTACTGGCTACGAAGACAAACTGGTGCTCGACGCACATTACGAGATAGTTCGTAATAGGATGGCCGGTGTTAACGAAAAGAGAGAACACATAGAGGGCTCAAACCCAGACAGCGTATCACTAAGCCTAGTGGTATGCAACTGGGGAAATATGGATCGAGCGCCGGTGCCAGCAGGGAATCCCAAAAAGAAACTCAAACCTGAGAAGGGATTCGATTACCACCCTCTTATTGACATGTGCTTCAACAATTCAGCACATATTACCCTCGTACTCGAGGCAGGAGCACTTGCGTCAAAGTATTCGATCGCAACCATGCGACAACATGAATACAGAGGGATGCTAATCCATTCTCCTCCCAAGGAGCCTGAGGCACCCTCAATGTATATTGGAGTCAAGGGTGACCCAACAACAGACATCTCTCTCGTCCACCACTTTTACCGTCACCGAACAATGAAGCCTAAGGCTGGTGGTCCCAAGAAGCGACTGTGGGCATGCCACGGTGCGGTATGCCGCCTCACCTTTGGGTACCACAGTACCATCCCGGAGGCAAAAGAATGGGTCCACCCATATTCCGGCCAGAGGATGACGAGAGATGAGTTCATGAAGATTATCGGATATGACCCTCTCAAGGGTAAAAATCCTGACAAGGATGGACCCACTGATGGCTCTTACCTCTCACCAGAGGCGTGTCTGACAATGTCGGACCTCGACCCTGCGCCGGTTCTCTGTGAATGGAACGGCCATGTCGAGGGTGATGAGCCACCAGAGGAAGACTTTGAGTCATACGCAGAGATCTTCTCACAAGAAGCATCAAACGATCTTGACGAGATGTGGTGTACAAAAGGGCCTTACAAGGTCATCACCATCGCGATCGTCCATTTCAACTCATACATGACTCATAAGGAAGAACAGAGGCGCGAACTGGTGAACGCGTTCCTCAACGAGGTTCTCCCTTTCAAACCGGATGTAATTGCGGGGGATCTCAATAATATTGCGTCGAGGCTCACCTTAAAAGGTGGAGACGTTCACCCGCGAAACGGTTTGTTTTCTCTATACCTGGAGAAGAAACTTGCAGCATTCAACAGAATAGCAGGAAGGCACTCACAAGTGCGACACCTTTGCTTGAACAACTCTGACCAGCACAGACTGGCACGTGCAGATCGTCTACCGCCGGAACCGGCGAAGAAAGTTGCTGACCTCGACTGTATCAACAGTTATATCCTTGACTGGAGCAAAACGCCGCACACGGCGTCACCTAGTCCAAGAGATGCTACACCTGCCGCCGAAAGAACATACTGGGAACGAGTCTCAGATATGTGGCAGGACATGAACAGAAACAGGGATATCGATATCCGTCTGTTTGTCTCAGTCAAGCAGTACTATTCAACTTTTTCTAACCTTGACCTGTGGTTGAGTCCCTCTGACAAAGATTGGCACAGCCCTTTGGGCTTCACGATACAACCAATCCTTACAAAAGGGAAACACAACCGGTCAGATGCCCAGGTTCAGAAGATCGCTAACAAGCGACAGGCTTACAAGCAGCGTAATGCTGAATACTGGGATTACAAAGACTCATTTGTGTATTCATCCGGCAACAGCTGGTACGACAAACAGCAACCACAAGGTAGCTATCACAGATATGGAAGATTCTGGGAAAGGCCAAGGCCTGAACGTCCCAGCGAGCCTGAAGGCCCTCCTCCAAGAAGGAGCCAGGCATCATCGTCCTCTTCACAACAAGATCTACCAAGATCAAGGTCCAGACCTCAAAGAACCAATATTGTTGACAAGCTCAACATGTCTTTAGAGGAACTGGACACACTTGAGGAACAACAAGAAGAAGAGCACTCTCCAACAAAGAGTGATATTGAAGAGCACGAACGAGAAACATCAAACCTGATGTCTGCTCAAAGAGATGAAGACGAACAAGAGGACGAATCCTCCAGCCGGAGAAGAAGAAGGAAGGCATCACGCCCACCGTCTGCTCCGAGCGGCAAGGCACTCAGAACAGCTGCCACAGCAGCGGGGTTGTCGGGCTGGTTCGGACACCGTAATCAAGGCGGTGCAAACGCAGAGTCTATCAAGACTGATGAACCTTCACTTCCAAACTCACTAACCAGTGAGCAAGATTTCTCCGTCTTCAGCATCGCGTGGAATGTGTTTCTGCTGCTAATGGGCCTACACTGGATGTGGAAGCAGCTCACCAGGGCTCCCATCAGATGTATGGACCGCCAACAATCAAATGCAAAAGCAGCAGCGAAACGACCACCACCATTTCTCGAACCCGAGAATGAACCACAGACGCGTGAACCTTTAGGACCCAACAGGGTCAATTCTGGAGAAACAACGGATTTGCGACCTGTGTGGCACACTTCCCGAAGCGAAGTCTACCATCTTTCAGACAGCTGTTACCAGCTCAAGCAAGCAAAAGATGTTTCAAGGAAGGTGCTGTGTAAAACCTGCCTCCAGGCAGTACAAGTTGCGGAGATTCGCAGGAACGATCCTTTTCAAAGAGGTGATACACGATCACGTGGCACCGAAAGGGACATTGAACGGTTTCAAACCTATGACGATGCAAGTACTACTCCTCATATGAGGCAATTATTCAGTGATGCATTGCATTCACAAATGGCCGAAGAAGCCATGCAGATTACCTATACATCAATCCCTAAGGGATCCTCGGCAAGAGCCAGAGGTACATCTGCACTCGCAAGTGCCTCATCGTCGTCAGTGCCCAAGGCAATGCCACCAGTGCCTAACAAGGCAAACATGTCACCTCCACCTAAGTCTCCTCCGCCAAAGGCGAAAGGAACAGTACCTTCAGATCCTCCGAGACCAAAAGGTCCTACCAGAAGAGGAGGTCAAAATCGGCGCATTCAACGAAAAGCAGCTAGAGAAGCCCATAACAGTGGACTCTGCAACCATGCAGACGCTGCACTTGGCGAAGCCAATCAAGGCCAGGCCATTAACACTATGTGCCGAAACATGGCAGTAAGACACGTCAGCTCTATCGATGCAACGGTAGAAGCAGCCGAGCAGTTTACACAACGCGTGCAACAGCACGTAGAAACATATGATGAAGAGGAACCGTGGAGCACGGAGTTTCTACCAGTCGTGGAAGTCCTATTCAGGAACTTGAGCAGCGACGAAACAACTGTCATACATGACAATCATACGGTAACTATGCCTATTGAGAAATATCTCGACCTCCTCAGAATCGCACAATCATTGCGAAACTCTATCCAGAGAGACAAGGAGGAAAGAAAGGATCATCTTGACACCATCCAAGATACTCTATCCAGAGTGGAAATCCTTCTAACAGCACTGAAGGACTCAAAAACAGTCTTCAATCAATTGGTCCATTCCTCACTAGAGATAGAGCGAAGACATAAAAACCTCAAAAATGTCCTTGAGACACTTTTTGACGACCAAAGCTCTGAGGAAGACCAGTCAGAATCTGACCATGAAGAAGTCCTAACTCCTTCTGCAGCACAGTACTGGAACAGCCTTCATGCCCACGCCTTATCTCCCTCAGGAGATGAAAGTGAAAGATCATGGGCGTCCTCAGACGGACAGCTTGAAAGAAGAAGGGCCGAACGGGCAAGGGCTAAGCAGCCACAACCGGCTAAAGCCAAGGCAACTCCAATCAGCTCACAAGCTGCACCAAAGGCCGAGCCAAAGGCGACCACATCCAACCATGGATATGAAACTGCAGACGCCGCCTTCACCAGGGCTGAGAACAGATTACTCGGAATCTTTTCAAGTTCCGAAGAAGATCACTCAGACCCGGATGAACCACATCCGAACGTCTATGCTCGAGCCTATGATCCAAACCTGGATCCGAATCTGAGATAAGAAAATTCTCAGAGTTTCACAACAGTGAATCACAAAGCTCTAACAAGAGCACAATGAAGGGCTGCATAATTCGGTAGAAGAACATTACCAGACCTGATCTTGTACAGATGATCTCTCTGACCAACATGCATGAGTGTGTGCAAAAGGAGTGACCTCAACAGTGTACTTCAGTGCTATACCTAGCATAAACAATATGCTGTTTTTATCATGAGTCCAAACTCCGCAACTGTGACAGTGGGCATAATAGTATATGTGTGAATGTGCGGCCATGCTTCCGGTAAAAGAAAATTAGTGTCTGTTTGATTCCGTAAACCTCTAAAGGGGTAGCTCTAACAGGTACCTACAGCAATGGCTGCATGCTCATACATATACATTCCGCTGCCCTTTGGCTCAAGTGGTTTTACCATATTGAGACAAGACAAGCTCTCCTTGCGTAGCAAGACAAAACAACTACTGTCCGTGTGCAGGGCGCTGCCCTTTGATCCTTAGGGAATAAACTGGTCATACACCTCCTAACAAGGAGTATTTCCTTGTGGGTGTATCGGCACAGGGGGAGGGGTGCTTCTTTTCCTCCAACTTGTTAAAGCCTCCCGGCCGCGCAAAACAGGAAATGACAAGACGGAAGGAAGCAAATTACTGCAAGAGTTTTTGCCCAAGGCACGGGGGGGGGAAGGGGGGAGGGGGGGGGGGGAGGGGGGGAGGGGGTGGGGGGAGGAGGGGGGTGGGTGGGGGGCGGGGGGGGAGGGCGCCTGCGAGGGAGAGGCAGGCCAACAAATCAGGTGAAATGAAGGGAAGCCGGGCAAGGAAATGAACGCAAAAAACGGTGAGGGTACCTGAGGTAACCCCCAAGACGCCTGGGCCTGTGGCCTCGGCGGATTATTAAGGCCCCTATGTTAGGTCTAGGTTTCTGCCTCCTCTGACTGTCTTTTTTCAGCCAAGAAGGGAGTCCGAATAGCATCGCAACCCAAACAGGAGCAGGCTTTGTCTTGGCTTCTTTCCCTGCCCTCCTCTACAGTAGAAGCCCAAAAAGTTGGAAACCCAATAACCTCAATCCCTAAGAGTAGTGTTTAGGGAATCCCAGCTTTATGGGGTTTACTGTAGAGCATAAGCAGCCCCCTTCCCGAAAATGCTGCTGTCGCAGACTCTGGTGCTGACGAGGAGGAACAAACCCCGGCTCAGGCGTGTTTGCGTTGAGGACAACTGTGTGCCACATTCCCGAAATCAAAAGCGTAGCTGAATGACCGACTGTTCAACCAAAAAAGACGGTAGCGGATGCAGAACCAAGAGGACAGTCCAACGGTCCGCTAAATTGTCTTACTTCCTTGTTAAGACCCTTTTCATAAAGCTGTTTGATGTTGTTGACGATTGCTGTTGTTACGCTACTATTTTATGATTTGTCAAAGCATGCATATTGCCGTTGAGTAGTAGCAACACTGCTACGCAACCACAACTACTATGTGATCTGTACACATATACATACCAACGGTGAAAGTGCGAGTTCTGCTTATGCATCTCAGGACAAATGCTTGAACCGTGAATCCGAAAACTCTACAGTTCTAATCCCTAAACCCTCGAGTGCATTCTATACTTGTCGTACGAGCAGGATAAACTTCAGACTGCAACCAATGCTGCCCTTGTATCATGATGAAAGGATCAGTATCACCAAATGCTGCAAAGAGAAGCGTAAGACTAGCCCAGAAGTACAATACAAGAAGTACTTGAACCGTTGAGCTCGCTTCGCACCCACGACCGAGGTGGCCCCACAATTGGTCTTGAAACCGAGCACCGCAAGGCAGGGAGCATGCGATGTCTGTCGCACTACTGCAAGAATCATAAGAGTGCTTTTCCTGAATTTCTTAACTTAAGAAATGGAAACCCCTGCCCCCCCCCAGCTTGAATTCTACACCTGGTGAGCCATCTCCTCGTACAATAAGCAGCCGTCGATCTTTGATACACTGGACCTTGAGGTAGCGATTCATGAGTGCGGCTGGAAGCTTGCCTAATGCTTTCCAAAGAGCCGAAGGCTAGTTTGAGCAAGCCGAGGCTGACCACATGCCAGTGGGTTGAACCGAAGGAACCCGCCACAAATGATCTTGAAGAATCATCTTCATGAGGCAAGCATGGGCAGGCATTATCTTGCACACCCCGAAACAGACGGAAGGGTACAGTTTGACCTTGGCGGGGTTGCACTGCCCGAGCCATGTTAATGTCCATCCGATAGTGGTGAGAATGTGAGGCGCAACAGCAACGACACAGCACCGTCATCGTTACATAATGGTATTACGACTCTCAATTAGAAGGACAACATGTATCCTTCCGGTGGCAGTGAACTTTCCGATGATTCTTGAGCTTGTTTATCCACATTCCCAGCACTCCACACCAGGCTCGAGTCTACATCTTCAACGACTACGCCTTCCCGTGCAACGTCCCCAAAGAGAAACGGATCCTTGACGGATTTTGGGTGCAGCTTTACCCCCCTCCCAACAATGAACCTATCTTTCAAGGGTTTCTTATTGTGATTTGTTTGTATATGCCCTTCAAAACGTAGGTTTCCTGCGTTTGCGGCACGGTTCTAGGTTCACACCTTCTGTTGACCCAGCGAAGTCTATGGCACCGCCAGCGATACATGTCAATTGCAGCTTTCAGAATCAAACCCTAAACCCTAAAATTAAGCCCTGCAGTTAGGCTGATCGGAAAATAAGTGGAAAATCGGACGTTCGGGGGCTCCAAACCGCAAGGCTAAAATGCCAAAGGCTGAACCCTAAACCTGAGACGCTACGGTTTAGGGTTTAGGGTTGGAGCCCAAGCCCAAAGCCTAAGCCTTAAAGCCCGAAATCCGAAGGCCTCAAGACCCAAGAGGCCGTAGCAAGTTCTTTCTACAAAACCACTAAAAGGGTTTAGGGTTCAAGGGTTCAGGGAGTATTATATACTACTACTAAAAATATTGGTACTATTGCTATTACGAATACCATGATTACAACTATTGTGAATATTTCTATTACTATTACTATTACTATTATTCTTCATTATTATTATGACCATTACGATTACGAGTACGGGTACGATTACTGTTGCCATTCCTATCTATTACTAGCTATTTCGATTGCTAGTATTAGGGTTCAGGGGACTCTACCATGATGGCCGGAGTCGGGGCTTCATGTTGAGGCAACTTTAGATGGCTTCTTAACCTCGGGTTTGAACGACTTTGGTGGGTTTTTTGCTCACTTCTACAAATGTGCTAATTATCCTGATGGTTGAGTATATATAGCCCCAGTTAAGGGTACTTGTAACCTTACTTACCTAAGTCCCATGAACCTCCAAGTAGAGCGCGGTAGTATCTCGGATTTCCTGCACATCTTTCAAGCGCGCATCCGGTGAGCTCACTTGGACTCCAGACAACCCTCTAAATTCAGCCCTAGAACCCCCAACACCAGACATCCCCCGCCTTAAAGCCTAAAGCCCTATTTAGCTGCCTAAACCTTGAACCCTAAACTAGCTTCCTAAACCTTTCGCACCCCCAGACCCCGAAGCCGAAAGCCCTCACTTCCGCATCCATAGAACGCCATGGAGGATTGCATGCGGACCAGAGGCATCATGCAACAGATCTCGACCCTCCCGGAGTCCACAGAGGCCTCTCTGGAAAGGGCCAAGCAGACCGTGAGCGTTCATGGCATGGGAGGAACCAGCTTTGAGCTGGAGATCAACTCTGGCGAAACGGGTTGGAACGTAGCAGAACGCATCGCAGCTGCACTTGGCCACCCTGCGCAGTTACTTGTGCTGACATCCGGTGGTTGTGCCATCAACCACCACCAGCTGCTGCTGCCTCAAGTCCAGCACGAAGAGATCTGGTACGTGGTGCGAAAGCTCGGCGCGGGTCGTGTCGCGTTGCTGTGGGAGCGCCTACTCGCGGAAAAGACTCTGGCTCCGCCTGATCTTGTTGCCCTGAACGAAACCACGTCACTCACCTGCCATTCCAATCAGAGCTTGGATGGCATCCACCTACCCAACAGCCTGCAGAGTTTGACATTTGGCTTCCACTTCAACCAGAGCCTAGATGGCGTACAACTACCCAGCAGCCTGCAGAGTTTGACGTTTGGGTACCCGTTCAACCAGAGCTTGGAGCGGGTCCAACTACCCGGCAGCCTGCAGAGTTTGACGTTTGGCCGCGAGTTCGACCAGAGCTTCGCGGGCATCCGACTACCCAGTAGCCTGCAGAGTTTGACGTTTGGCGCCGAATTCAACCAGAGCCTGGATGGCATCCAACTACCCAGCAGCCTGCAGAGTTTGACGTTTGGAGCCGAATTCAACCAGAGCCTGGATGGCATCCACCTACCCAACAGCCTGCAGAGTTTGACATTTGGCTTCCACTTCAACCAGAGCCTAGATGGCGTCCAACTACCCAGCAGCCTGCAGAGTTTGACGTTTGGCGAGCGGTTCAACCAGAGTCTGGATGGCATCCAACTACCCAGCAGCCTGCAGAGTCTGACGTTTGGCCGCGAGTTCAACCAGAGCTTGGAGGGTATCCAACTACCCAGCAGCCTGCAGAGTTTGACGTTTGAGTACCGGTTCAACCAGAGCTTGGAGCGGGTCCAACTACCCAGCAGCCTGCAGAGTTTGACGTTTGGGTACGTGTTCAACCAAAGCTTGGAGGGCATGCGACTGCCCAGCAGCCTGCAGGGTTTAACGTTTGGCGCCTTGTTCAATCAGAGCCTGGATGGCATCCAACTACCCAGCAGCCTGCAGAGTTTGACGTTTGGTGCCGAATTCAACCAGAGCTTGGGCGGCATCCAACTCCCCAGCAGCCTGCTGAGTTTGACGCTTGGCTTCAACCAGAGCCTGGATGGCGTCCAACTACCCAGCAGCCTGCAGAGTTTGACGCTTGGCTTGAACCAGAGCTTGGAGCGAGTCCAACTACCCGGCAGCCTGCAGAGTTTGACGTTTGGTGCCGCATTCAACCAGAGCCTGGATGGCATTCAACTACCCAGCAGCCTGCAGAGTTTGACGTTTGGTGCCGAATTCGACCAGAGCCTGGATGGAATCCAACTACCCAGCAGCCTGCAGAGTTTGACCTTTGACGCTCGGGCCGAATTCAACCAGAGCCTGGATGGCATCCACCTACCCAACAGCCTGCAGAGTTTGACATTTGGCTTCCACTTCAACCAGAGCCTAGATGGCGTACAACTACCCAGCAGCCTGCAGAGTTTGACGTTTGGCGAGCGGTTCAACCAGAGTTTGGATGGCATCCAACTACCCAGCAGCCTGCAGAGTCTGACGTTTGGCCGCGAGTTCAACCAGAGCTTGGAGGGTATCCAACTACCCAGCAGCCTGCAGAGTTTGACGTTTGGGTACCGGTTCAACCAGAGCTTGGAGCGGGTCCAACTACCCAGCAGCCTGCAGAGTTTCACTACACGGTTTTTGTGTGTCGGCACGTCGTGAGCAGTGGGCTGTTAGGCAAATTTGGTACAGGGCGCCCATGTTTGAAGTATCTGACCATCCACAAGAGCTTCATTTTGATTTTCGAGTTTCGGCTTGAAGGGTTGAGGGTAAATGGTGCCAGTTAAACCCTAAACCCGAGCTAATTATGGGGGTGCCGTTTGCTTGCTCCCTAAGTCCTAAAAACCCTACAGTAAACCTCACATCCAAAACTTGCGGCCCCAAATCTGAAGCCCTGCAGCCCTAGAGCTAAACCATAAGCCCTAAAATGCGAAGCCCTGCGGCATTCTGAACTAAACCCTAAATCCAGCATCTGACTCTTGCGGTATCCCAGGGAGTCCAAGTTCTGGATCACCTGGTACTACCTGCAGGACATTTCAGCTGCTCTTCTCAGCCAGGTGAGCAAAAGGCATCGAGGGTTGAGGCATGTCTGGCTATCTTCAGCATGGTTGCGTGTTTGCTTGTGGCGTTGGCTCGTTCTGGAAAGCCAGAAGCAAGACGAGTAGCTTGACGACAAGCCCTCTGCATTTCACGCAGTCTTCATCTAAAGGCGTGAAATCAGTTGGCAGAATGTGGAACTCGGGAACCCAACGCCGCTCCGACGAAAATAGCTTGACAAATTAAATTGTCGTGCCGGTAAGGTGCCGGATGGCAAGGCTATTGTCTGAATACGAACATGTTTCCCTCAGGTTAATGCAAATGCCGCTGTCATTATATACAAGCTTGATGGTGATGATGGTGATGGTCATAATGATCGTGATGGTTGTGATGACGAACGAAGACCGTACCCTACACCCTGAACGGCTGTACTGTAGACAATACCCTAAGCCCTAAAGTTGAAACCAAACTAAGCCATTATTCTACCCGGACTTCAAAGAACTCAAGTTTGAACCCAAGTACATGCCGAGGCCCAAACCCCTATTTACTTCCCTGGCAGGAGCGCCGTTTGTCGAGAGGTCTCCGATGGTGGAAGACCTTGGCGGGCCTTTTGCATCTTGGCGTTTTCTGCTTCTCACAGCCGTAGGGCTCTGGGTTTGCGGTGCTGGTTTTCGCAACTGAGCGTGATGCACGACACTTTACTGTTGAGAATGCTGCACTCCCGGTGCTACATCACGAACTCTGCACGAGCGGCCATCTCCTGCATGCAAGTTCAGCCTGCTGCTGAGAACCTAGACCTAAACTGGCCCCAAACCCTATCTTTCCTAAACCCTAAACCCTAAAACCCTAAACCCTAAACCCTACAAGCCTCTTGAAGCGAGGTATCAACCGGCTGCAGCCTCAGTTGACAACGGCGTGAGTGCATGGCGGTCGTGTCAGGTCGTGATGTTAAGAAGTCTAAACCCGAAACTCACGCCGTCTGCTGCGAATGGACATGTGGGGAGTGCTCCAAATTAGAATCGATTTTAGGGCCCTTTTCTTTATTAGGGCGGCGTACTATTTTGGGTATACCCAAACAGGGGCCCTAATTTAGAGAACTACCCATGTATTGAGTCAGCTGCCGCGACGCCCAAACTGATCCCTAAGGTCTTCTCGCGAATAGTCCGAGTACTATAGAAGCCTAGATAATTGCCGATGCTATTTTGGGGGGCCTCTTAACAGACTTATAGTATAATGGGCCCCAGAACCCATTATTATGGCCCTTATATTATAGAACCCTACTATAGACCCCTTGTAGTAACCATTATAGATCCCTTTAAAGGAAGCCCTGTTCTAATTATTAAGGCCCCTAGATCAGGCCAATAGAGCTAACGTCTCAGACTGAGATCTTGTTAAGGGATTTAATTTAAGTTGCCATAATAGGGAAACCACACCAATTACTATAGACTAGTTCCCGAGTATGGTAACTTAAGTTAAATTCCTTACAAAGTGCCCAGCCAAACTCAGATCCACAGCGTTTGCGTCATGGCGTTGGTCCAAAAGCTCCTCGACCTGGGCGTGATAAGACCTGCGGCGTTTAGGGTTTAGGGGTCCAAAATCTTTAGATTAATGGATGCCTCGAAACACAAAACGAGGCGGTGCAATCCTTGAGTTAGAAGCTTCGTTTTTAGGAAGCCCTATAAATCGCGCAGGAGGCACTGCTTATATAGTTCAGGAGGTGTTGGGTCCTTGGTCCCGCATTGGAGCTGTGGGTTATGGGCGGAGGGGTTGTGAGCTCAAGGGATTCTATGCTCAGGGTATGTTGGGGTTGAGGCTTTAGAGCTTATTGATGGATTTGGGGGTTTAGAGTTTTGGGATTTGGTTTTCATACATAATTCAGACAAGTCTCGCGGGCAGTCCCGAGGGCGGCGGCTTCTGCAGGTCATGTCAGATCATGCCACTTGTGCCGTTCCAAAAAGCTGTCATTGCGGCAACATGGGTAAAAAAGCACGTGCAAACAAGTAGCAGAGAGGTCAACAACAAGGGGGTTTGGCATGGAAGTCATATCCCTACGACGCCGCGCCCAAACCCCGTAACTTCAAAAACCAGCACCACACACCACACAAACCCGTGTAGTAGTAGTAGTAGTAGTAGTAGTAGTAGTAGTAGTAGTAGTAGTAGTAGTAGTAGTAGTAGTAGTAGTAGTAGTAGTAGTAGTAGTAGTAGTAGTAGTAGTAGTAGTAGTAGTAGTAGTAGCTCAGCAGCAGGAACAGCAGCAGCAGCAGCAGCAAGAGGTCATGAATGAGTCATATTATTTCGACTGATAGCGGGACTTTCGGTGGTGCTAATAGTTCTGGAGGTCCTTTTGTTGCGCTGCTTTTGCTGTTGTCGGTCGTTTAGACCGCTGGCATTTCCCGATGACGCGGGAAAGCGTCCTATGTTCAGTAGGTGAGGGGGGCATCTGACTTGAAAGCTGACAATTTCGAAGGAAGCAGCGAACTGCAACAAAGTCCGGCTAAGGGAAGCCCTCGACCGGGTATCTGACCCAGACGCTCCTGGAGACAAGCTGCTGGAGCTTACCATTCTCGGCTGCTCGGACTTGAGCCCACAAGCCTAAAGTAGGTCAGCGGCCTGCGGCTTGCACTTCCGCTGGTGTATTGCGGGTTCGGCTGCAGTTGTAGGGTTGTCTCGGTACAACCGTTTTACAAATTACACCACCGTGCGAAAAACAGATTCTAAAGTTCGGGTCCATGGTCCTGTTAAACTAGGACCATGGTTCCGAACTTCCAAACAGATGTTCAATCCCATCAGTCGAGGCGTGGTATCGTTCCTGTCCTTGGCGTTGCTCCGCTGGGGGGACAAGGCTTTGCCTGGTTTAAGGCTTTGAGGGTTTGGGGGTACCGGGTTTATTGCGAGGCATGGGTTCTGTTTACTTGTGCTAGTATTGTTTGTTGTTTTTTGTTTTGAGTTCAACGGCTTGTGCTCTCGGTTTCAAGGCTCTCAGGGCTTTCCCGGGTTTAGGGTTTGGTGCTTGGGGGGGGGGGGGAAGAGTTCGCTACTACTTTCAGATACTCCAGGATCCTTTTCTGCTCACCCCACACTACGCGAAAGACGTTCAACCCCTGAATCCCTCGCCTAAACCTCAAGCGACACGTCCTAGACCCTAGCTTCTGAGCCCAAGACCGAAGAAGCCCTGAGCCCTGCATTCATATTATATCATATTATATTATATAATTATATTATATTATATAATTATATTATATTATAATAAGCCGCGATCGGATACCCCGTGGCAGCGTTGTGATCTGTTGGAGTGATATACTTCAAAGGTCTATTTTCGGGGGTTTATGCATGGTCCAGGCCTTTTTAAGGTTTAGGGATGACCCTAAAATTTGAAACCCCTGAACCCTATATTCTTTGTGGGCCATTTGGGTACTTTTGCTTCTGGGATGTGGGGAGCTGGCGAAAGGTGGCGACTGAGAATCGCGGTCGTGCCCTGGCAGCCTTGCAAGCTTGTGCTTTGCAGTCTCAGGGTTGGGGGTTCAGAGTTTAGAGGTTGAGGGTTCAGAGCCTAGGGGACGGATGAATTCCCCGATGTCCGCCTAGAGTGGTGAATCAAAGCGTGCGCGAGTGCATCTGGGCAGACCGGTGTGTGAAGACGGAGATACCCGCCCTAAAGCCTGAACCCTGAATTCGCTGAAATAACGATGGAGGTACCGGTGGCACTCGCATGGTGCACCGACGACAGCTTTTCGCGAAGCTCCTGATGCTGGATGCCGAGGACTGTACTACATCGAGGGTGAAAGTCGGGAATCAAGAGAGCCCGATCAGCGTTCTTCCGGGGTACTACTTCGAGGATAGTTGCCACAAGGGGTGCTGTACCTCGCAGCATGCTCCATCATTACAAGACCCTCAAGCCTGCAACCCACATCCTTAACCAAGAGCCCTAAATCTTGAACCCCGGATCCTCAGCCCGGAACCTCAATCAGCACACCTGTAGTCCGAAACCCGGCACTATGACTTCCCAAGATCAAAAGCCGCAACAGAGCCCCAGGAGCTCTCCAAGGTTGATGGCCACTGGTGGTTCTACGTTGGAGCACCTCGGATGTCCTTCATCAGCTAGCGAGCTCCAGAAGGAACTGATGTGTATAGGGGCTTCAAGTGCAGGCCAAGATTTAGCGTAGAAGGCTCTTTGGTGAAGCAGCCGCCCCCGCCCGCGCCTTCCCGGCCATGTGCCTGCGAGGTCAACAACACGGATGTCATGGCCAAGGATGCCTATTATCAAGGCAGCTGGCACTGTCATGTGGAATGTAGGCTGAAGGAGTTGTCCACTTGGACGCCCACAGAACGATAACAGACAATGCATCTACTACTAGTAAGAGTCATGATCATACTGCAGTAATACGACTACCAAAATACAACCCTTTTTGAACTCCTAACTTCAAAGCGTTGACCCGCAACCCATCAGCACAGGGCCACCCTTTCCGGCACAGATTCTTAAACCCTGACTGAAACCTTTCCTCCAAATTGCCAAATGCCCGCAAGCGTTGACTATGGAGCCCCTAGGATCCGTATCGGAGTTTTGGGAGTACCTTACCTTGGGGTCGTTACAGCAATACGGATCCTACTCATATTTGGGGTATTGTATCAGGGTCACCTATTTTCGGAAACTCCATATCATAGGGATCTCGGTTTAGGGTTCGGGGTTTAGGGTTATTGGGGTTTAGGGTTTAGGCCGGCGTGACGTTGCGAGCCAGTTGCAAAAGGGGGCTAGCCTTCGACAAAATGACACGCACAATAGCGACCCTTTGCGACTATCACCGGAGGTCCTCTTATTGCAGTAGCCTAAACCCTAACCCTAAGCCCTAGTAGCCCTTGAGCAGGATTCGTGGTTCTCCAGAGTGGTTTCGGACTCCTCTTGTCCGTCGCCATGATCTGCTATGCCGGGCCCTTAGAGGGTTCCTTCACCGGTTTGGGGTTTAGGGGTCTAGGGTTTAGGGTGCCCGCTCTCCTCCCCAAGACACTCAGAGCGATGTGGAGTGAGTTCTTGCCAAGGCTCAGCTAAGCAAGCTCGCGGAGGAAGATGTGGGTCGAATCCTCAGCTGGTTTATGGCTTTGCTGGAGCTGTTTCATGATACTCTATCATAGAGTTCCCTATTCTAATCGTAGCATGCCACGTTATGGGGTTCTGTTGAGGTGGGATGGGCCTATTCGACTTAGGTTAAGTGGGCTCTTGGGCTTTTCGGGTGCAGTTCAAGTCTGAGGAACTGGAGGTTCCGGGGTTCGTGGAGGACGGCGTTCAGGGCTTATGTAGGGCGGATTTAGGGTACAAGTTACCCCCAAGCCTTACATCCTATGGTTTAGGATCAGCCCTGTACGAGGTTGAGGGTGTAGGGATTCAGGGTTCGAGGTTCAGTGCGTATGTGGAGTTCGGCGCTTGCTGTAGAGAGGTCTGGGGGTTTAGACAAGCAGCCATACGGCCGGTAGAAGCAGTTGGCAGTTGGCATGAACCCTACGTAGAATATATTCCCACCTGTCCAGGGTTCTTTTTGGCAGTGCAGGGTTGAGCTTGAACGGTTCAGGACTTGGAGTGTACGGGGGCTCAGTACTTCACTCGGGGCATTGGGGAAACTGAAGGTGTTCAAATCTCCAAATCCTAAGCCCCGAATGATACGCCGACACCAAAAGCATAACAAAAGCTCCGGTGGGTTGAGTGCTTGGGGCTTCGGGGCCACTGGGCTTACGGGTTTGTCGAAGGCCTTCTTGCTTTTGGCTTCTACTGTGCCCAGGCCCTAAACCCCGAACTTCCGCCCTAGAACCCGCTTCCGAGAAGAGGTGATGAGTTGGTCAATCTCATCATGCCGACAGTGGCCCTGGTGGCCACGGCCATTCACCAAGCACTCTTTGAGGGTTTATGATCTAGGGGTCGGAATAATTACCAAAGTTATTCCTTAGGGATCCTTATTGTATTTAAATTTTGCACTATACAGGAGCCCCAAATCCTATTCTAAACATTAAAACCCCTACATTATGGGATGTATGAGCCCTACACCCACTGCCCACCCACCAAAGTCCCAAAACCCTGATAAAGCGGTAAGTGCCCTAAAGCCCTGGAGGGTGGTGGCTTCATGTTTGCAGGGCTTGGAGCTCGTTTCTCAAGCTAGTGTTAGGCGGGTGGGGTGGGGGGTGGGGGAGTTGGTGAGGGAAAGAGAGGGAATCTGACCTTGGCAGGCAAAATAGCTGATGGGGCATTGTCTTGGAATTTCGGAGTTTCAGAAAGTGCATCAATATCACCACCAAATGCAGCAGGATGCTTCTGAACAGAATTCCACGGTTAGGGATGTCTGTTTCCCTCTATATCATGCAAGCCCGGGGAGAGGGTAGTAGAGTTGGCTGCTTCGCAAACCAAGAGCCGGGTCAGGGCTTAGAGAAAGCTTTACATTTTTACTATTATTACAATGATTACTAGTAGTACTACTATGATTATTATTATTACTATTATTGTTACTATTGTTACTATTACTATTACTATTACTATCATTACTACTGCTATTATTGGTATCATTACTTACGTAGCTTGTGACTGGGATAACGTGTGGCAATAATGTTATCGTCCGTATCCGCCCATGAACCCCGAAGTCTGCCTGGATGAGCTGAGGAGCCTACGAAAGCCGCCTTACAAGCTAGGCCCACATCATACAGGGAACTCCAGAAAGTTGGAATATGGTTTCATGGTAGGATACCCTATAATTTACCATAGAAGGGTAAGGATAATCATATTCCAACTTTCTGGCGTTTGCCTTAAGACATGAAGCCCCGGAAATATTGCCTCAGACTCTGCTTGCGGCTGCAACCCCCAAAAGCCAAAACCAAGGAATGCGCGGAACAGATAGCAGTACTATGTCCCCTTGCAGTCCACATTAAAGCCATAGTATACTATACCCCCCTCCCGCCCCAACACCCTGTTCAAACTATTGAGGCCTGTAACCGCATTAGACGTGCCCAAAGCTGAGCCGTACCAAGATGTTCCTTTGCGCCTTCGCCGTTCTTCGGCTGCCGAGGCAGTTCAGTGTTAGATGTATCAAGAACTACCGAAGGCTTTAGGGTTTATGCAAGACGCCACACGGACGATGAAGAAGGGTTTAAAGTTCAGGATTTAGGGTGTAGGGTTTAGGTCAAAACCTAACCAGACCTTCTATCTCGCCGCTGTTTGACCCTGGACACCTACTGTGTGGTCCTACCCTTATTGTTTGAAAGGTTCAGGGAGGGTAATGGTATTCTTGTAGGTTAAATATCATGAATTGTATGAATTTCCAGGGACCTTACCAAAAATTGTAGGTCAGTACGGTGTGTGAGCTGACAAGGGAGCAATCTTTACGGACCTTGACATGCAGGTGAATACCGTGGGAGATTGTAAGTAAGGTTATAAGTACCGCAATGTTGGGTATAATTCAAAAAAGGTACAGCGACCTTATTATACCCCAAACCTAGGCCCTAAACCCTTACCCTTGTTAGTAAGTCCCCTGAGCCCTGAAGTAGGCCCACCCTACCCTAGAACCCTAAACCCCCAAACCCTGATTCCTGAACCCCAATCCCCCTTATCACCTCTAAACTCCAACCCCTAACGCCTTTGGTTAAAAGACACCAGGGTTCAACAAAAAAGGCCTAACTCCTAAACCCTATACCCTAAACCTTAGGCCCCACTGCTCTTCCCACTGCAGGCTTGGGAAACTCCTCGTGCAGAGAATGCAGGGAGAGGCCTGGAGGGAAGAATCCCCAAGATCTTCGGCAATATTTCCTCAGTCATTCTCAAAATCACGCTTCCTAGTCCATCTACCCTCTAATAGGCCCTACATACCCATTTGGGACCACAAGCCCCTCGTTAAAGGGTATGAATGCTTGAGTTCTCAGCCAGCGGAGGGCAGGAACGCTATCAAGGAGCACTACGATTGCATCACTTTGCTGTACCCATGCAAAGAGATTGTCCCTACCACTACCGCTACCCTTGCCTACCCCGAACCCGACGCCTATCCCCAACCCCTACCGCCACAACTACCACTGCCACTACCCCAGCATTCTTACCACCAGCACCCAGCATTGCACCAATCCAGGCTGCCTGGGTGGACACCCTGTCCTGGCTTTGCCACGCAGGGGCCTCCATGCGGAGCCTTGCTACGCGCACTCATTCTAAGCCCGCTCCTGAGCTGTTTGCTTACCATTGGTTAGTAGGGAATGGAAGAATGGTAGTAAGACAGTATAAGACAGTATAGTAGCTATAATTGTACCCCATTCCTCCATTCCCTAGTAACCAAAGGTAAGCTTGGAGTTTATGCATTCCGTGCGGGCTTTGGTGGTGCCTGAGGTGCATGGTGGGGGTTTAGGTCTGCCAGTTTGGTTCCAGCTACATGGGCGGTTGTCAAAATTAGGGTCCCTTGTTTGGGTACCCTAAATATTAGGTGCCATCGAGAATTTCGGGCTTCTCCCTTGTACCTGAAATCCTGAATTCCAACCCGACACCCTCTAAAACCGGATTCATTGTGGTAAAATGCTTAGTCATAGCCTGGTCGCCTGATGCCCCAAGGGGAATCCAGAAAGAACACCTTTCACCCCTAGCTTCAACACCTTCACACTCTAACTATCGCTAAACATTCAGATCCTAATTTGTGGTCAAGCCTTCCGACCCAAATCAGAACCAATGGGCTTCCCCTACAATGGTTAGGGAAGAACTGCCCCTGAAAGTTGCTCGTCACTTGGAGGTAAGAAGCCTAAGTCTAAGAGCATCAGACTGCGATCGCGATGTTTGCCGCTTGCACGAGCATCTAGGCTTGACCTGCGCTTCACTGCGGAGAGCCGGTTCTTCCAAACCTTCCACATCAAAGCGCGTGACTGGAGCAACGACACCATCTGGCAGCATGGCTGGACTGCCCAGACCTTCCAAAATCCCTTAATTAAGGAATATCCCTTAAATGATAGTAGGATCCTTAATATGATTTAAGGTATATTCCTTAATGAAGGGATTTTGGAAGGTCTGGGTGATGGGGAGTGATTTGCCTTGTAGGGTTTGCTTTTGATATTGCCAGGTGATGCTCGGCTTTTTTGCGACAACGCATGCTGACCCTTACGCGCTAATGTAGCGGCCTTAACACGTACCTGTACTTTTTGTTTTTTTTTTGGGGGGGTTCCTTATTATACTTCTTGTATAATATACCCCAGCACTCTATTCTAGTCGTTAAGGCCCCTATATTAGAGCCGGGGCTTCTTGAACATCAACATGCAGTCGGGAAGTTCCTCCCGCTCAGCTCACGGTCGTTATCGCCTCTACCACGTCCCTATTGGCAGGCAGGGGTCCAGTATATCGTACCCAAATGGTGCAAGTGATAGTATAGTATATAATGCTTTGGGGCCCAAAGGCCTACTAAGTACCCACTAGAATGCTACTTGGACTCTTTGGGATAGAGTCTAGTCGTCACTTAAAAACGACGAAGTTGATGATCGTGATGAACTCGCATCGGGATGACAAGAAATCATTCTCGGCGTCAGCATCGTCGTGGCGTCACCATATATGCACAAGAATCGCGATCGTCATCACCATCGTTTGTTGCAAGGAGTGGTTTGCCGGGCTGGCAAAGGCAAGCCCTACTATAACCTGGCAAAGGCAAGTCCGAGATAGCAGGACTATCCGTTTAGAGTCTAGGTGCATTGCAATATTCCACAGTACAAAATTTACTTGTCCAGGTCTGCGCAGCGAAAGTCGCAACTTCGCACACATAATGGATGCCTCAGGTTTACCAAGTGGATCACGCACCTGATACGCGTCCTCATCCTGATCTTGGGTACTGCGGCGCTGCTGAAGAGTCGTCGCACAGGACCGATGCAAAGCATTCAAAGCATTCGTGCCGGGGTCTGCCCTCTTCGTGAAACCCGAAGCAAAAGAGAGCGGTATAGCTTAGGCTTAAACTATCGCCTAGGGTCTGCGATTAACACAGCAGATCAGGAAGAGTGCTAAAGGATAGGTGGTTGGACAACAAGAAGAGCGCAGCACAGGGGAGATGGTTCCTCCCATCTTCTTGGGCTCTTAAAGGAAGCCAGGAGGAATGCAATTAAGGCTACACACACGGTCTTCTAAGAAGATGGTAAAGCCCTCAACCCTAGACCTCAAACCTAAAGCTTCGGCCGGAGGTTCAGACGTCTTCCAATCTGGAGACTTCGTATTCCAGCTGTGCCTTGCCTGCAACGCAGCGCAACCCTCTCAAAGATCTTCGGCAATTTCCTGTATAAGGAGCCCTAAACCCCGAAAGGCCCGAGCCGAGCCCTCAATGGCAGAGCCTTTGGCTTGATCCCTGAAGCCCCCTAAACCGAAGAAAGCTATCCCTTATGAAACCCTTCACTTGTGTAGAGCCTGATTCAACCGTAAGCTTTGTTACTTGAGACTCCCACCCGAGGCCGAACTAAGCAAAGTGAGCCCCGAAAGCACAAGTCCAAGGGGGAGAACTTAGGGGCCTTAATCATTAGAACAGGCTTTTAGAGTATATTGTCACATTGTCGTGTAGTTTTTCGGGGACTTTTATCGGACAGTTTTGCAGTGCTGACCGCTGGGGTATGAACCTAAGCTTGGGTTCGTAGGTGTTATCACTACTATTACTTATAGTATTGCTATTTTCTGACCCCTGTTTTGCATGCGGTTGAGCCTTTGCTTTTGAGGTTTCGGGGTTTAGGGCACTGGGCTAGCTGTGCAGTCGTGCAGTGCATGAGGTTTGGGTTGCCGCAGTGATCAACTTCATTATGTCATTGCCATGTGCATACTTATCTACATACATGGGTGGTTGTCAATATTAGGGTCCCTTTCTGGGTCCCTAATATAATACGGCACCTATTATTTAGGGTACCCAAAAGGGACGCCTATTTTGACAACTACCCACATACATACACACATACTTGATCATTGATGTTCCTTGTTTGCTTCTTTATGTGCTCGTTCGTTCCTTCGTCTCTTCCCTTCCCTCCCTCGTTCTGTTCATTCGTTCCTTCCTTTCTTCCTTTACTCGTCGGTTCGTCGGTTCGTTGGTTAACCAGCATCTGAGGAGGACCTCGCGCAGGCATGTGCACAGCATCCCGGTAGTAGCGGTAAGTCCGACTCGAGCGTCGAACCGGTCTGAGTGGGCTCCAAGCTGAAACTTAGGACAGGGACCCATGAATAATCCTGCCGAGCGGGTCTCGTCATGAGGTGTCTGGTTCAAACCGCCTAAAGCATTCAAAGCACTGCTGAAGACTCTGCCAGGAAAGTCTTCGCTAGCTGCGGCGGCTTCGCAGAATTCTGAGTGCCTTCCAAATTAGGTGATTTGGGGACCCCGGAGCCCAGCACACGTGGCTTAGGGCTCAGGGTTCGGAGTGGAGTTGCGCGTCTAAGTTGGGGATGTTGGGAACTCGAAGCTTGGAATTGTTGGAGGCTTTCCGTCTTTGGGGCACTGAGGTGTGTCGCTTCTATAGGGATGTGCATGGTTCGTGCAGTCCAGGTGTCGTGTGGAGTGCTGGGGCTGGGGTTCTAGTTTGTGCCAGGCTCAGAGAGTCGAAATACGAACGAAAAAAAGGTTGATAATATGTAAGACTAGTGATAGTGAAAAGTGACAGTGGTAAGTTGTAGTACGATCTAGTCGCAACAGAAGAACTGCCTGTGTCCCAATGTTGACATACACTCCTTTTTCACGATTTAGTAAGCAGCTTTAGTCGATTATCCCCATCCCCTGGGGTGCCAACTTGAAGTTTTGTTTTTTGGGAGTGTTGGGTTTAGGGGTGGCTTTGGGACAGAATCGGGTAGTCGTTGAAAACTGTTACTGGGTCCTGCAATTGAAAAATCTATAAAAATCTCCTGGTGGGAAATCGGCGTGCCGGAGGTGTTACCCTTGTAAGCATTGCTCGCACTCTTGCTGACTGTTGACCATCGCGAGCGAGAGAACGCTAAGGCCCTAAGGCAGCCGGCCCCCAAAGCCACACATTCGCAGCTGCTCTACGCAATCACGATTGCTGCAGCTAGTACAAGATTTGATGGAAAGAAGCGTAGGGACACAAACACTGGTAGCAATGCCCTGTAAGAGAGTTCATAACGCGGCACCAGCGTGATGAACCCGACGAGCAGTAATCGAAGAACAAGTGAGACGTTGAGTAGCAGCAGCATATCCGAAGCATCAATAGAATCAGTAGTAGGACGAGTCGTCGAGGCCGTCGTCGTCGCTGCACTGCTACTGCTACTACTACTACTACTACGACGACGACGACGACTACTACTACTACTTACACCCTAAACCCTTAACCCGAAGCCCTCAACCCTAAACAACACAGGCAAGTACCTGGAGAAGGTCATCTCCTCGCTGATCAAGATGTTCTCGGCGAGTGTAGGGCTGCAGCAGCCGAGGGGCTCAGACGAGTTTGTTAGATTTTCGTGCTTTGGGATAGGGTTTACAATGAGGGCTTGGGGTTTAAGTCTTTGGGATTAGGGTTTCAGGGCTTAGGTCTTGGGGAGTAGGGGTTTAAGGGTGTTAGGGATTAGGCATCCGGGGTTGAGTTCGTTCTTCTTCGGTCTCTTCGAGGTTCAGAGGTTTTCTTTGGGCTATTAGAGGCTTTGGGGGCTGGGTGTTTTGGGGCGTTGCTTTTGCTTTGGGATGTTCGGCTCTTTCGTTCCTTCAAGGGACGCCCGATTCTAGAACCCTAGTACGGTACCCTTAAGGTAACCCTCATAGCTCCCTTAAAGGAGCCCGTAAGGGCATGTCTGAATTTGAAGGTAGAGGACAAGAGGATGGAGTGGACTTCAGGGTCCTCTTGGCCGAACCTGAAACCAGGAACTGGCAAAAGCCTGCACCCAATGGCCCGAAAACACCCCAAGGCGCCTATCCTTATGGTCCTTAACTCCAAACCCTAAACACCAAGGGCCCCAAGCCCAGACCCTCCTGAGGTTCGCAACTTTGGTGAACCTCCCCGAAAAGTCTGCCGTAAAGTCCAGCGACTCGCATATTGTCCATGCTCATGGGCCCGGGCCTCGGTTATTGTAGGGGGCCTCAATAATTAACTATACTATTTGGGGGGGGGGGGGGTTCTATAAGAGTTCCTTCAAGGGATCATCAGGGTGTAGGGTTTAAGAGCCATAATAATGACCCATAATATTTTGGGGGGATTCCTCATTATCATTCCATATAGTGGGCCCCAAAACCCTATTCAAATCATTCAGGCCCTTATATGAGGGTTCAGGGTTTAGGGGAAGTCTGTCCAGGAGGTATGAGTGTCACTAGTATCACGACGACGACGTCAACAACAACAGCAGCAACAGCAGCAACAACAGCACCGAGAACAACAATCACAACTACGACGAAGACGACGACGACGACTACTACTACTCCTACTACGACCACCAGCCCTCCAACGGTGCGGCACCCATCTCGGTATGGTTCAGTCATGCGAATACAAGTAGTTGCATAGTGGTGGCAGTAGCATTACGGTTTCCCAGGCGCGGCTGCAGCAGGAGCAGCAGCACTACTCAACTGCCTTTGCGAAACGGTCTAAAACGTCTGCCCGAAAAGTCTTTATAGCAAACATGGTGTTCCGAAATGTCCCAAACAAGTCTCGAAGTTCCCCCAACAACCCCAGCAATTCCCTCAGCCTTGCAGAATTGAATTTCCGAAATTCTTCTCACAAGAACCGGAGTTGGTTTTCGGAAACCATTCTTACTGAACTTACCCAACCCGAACCCCCAAGCCTTGAGTCAAAGTCGAACTGCTATTTCCACGGAGAAGAGAATGCTCGAATTCGGCCAGTGGTCTGACGGAAAGAGCCTTCAATCATCTTTCACAAACGGTACCGATGCTGAACTTATGAATTTTCCGTATGTTGGCAGGAATTGCGTAATCAAGCTTGTCCAGTCAATACGTGGTGCTGCTGCCCGGTAAGCCCCGCACGGTGTTTCGTTCTTGGTAACGGTGCAGTACACCTGGTCGCCACAATCGTTAACAAGTGGCAAGAGTAGTATACTAGCTCATACAGCGGTCATAGCAACTGAGAATATGAAGATGAGCCATCGCTGTTGTGAGAATGGAACATGGTTGGCAGTTCGCAGCATGCCACTCTGGGTTGTTGCAGCAGCCACAGCTCCTGCCAACCACATGATTCTGGTGGTTCATTGTTGATGTGTATACCTTCACCTATGCAACTTCGTTCGGTGTTGACAACCATGGGTTCTGGGAGTTCAGCAGCAGTCTAATTCCCAGTTTCACACTCATCATTATTATCATCCGGCGCCTTATCATCATCATCACCATCATCATCAACACCTTCAGCAATATCTTCTTCGTCGTTGTAGATGTTGGTCGAGAATCGTGGCGTCAACACGTGCAGGTCCAACGAGATTCGATTTGTGAAGGATGATGCTGCTGGTATCCAAGCTGCAAGTTCTCCAAGCGCCCCGAACCCTCAATCCTCCCTGTGCAGAAATGCCCACGCCCCAATCATAAACCCTAAATCCCTAAAGCCCTAAACCCCAAAATCCTAACCCTTCATCCTGAAGCTGTCATCCTGGACCACCTTTGAAATCCAAAGCCGGGCTTCGCGTCCAGAGGAATTTCAAAAGGGCTTATTATTCGGAGCATTTGCGGGGGGTTGTTCTCGCAGTTCTCGCAGGTTGGATGCTAGTCAGCTCCAGAAGATCAGACGGCTCACAAGATAGAATAGTAAGAACAAGAATAAGAATATTAAGCAATACTAGTTACTAGTGATATACATAATAACTGCAATGTAATAGTACGAATAAAATTATTAAATAGGCCTAACTTCTGTTTCTGGGATCATTGGGCTCACAAGGGTGCTAAAGTGTTTGTACTCCCTTCCCTTCGGGTGGTTGCAGAGTCTTGTTTGCATCCTATCCTTCGTAAGTAGTTGCATTCGGACGGCACTGGTTTTGCAAACTTAGCCCGGTGCAAGGAATGGATCTCAAGCGAAACAAATCGAGGAGACCGCGTGTTTAGGGTGCTTGGGGTTCAGGGTGCAGAGACTGAGGGTGAAGGGATTATAGGGCATGATTAGGGCTTAGGGTCAGGTTTACTTCCTACTTCCACTGAGGGTTTTCAGCAGGGTTCCTAACGGGGCTCGTAATTACCAACACTAGTCCGCTAGCCCGCAACTCCCCCCACATTGTTCGCTCAACTTCGTTCTATCGTATACCCCTCAAACCCTTTTCTACATACATATATATATATATATAGACACACATATATATATATATATACATATGAATATGAAGGATCCGATGTTATGGCTTCACTCGGGCTCGGAGTCGGGAGGGCTTGTAACGGCAAGGCACACGGCCTTACAGTAAACCCTTCCCGGCTTCAAGAGCCAGGGCCCCAAGAGCCTCGGATCGTGGGCTTAGGCTTAGGGTTTTCAGGTTTAGAGTTTCGGGGTTTTAGGTTTAGGGTCGTTTAGGGTCTATAGTCGATAGTTTGAGGTTGAGGATTCCGGTTCTGGGGTATAAGATTCAGAACCTGACACCCGAAGACCTAAACCCGAAACGCTAGGTTCAGGGGGCTTTTCAGGTTCGGGGTTTGGCGCTGCCTGGCCTGAGGCTTGTCTGAGACTCGATCTCTTGTTCTGCTGCTCGAAGCTCCGGGTGGGTGTTGCGGAGTTTTTAGGGTTTAGGGCTGAGGGAGTTGTAAGGGTTTTGAGGAATAGTGTATGACCCTGAAGAAGAGACCCCAACAAAACAGGACCTGCATTACAGTTCGAGGGTTTCGAGGTATATTAACCCTGAAGAAGAGACTCTGTCAAGGGACCTGCAGTACTAGCTTCTGGTTTCTATGGCGATCCCGCTTCCAGCATGCGACTTTGGTATGGGTTATAGCGCCAGGGTGCTGAAACTTTATGTTTCGTCAATGACGGTGTTGACTTGGTAGCTGAGTGGATACACTTTACACTTTTGGGGATCATATTGCCCACTATAAAACTAAAAGTGTACACTTTTTTGGGTCTTATGAACTCAGCAACTAAGTTGACGAATCTAAGGTTCGCATTCTCCCAAAGGTGCATCAGAGCTACGGTTTAAGCTCGGACAAGCAGCACTCGACGTCGAATGCACGAGATCCGCAAACCCACAGTGAACAGCCGACGAGAGCACCTTCAACCCTAATATGACACCCTGAAGTACAGAAGCACAAAACAGCTAAACCTTAAAGGGCCCCTAAACACTAAGATGTAGTAATCTTACCTCTGGTTAGTAGGGAATGGAAGAATGGTAGCAATAGTAGTCATAATTGTACGCCATTCTGCCATTCCCTACTAACCAAGGGTACGTATCCAGAGACTCCAATATTCCTTAGTTAGGGGATTTTCCTTAAATTATAGTAGGATCCCTAATATGATTTACGTAATATTCCTTAATTAAGGGATATTGGAGTCCCTGGGTAGTAATCCCAAAGGGTCCTATGTACTGTTATGGGGAATACTTCCCCAAATCATTTTAATAGTAATTCCTAATATAGAGACCCTACATTCTACTATATCGGTACTTTGGACCCTTTGGGAATGTCAGCCACCTCTCGGAGGATGCTGAAACGAAGCTTCTCGATTCCGCTCGGCGGCGCCGTTCGCGTCTCGAGCACCAAGGCATCCTTCCATTGCTGCAGCGATTATTATTATTATTGTTATTATTATTGTTATTATTATTGTTATTATTATTAGTATTATTAGTCTTATTATTATTATTATTATGGTTATTATTACTATTATTTCTATTATTATTATTATTATTATTATTATTATTAGTATTAGTATTATTATTAGTATTAGTATTAGTATTATTATTATTATTATTATTATTATTATTATTATTATTATTATTATTATTATTATTACTATTGTTATTATTATTGTTATTTTTGTTATTGTTGTTATTATTCTTGCTGTTATTATTGTTGTTGTTATTGTTGTTATTATTGTTATTATTTTATTAGTCTTAGTATTCTTGGTATTGTCATTATTATTTGTATCGGGTGCATTGTGTTTCTTTCTGCAGAGCTGGTTGGACCCGTCCTAACCCCGATAGTTTTTGGATTTCAAGGAATTCGATGTTGTCTCAGATTCTCAGGGTACTGGGCATGACAAAAGAAGAACGCATGCAGCTGGAAATGCAAGCCTCGGACAGTTCATTGTTGAATCTTAAACCCTAAGCTTTGAGATGATTACGGCCGGTTGAACAAAAAGGCATCTTCCCAAAATTCGAGGTCCCTATTTTGGGGTCCTTATAATAAGGATCCTACTATTCAGGGTACTATATTGGGGTCCCTCAAAAGACAAAACCCTAAACCCTGACCCTTAAACCTTAAATCCTATAAACCTTAAACCCAAAAGCAAATGACAAAAGAGCTGAAAGTCCTCTGCCTTCCCTCTAGGAGAGGGAGCTCGTGAACTTTTTCTCACAGGCGCCTCGATGATTTTTTGCAGTTTCTGGGTTCGTGTTAGGGACTTTACTTTTAGTTACCATAATGGGATATATGGTGCACTATATAAGGGTTTCGTTAACAATTGGGGGATCCATAAGGGGTTCCTTCGAGGGTTCCTTTGAGGGTTCCTTAAGGGTTCTATAAGGGTTTAGGGGATAAAGGAATTCAATTAAGTTGCCATAGTAGGGAAACCATATTACGTACTATAGATCCCTATTATGAGAGTTTGAATTACATCCCTTATATAACAAGAACTCGGGTATACAGCGCCGGCTATCGGATAATGGGGGTCAGGGGCGTGGGGTTTGCGAAATAGCCTTGAGCTACTAAAACCCATTGGTTTTGCGGGCTCTCATTACCAACCCGAATATCGAATTATCGTGTCCCTACAAAAAGGTAGGTTTTGAGTTGCCTCTGAACCCCGTAAACTTCCAACCTGCCGGAACACCCCAGCCGTTCCTCCCAAACCCAAAAAAACCGTAAACCTAAAACTTGAACCTACACGGCCGTACAGTTTCGAAGCCCCATGAATAACCTAAGATCCTAAGCCCTCAGCCCAAGATCGCACCTGAAGCCCTCAAACTCATCCGAAGCGATATAGCCCAGAACCCTAAACCCTCATCCCCTGGTCCTAAACCCCTAAACCCTCAACCGTAAGCCCTACCCATCTTTCTGACTTCCAAACAGGTCGGGGAGCTGACGATGGTCCCTTTTGGTCGGCTGTATCGGCCCGAGGCCGTCTGATTAACTCCATGTGGGAGTTTCCGAAAAATAGGGGCCCTAATATAGCGGGCCTAAATAGTAGGATCCTTATTGTAAGGACCCCAAAATAAGGTACCTCTAATTTTCGGAAGCCCCCATGTCTTAACCAGCGGTACTCAGTTTTGAGTATTCCTGTGGTGACTGGCAAGGTATCGGTCTCCCGTTCACATCATCTAGACTCAGCGCTTGCGCATAATTCCCACGGTAAGTTCGAAACCCAAATCTTGCATAGCAAATGCGAGAGCCTTAAGCTTTTTGGCTTCAAATGTTTGTTCAAGTTTGGAAAGTTTGAGCTGTTTTGGGCCCGGTTATTGCAGAAGAGAGACATTGCCAGAAAACAAGCCGGGAACTGACAACGAGGGCATCCGCGTTGGCTACGTGCCTGCCGTGGCATTGCGAACTCCGCATACCAAAGTCGCCGAGGACCCAATGATGCTTTGTTTTTTGTTTTGACATTGGGGTTGAAGGCTCAGGGTTCTGGGGTTTTGGTTCAGGGCCTATTTGTGGGTTCAGGCCCTGAACCCACAAACTACTTCGGGGTTGATGGCTGAGGGTCCAGGGCCTACCTTCAATAAGGGCGGTTGGAATTTAGCACAGCGAAGCAAAGGGATGTGCAAATGGCAGCAGTACTTAAAACAGCAACAGTCCTGACAGCAGCACTGGCTGCGATCCTGATATTATGTTTGCAAAATGCTACTGCTACTACGACTTTCGCAGCATGATTGGTGGCATTATCTATCGTATCAATCAGCGAAACTGATGAGAATGCGCTAGGTTCAGGCAGAAGGCGTTTAAGTCCCTCTAGTTTAGGTCCGTTTGGTAGCGTGTCGGCCACTCCCTAAACCCTCAAACCCTACACCCCAAACCGACCGTGAAACCACCACCACACACACAGACAGACACACATAGGGTGTTGGCCCGGCCCCACGGATCGAGGCAACGCTGGGGGCTCAGGTTCACGGTTGGTGGTGTTTTTTTGTCCGATCGCGGCTAAGGATCCCTCATCAGGAACGAGTTATCGTCATAAGTTAGAAGCCCACTGAAGTAGCCGAAAGCATGAGTGCGGCAGGAGATCGAGGACGGTTGCCCCGTCAACTTGGCAGATGGTGAGTCCGAGAGATTAGTCCAACTGTGTCTCGGCAGAAGGCGGTTTCTGCGGGTTGAGACAGTTATGGTTAGGAGCGTCTAGTCGCTGGTGGGCTGTGGGTTTTTGATCGTTGCGGTTGAAGGTTAAACATTAAGCTACGAACCTCTACACACCGTAAACCCTAGGCGACAGGGCACGGAGAACTCAAACGACAAGGGCTTGTGCACTCCGGCTGTCGCCGAGTTCAGTATCGGTCTTCGGATGTTAGGAGTTCACTGGCTTCCGCATCTCGACTTTTCCAAGAGTGTCGGGCATTCTACGGAGGCTTGGCCTTGTAGTGCTGCAGGAAATAAAAGTCTTGAGCTTAGAGCCTTATCAGCTCCCGTTCGTCGCATAGTGACATAGTGCCGACGTAGACGAATCACAAACTCAGGGATCAGCTGCACTCATCGGGAACATCTGGTTTACATCGATGTTATCTCACAATACTAAACCTCCTCAAACCCCAACAATCTCAGCCGGCTGGGCCGGCCACAAGCTGCAACTCCAAAAGCTAAAGCCAAAGCCTTTTTGGACTGAACCCAAAATACCCAACCCTAAACCACCCAACCAACCTAATATAGGGGCCTCAATACTTACCTGTACTATTTTGATGGTTCCTTATTGTCCTTATTATACTTAGAGCATATATATATATATATATATATATATATATATATATAGTGGGCCCCAAAACCCTATTCTAATTATTAAGGCCTCAAGATTCAATACCCCAGACCCTGAACCCGAGACCCGGATTCTCCCTTGAAAGCGTCGCATGTCTCAGTTCGGGCACTCACCTCCGAGCTACGAGCACATGGCCGTGTGAAATTCTTGTGTGAGATGACATTGTTCGCAGTAGCGTTTGGGTTTTGTATTCTACAGTGATACTGTGCTGTCCGAGATTTTGTAGGGTAGTTGCAGATGAGACATAGGACTGACGCATGGCGATTATCCAGCATTTCATCCTTGCAGAACCTACCTCAGGTTGGAAATCACCCCGACGAAGAGGCAAGATGGGAGTAATAAATGATCAGCTTTAGAAGAGGTCTGGAGAAAAGCTTCTTCGACAACGAAACACGTGGTGTAGGGCTTGTAGAGTTAACCCTAAACCCCTGAACTCGCATCTCCAACCTGCGCCTTTGCCTCCTCAGGTCTTCACCCTCAAAGGTTTAGTACAGGGCCATCAGCAATAGCAATAACAACAATAATCATTGTCATCATCGTCATAAAAACACAACTAGTGTTGATAAGAAGAAGAACAAGAAGAAGACTACCACTGCGACGACGACTGGTACGAATAACAATAACAAACTTCGGTAAAGGAATACGAACAATATTTACAATATCCAGAATCTAGAGTAATAGGCACACTAGTAGAGTACCCCTTACAGTCCTTATATGAATAAACTATAGTATACCCTTGAACCCTTATTCTGATGATTAAGGCCATCTCCTTCGGCGATGTTGGCCGAAAGGGTGGTTGGCCGTAGCAAAACGCACAACTTGAGTCTGAAAACCCGAAACCCTAAACGGTGTGAACACCACATCCTAAACCCCCATGAACCCTACACAAAGCCCTGCATCATCCTGGACGTTGCCATGATACAACAAAGTTTCGACCTATATGACCTGGCAAAATCACAGTTGAACATTAGGTACCAGAAGATAATACAGTATAAGTAAAAGTAGTAAGAAATTATATACGACGAGACAATTTTAATGGAATGTAGTACAGTACGTTCTAATACTTATTAAAAGATCATGAAATTGAATAATAATGCATAATCCATTATGCAATGTATTCTCATCTCATATCACAACATGTTGGTTTCTTATATCATATGCTCAAAAATCTTGTAGTACCACAAGCAAAGGCAATACCAATGCACATGTTTTTGAGTTTTAGTCTAGTGATGCGCAGCAAGAACAATTTGGATTTACAATACTTGTAACAAATATAAGAACGTTGCCAAGAACAGCAGCAGTAACCGTACTAACAGTACGCTCAGTGGTAATTAAAGAACGATAAACGCAGAGTGTCATATCAAGTCTTCAACACAATATAAACCAATAGAGTACTAGAACTGAACTGAGCACAATACAGCACAGTACGCCATGATAGTTTGTGTCATATCATGCAACTTGTAATTAGTACAACAGTATAATCATGCAATAAACCCTAAACCCCTAAACCCCTAAACCCCTCAACCCTTAACTTCCAAGGATGCAGGACCTCCGGCCCGGAGAGGCTCAGTTGGTGGCGATTCTTTTGGCGGTTTTCCGCGACCCGGATGTGCTCGTGTTGAACAGGCCCTTGGGTTTAGGGTTTGGTCTTGGGTTTAGGGTTTCTGGTTTGGGCTTAGGGTTTGGGAGTTGAGTACTAGTAGGTGTGATTTTTGAAGGTTTTCAGGCTTTGAGAGCTGATGGGCTTGGAACTTCAAAGCGGGATCTCCAGACCTGCAGCATTCGCAAGAGAGATGTTGAAAAGACCTAGTGACATTGGCAAACAACGAAACAAGGCACTTCGCAAAGAGCTTCAAAAGACTTGCTCCCTACATACCTCAGAATCGTTTCCCGTCATCATCATCATAACCGCCGTCTTTGTGACCATCATATGCATCATCATTGTATCTGCCACCGCCACCACCTTCTTCAGCATCGTGATCATCGTCCTGTTCGTCATCGTCGTCAAGTTTACCATCCTTGTGATGCTCAAGGCGACAGCAGCGATGATGTTCCCAGATTTCGTAGAATGGTGCGAGTACGGACACCAATACTTTTCGCATCTTTTCGCCGCAGATAGCGCTACCCAGGGTAGTAAAGCCCATGGTACTGGTTTTTTTGCGGCAGATAGTCACAGCTACTGTACCCCATCCCCTGCACCTAAACAGCGGAACAGATCGGGTGAAGACAGGCCATGCGCCTTGTTGACCGACTCGCAGCACCGGAAGGCGCGGGCTGACTGTTGGTTCATAGAGTTGGTGCGACTTGGGCTTTGGGGTTTGTAACTACATGGAATTAAGGGTTAGTTGCTGTATGTAAGGGCTGCGTGCAGGGGGTTTAGATGTTTGGAGCCGTTTCTAGGGATTGCTAATGAGACGGTACTACTGCTGTGATGGTACTGTACTGCTGCCGTAGTACGTATGCACTACTACTGAACTGTTGCTGCACTACAACTGCACTACTACTGTACTACACTGCTACTATCACTGCTGCCCCTTCCACTTCCACTACCAGTAGCACTACTACTTCTACCACCATCACCACCGCCGCCACCACCACTACTAACACTACTACTACCACCACGACTACTAATCACTACTGTACCGGGGAGGGCTCGTGCATGTTGGCGGAATATGTTTGGGCTGGGGGGGGGGTTGGCAAAGCGCCGTGCAGCAATAGTCGTTGTTATAGGGGATCGCTTAGGGCGGGTTCGGTCTGGCTAGACCTGAAGTGCGGCACGCTGATCTCTGACACTAGAAACGTTCAGTCACAAATCTAACGTTGAAGCCCCCGTCCATGATGCGATTTCGCACTCGAGCTTGCCGCAAGTTGAGGGGTTTTGGGGTATAGAACGCTAGGTGAGGTGATTTTTTGTGACGTAGTTTCGACAGTCGGGTATCGGGAACCCTTAGCCGTGTCCTGAAGCTCAAAAGCCCAGACCTCCAACTCTTGGCTCCAAAAAGGGTTTAGGGTTTAGGTAGCCGAAAGGTCTGGACTATCCTGGATTTATGGCAGATGGGCGGCGCGGCAGCTCGGTCTTGCGATTCTCAGGCCCTTTTGTGAGTTTTGACTACACAAAACAAAACTCAACTCGGTGAAAGGCTCCGACTCGACAGTATGATCTCGGATATTTCGGGTTTTGGGTGTAGGTTTAGGGTTTATCGGGCTTAGGCTGGTTTTCATCACATCTCACTCGCCGAGTTAGCCTAAACCACTCGTTTCGGCACTCGACGACCTGTCTTCTCTTGTGGCTACGTTCCAGAAGCTTCCAGCACTACCTTGCTCATTGCTCCGCTCGCTCTTGGGGATTTCCCGCCAGAGATCCAGCCAAGTGCTAAGAGGTGATAAGAAGTCTAGGTTCTTGTTAAGGAATCTAATTTAATAGTTACCATCATAAGGATCTACAGTACATAATATGCTTTCCTTATCATGGTACCTTGCCATAATAAGGAAACCATTTTAATTACTATAGATCCTTAATATGGTAACTTACATTAAATCCCCTAATAAGAACCCGGAAGAGACGATGAGAAGTCGCCGGACGTCTGGAGGAAACAGAAGCAGCAAAAGCAGTAGTACGTGGGCTTAAATAGACTAGGGTTTTTTGGGGGTCCCTTTACTATAAATACAACTATTAAGGCCCCTATAGTAGTCAGAATCATAAGTGCAATTGCCTGACCGTGATCTTGAGAAGATTTGTCCCGTTTCGCTGATAACGATGAAGAGGGAACAATCGCAGCGGAAATCACGGCAACAGAACAACAAGGAAGCAACATCAGCAGCACCTGAGATGGAACAGTTCGAACGCGGCTACTGAAAACTATGCAGGGTAGCTCAGCGATAGTAGCAGCAGCAAAGGTTTTAGCCGTCACAGTCGTTCGAATTTCGAGAGACAGCAGCAGCAAACATAGGTTCCCACAGATCACAATAATGACAGCGCTTTGCTAGGGATGCAGGCTGTGACAGTTCAATACCGCTATAGAACCAAGTCAAGTCAGAGGAATTGTCAGATCTCCTGCTGTTGCTGCATGGAGGGAGACATGTTGCCATTTGCGCTTTTAGCCTTGGACACGGACTAGCGACTAGCGAGGCGCGTGCTCCGTGCACGGAGAAGCTTCAAGTATTGGGAGTGAGTTTAGGTTGGCTTATCTAGGCCCTTACCTGGGCTGTATGCTACACTTGCTAACTTACTAAACTCTAAACCTTCAACCCTAAACAATGATGCTATGGGGCGAGAAAGCTTTGCCTGTTGGGTGAGTGTTCTTGACATGAGCTCTATACGGGTTAATGTCATTTGGGAGTTCGGAGTCCTAAAGCCCAAACCTGCAAAGAAAGCACAACTGCTGAGCCTCGAAGTCCGAAACCACAAAGCCAGAAACAGCCCTGCAAAAAACTAAGCCATACCTTAAACTTTAAACCCCTATAGCAGCTGATCTGGCTGAGGCGAAAGTCTTGGGAAGCCTAGGTTTCGTGGCGGACTTGCCCCTTGGTCATGATTAGCAAAAGCTCCGGCACCAGTAACTATGATTTGCTGCAAAAGATGTTGGTGGCCGTTCTATGCAAGGCGTGTCTAGAACATTCATGTAAGTCGGACGCTCTGAATGTCCCTCTTGGGTTTGGAGCCTTGCCAAGGCCAGCATCGTTTTGTAAGTCGCTGCCGGGGTGGGTGTTACGTGTTGAAACTCGACAAGCATGAGCATGTCGTGCTTCGATTTCATATTCACAGCCTCAACCATCGCCACCAGAATGATTTGGGTTCCAAGAAGGGAATCGAAAGTGCGACTTCGAAAGGAATTGCCGCATTCGTTGTTGACTTCTTGACGTGCCGCTGAGCCGAGACCTTTTCTTGCGACTGACTGAGGATGCGCCGTAACGGTCCTTCGTAAGTTTGCTTTCATCTGTCCAATCCTTTAGTGTTGTTCGCCTGGTAGATGGGTGAGTTCAATCTTCATATACATCGCTGCCACTTGTTGGCCCTGCTATGTCGGAAGTAGACCCGTTCCTGTGCCCTGAGGTGATGCGCAAGAACTGAACCCGCTGCCAAAAGCCCGCAAAACCTAATTCGAAACCCAAGGGCCCAAACCAAAAAAGCAGAGACCCTGAAACCCTGGACCCCAGTGCCTTAACCCTAAAATCCTAAACCTTAAAAGTCTAATCCCAAAAATCCTAAACCCCAAATACCGAATTCTCAAGATCCTTCACCCTAAAAGGACGCCTCTGCCCTTGTAGCAGAGGCCCTCGCGATCTGGTGTGCCTCGTCGTAAGCGGACCGTGATAACCTCACAGCAGGCCGGGTTTTGGATGGTTTAGGGATTTTGTGTTTAGGGTTTTAGGGTTTTGGGTCTTGGGCCTAGGGTTTGGGGTTTAAGGTTGGGTTTAAGGTTTGGGGCTTCGGGTTTGACTCTGGCGAGCCTGTCTAGGAGGGGTTTCGCTTCAGGCCTAGGGGAAGATCAGGCATAAAACTTTGTAAACATACATATCTATTTGTATGTGTATATATGTTTCCAAGTGTAAATGTGCAAGCTCTTTATATGTACGCGTAATGGAACATAGTAAAGGCTGAACGACGTTTGGTGCTTGGAAGGTCAGAGACTTTGGCTGTTGGGAAGTTTTGGGTTTATGCTTCCGGGAGTTGCAAGGCCTAGGTTTGAAGCCTTACGGTTTGGGGTTCGGGGTTGTTGAGCTCTGCGGCATATAGCGTTCAAAGACGGTTGGTCCACTAGTTCCGTCATTCCACATGCCACATGGATTCCAATTTCATGCCAGGACATGGCGCTGAAGCTTGTCGGCAATTGCTGTCGCATGTATGGCAAGAAGGGCTTTGTTCACTTTCACGTTCATCTTGCCATATCCTGACTCTTAAAAACTTTGTGCAGGAGTTTTTGGGTCGAAGGGGATGACAGAGTGGTGGCTTATCGATGCAAGGCAACCAGCTCAGTGATGCACCTGCTTCTCATCTCCTGTACTATTCGATTCTATTCTATTGCATCCAGTAAACTACGGGCTTGGAGCATCAATCGGCTTGCAACACATGCTGTGTACTGCCGGAGATTTTCCAGATTCAGCACTTTTGCCACGGCACCTCCAGTAAAGTGTGAACTGTTTCCGGGTCACAAGGCTCTAGTAGATATTATAGTACCACGTAGTACTATAGACTGGGTTTTGGAATACCATATTTTGATTTTTTTTTGGGGGGGAGGACCTGTTACTTAAAGTGAACCATTGTGAAATGAAAGTCTATACTGTTTCCTCCCTGGCTACTGCAAGGCCCAGTAGAGTTAAAGTACTGTAGTATGTCAGCATGATGCGCCCAGGGATCCGTATTCGAGTTGCCCGGTCTACGATTTGGACTTAGACACTGGCAAAGGTGTGCCACCTGTCGGCAAGATGAGCTTGTCCATGCGAATAATCAGCCGTCGCGACCCAACCACGCAACCGACGTAAGGTTCGTCCCTCGTGCCTTGGCATGCATGATTGGTTTAGGGTTTAGGGCTTCTGGATGAGGGCAGAGGCTGCAACACCAGCAGGCGAGTTTGATTTCAGACTGTCTGCAATGCGGAAATGTAGAACCCTAAATACTGGACCTCAGAAACAGGACATTACTTTTTCACCCTGGCAAGTTCAACCAAGAAAGGCACGGCTCAGTCCTCTGATAGCTGCAAGCTTGATACCTCAATAGCACTGCTGTCGTCTTGTGTGCCGAGGTAGCCCGACAAGAACATCGTTCTAGCTTCGGGTGGGAGTATGCTGAGAGACTTTCGTGGACACTGTTTTTTAAAGTCAAATAGCGTCCAATGCATGAATGGACCGACATGGAGTCCCTGCCTGTCAGAAAACCCTTCTCTGTGTTTCGCAGGCAAGACAGGTTTCAGGCAGAGATTATCACAGCAAGTTTCACATGGCATGACTGCTTTCCATCACCCTTTACCCTAAACCCCTATCTAAACCCTAAAGCTTAGAACCTACGCCCTACACGATAAATCCATTCAGCCCGCGGACCCCATGACCGAAACATTGGACCCTCCTGGACCGCTAACTCCTGGGTTCTTGTTAAGGAGTAAGCTACCATACTAGGGATCTATTGCAAATTATGTGCATAAGGAAACCATATTACATTATACAATATAGATCCCTAACTTAGATCCCAGTGTCGTAGCTGAAGTTAAATTGGTGCAAAAAGAACCCAGGCAACTAAATCCCCACATTGAAGCGGCTTCGAGCCACGAGCCTTTCCCTGTCGAGAAAAGATCGAGGATTCGGCATTTGGGTTTAGGGGGTTGGGGGTTTAGGAGTTTTGGATTTGGGGTTTAGGGGTTTTGGATTTGGGGTGCAGGGGTTTAGGGTTTTGGAGTTTTCGTTTCGGGTCACTGACTACACTTACTGCATGGCTTCTAAGCTTTGAGCGTTAGGGTGACAGCCTCAGAATCGTCCAATGCGTGGCTCCTTGGTGTGAACATATTTTCGGACGGGCACACGGAAGGTCATCATAGATTTGCTTGTTTTTTCGTCGGATCGCGCCGTCACAGTCCAGCTTAACAGCTGAGTGATATCGGCATCTGATTTTGGCCCAGGATCTTTTTTCCCGGCAGGCGCCACAAACTTTGGCAGGACTGTGTTCGGCAACTTCAGAGAGTGGAGACTCGAGACAATGTCGCGCTCTTCTCTCTCGCCGCGCAGACACGCGCAGGCATGAGCAACACCCTACCAGAGCTTAAGACGAGTCTCTGGCCTGTTCCCTGGTGCTGAGATTGGCAGGGTTGTTTCGATCTGAAGCTGAATACAGTGGTGCGGTCTTGGTTAGTTATTGCATCTGTGGTACATCATAATATCCTATCGTATTCCTATCTTGTCAGAGCATGAACCGCGGTGGCAAACTTGGTTGAAAGCAACCCTCCATGAGTTGTTGTGGCAGAATCTGAAAGATCTGTTCTCTGCCGCTGCCTGACCTAGACTCTACTCCCCGATGCTGCATTGTGCCTGCAACTTTCACATGAACAGAATGCTGCTCACTGGCATTGCCGCGCAACCCTCTTGGCTCCACACGCCCTGACCATCAACCTACAGCGCGCAAAAGTACGCTGGGACTGCATGTGTGACGGCCTTCCCTCACGCAGCGTTTTCGGCTTGAGCCTGGGTAAGATGAGCGGGGTGAGCTCCTCCTGCTCGCAATGAAGATCGCACAGCGCCGCACCAAGTCAAAAGCCACAGCATGCGTCGGCCAGTTGAGCTGAAGAAGTGCAGCCCTACAGAATGCATTCTCGAATGTTGCACGAAGCAGGAAGGACTTCCCCGTCAAGTCTTTTCGCGTACTGGAGCAGCACTCGATCGTGTGTTTAGCCTCAAAGGTCCTGTACAGCCTTGTGTGGCCTTGCTGTGTTGATATCTAAGAGCATCTAGACAAACAGCACCCCCCTCACCCCCCACCCGCTCTCCTGCCAGGTCCCTGCTAATCGCAGCTGCCTGCTATCATGTCGCTGAGAGTGTCGCATGGGCCTCAGAAAGATATTCTGCTCAGACTACGTATTCCCTCGGATATGCGGCTGCAATGCGGTGAGTGTGTGCATGTATGTCGTGCGCTATTATGCCTGCCTCCTGCGGCTGTGATCTGTGGTCAGATAGTCCTAGAAGGCATGTTGGTTTCTTCCGTATGTCTCAGCATATCAAGTTCGTGGGGCAATAGTGCTTAGGATTTAGGGCTAAGGTGGTGCAGCGCGACGTCGGAAGCCGTCAGTCGTCCATGCAGGCCCTGGCACGTCTTTAGGGGATTACGTAGGGTTTATGGGTTTAAGGGTTTAGGGGTTTAGGGTTGAGGGGTTCAGGGGTTTTAGTGGTTTTAGGCGTGTAGGGGTTTAGGGGTTAAGGGGTTTAGGGTTCAGGGGTGTAGGGGTTTAGGGTTTAGGGGCTTGGGGTCTAAGGGTAAGAGGTTTAGGGCTTTGGGTTTTAGAGTTCGGCTTGGTTCGAGTCGCTTCATTAAGCGACTTCTACTGCAGTAGAAGGAGTAAGCTTCGCCTACAGGCCCTAAACCCTGAGATTCCTACGCCCGACTCGAGTGGACGAGGGTAGAAGGACCAGGCAGCTTAAACCCCCACGCTCGCAACCCCTAAGTGGCCGTACAATGTCTCAATACACAGGCCTGAATAATAAGCAGCAGTCTTCCTTAAGTAATCCTCAGTATTCTGTGTTATTTATGTGAAGCTAGCAAGGCATCAATCTTCACCTTTGTTAAAGCAGAATTTACCCAGATTCGGTAATATAACTCGAATAATTAAGGCCCCTGTCTGTTTCCACCTTGAAATCCCGAAGCCGGGAGGACCTGGCAAGCAGTGATCAGTTCTACGCCGATGTCTTCCGGACACAGGTGCTTGGATTAACCACAATCTTGCGATATCGGCTTGAATTCCATTGATCTCGAATTTTCGGGATGCTTTCATAGGAAGTGCGTGAACACTAAAACCTAGTAGCTTAAATCCTATAACATCCCAACGCCCTTAACACAAAACCCAACGGCTTTATGCTTGTAACCTTCAGCGCTCACTGCTCTGACAGCTCGAGTAAACTTACCAATCCGTCCTCAAGTGGGTTTAGGATTTTGGATTCGGGATTCAGGTCTTGTTGAGACGGGCCTACGTTTAACTCAACATCCGGTTTCGGGTTAGTTGTCAGAATCACTGATGTGTCATCTGTTTTCTATTCAGTGACTCTCGTCCTGATAGTGAGCTTACATGTGTTATTGAACTGTGATTATTACCATAGCTACTTGCAGGATGGCTACATTACGATGATTAGTATTGATGTTTTCCTCATGAAAATGGTTGCCATCCCTAACCCTGCCATTTATGGCTTCGTTTAGAAATCCTCAATCCTAGATGTTGATGGTTAAATCGAGCTTTCCGGAACAGGAGGCCGAGCTAATGAAGGTCCAGGAGATTGCCCGGAGCTTCGAGGTACGTGAAGTTGCGTATGGGGTGCAGAGTTTAGCAATAGGGTACAGAGTTTAAGGTACATCGTACAAAGCTTAGGGTATAGGGCTTTACGAGTAATAGGGGTATTGGGGCGGGGGGGGGGGAAGGGTTAGGTCTCAAGGTTGTGGTGCAGTCTTTTCAGGGAGGTCGAAGGAAGGGCTCATGCAGCCCACGGCTTCGGGATGTCAGGTTTCAGGGGCTTGGGGCTGACTTTAGGGCCTGGATGTGTGCATCTATCGGAGCTTTGATATCCTTTTGCGTAGCCTTTCGACTCTGTCCTGCTTTTACTTCGCGTGTTTAGTTGCTGGAAGGGCTGTGGAGCAAAATACCTAGACCTAGAGTCCATCATCTGTGCCAATTACCGCGGCTATGGCTGCAAAATGACATTTTGTTAATGGGCGGTGATAGGACAAGTAGCAGCAGTTGCGACAGGACCAGTAGCAATAGATGTAGTATGAGTATCGGTCTAGCAGCAGCAGCAGCAGCAGCAGCGGCGTAACGGTAGCAGTAGCAGTGGCAGCAGTGGTACGATTGTAGCTTGCTGCTGTTGGACCAAAAGAAATGGAGTGGTTTATAGCATTTTTAAAGCGTCGATTCGACAGTGTGTTGGCTCCACGTGCCATTGTGGCTCGAGCGCATGAGATTTCGTTCATCTGAAGCCTTTGCAAGGCTCCCCTCAACATCCGGTCCGTTCGCAGCATGGCACACGGTGACTCGTGCAAGTGCTCCCCAAGTGGACGCCGAGGACCAGCCCAGGCGCGCGCCTGGTCTATCCGAATCCTGCGGCACATGGTGACGATGTGGCACTTTGGGAAACTTTATATTTTCCCTCATGGTGCCCATAGACTAGGGTACCTTTTCCTATTCCTAAGTAATTACTGGCCCAAAACTATACAACCCAGGTTAAGCCAGGCCGCCTGGGAAAGGCTGCCCGCAAGAAGGCCGGCCTGGAGCGGAAGAAGTGCCGCGGCAAAGCAAAGCGGGAGGACAGCAACGCTCAGCATGCGCTTGCCGACGAGGTGTTCGAGGAGGTGACGAGGGGCGGAAGAGAGTTGCGGAGTTTGCATTGTCGGGACACTGGGTTGATCCAGTTAAGATTTGAGTTGCTCTTCCCGATGCCTTGGAGGAGGTTCTTGCGACGGAGAATGAGGAGGTGATGGATTTCGAAGTAGAAAACTCTACCGAGGATGTCGCCGAGGCAATCAAGCACATGGGCGACCTGGTAGAGAAAATGGTTGCGGAAGCCGAGCGCAAGGCGGAGCTTGCCCTGGAGGACTGGGTTCGTTTAGAGAAATTCAATTTAAGTTACCATAAATAGATCCCTTTTGTAGTATAGACTTAAGTGAAAGTCCTTAACAAGAACCCAGAGGAAGCCGAGATGGCTGCGGCAGAGGCTGAGAGCTACGAGATGGAGCTAGAGACGCTCCTGAAAGAGCTGGGGGTCTGAGAGAGTGACCGGTCCGTCCTAGGGACTGCAAGCTGTCTACAGGGGGCTTTAGGGAGAACAAAAGCCACGGATCCTCCACCTGGCAAGATATAATATCATAGCGTTGTACTGCAGCTCTTTGATATCGATGTACGAAGCAAAAGCTGTAAGGGTTCGAAAGCGACGTTGAAATGCCTTGCTTGGGTGCAGGATCCACAGCTTCGTTTATGTAGGCCTGTGGTTCACTAGGACGGATGCCTCATTCTTGAATACGTGAAGTTGGCCTGTCGCTTGAGTATTCGGGATTTCAGGTTTACCGTTTAGTAGAGGATTTGGGGTGTAGGACGGCGTGGGATTCAAAGACTGAGGTTGAAAGCTTCAGTAGCTTCAGTGCATCTACAACTCTGCGACATGCCGAAAATGAACCCAAGCTGGCCTGTCCAGAACGCGCCATCGCCCAGAGGTCCGATTCGGTGTAATGTAGCCGCCTACATCAGTTGTAGTGTTAGTATTAGTATTCCTTTATAGCCTTTACCGCGCCCCCAAAACATATTCGAGTCATTACGGTCTCGTGATTTGATACTTGGAGTTCTGGTATTCTATAACCAGTGTATGGAGACACAAGAAGTGTTGGACCCTTGGGAGTGATCCAAAGACTTGCAGGAGCTTGTGAAACGAAGAAGCATGCCCTGTTTGGGCATAGGTCTGTTTGCTAGTGTCCTTTTCTTGCACCGTTTTCCGAACCATACTCAAACTCTCAAGCTCTTCACTTGCTCTCGAGGAGAGGGAGCTGCCGGAGACGAAGTATGATGAAAGGGGGAAGCTTGACATGAACTTGAACCTGTAGAGCTTTGGTTCTCGCAGTCCTTTCAATGCCACTTTGTTGCCGGCAGAACAAGTGTAGCCCGAACGCACGTTCGCATATCAGCATATCACTGCGCGTGCGAGGTGGATGTGCGCTGGATGTAAACATGCTTCTCCAAGACCAAAGTGTCTGAGGAGTCACGGTCGCGTCCGTCCTAGGGACTGCAAACTGTTTTCAATCATAGCCTCAGCCACAAACCGCCGACCTGGCAGTGCATACATAGTACGAGAGCGTACTGCAACCCTTAGATATCGAAGTAAGAAGCAAAAGCTGCAAGGGTTCGACTCTGCCAGATTGAGATGCCTGGTTTGGCTGCAAGATCAGCAGGCTCGTTGTTCTTTATGCTTGTGATTCACTAAGACGGACGCCAGCATTTTCGATTGCGCGAAATTGGCCTGTCGCCTGAGTTAGGATGTCAGGAAGACCGTTTAGGATTTAGGGTTGAGGACGGTGTAGGATTCCAGTTGGAAGCTGCAGTGTACTTACAACTCTGCAACAGGCCGAAGAAGATCCCAAGCTGGCATGTCCAGGACATTCCAGTTCGCAGGTCCAAGTCTGTCTATTGTAGACGCCTGCATGATTTGTAGTGTCAGTATTTCTTCAGAGCCTTGCTTTTATGTAAACTTGACTGTACCCCAGAGCCATGTTCTACTCATTAAGGCCCCGGGATTAAATTTATCGGGCATTGGCGTTCTGCTGTTCTAACCCATATGTATGGAGACATGTCCACATAGGCAAGCAGGATTGGGCCCTTGGGAGTAATCTGCCAAGAACTTGCATGAGCTTGTGAAGCGAAGAAACATGTACTGTTTGGGCATAGCTCAGTTGCTGGTGACTGCTAGTGTCCTCATCTTGCACGCTTGTTCCGAACCCTACTCGAACCCGTGTAAAGCAGTATATGTATTCCGAGGATTGCTTCACTTGCTCTTGCGGAGAGGGAGCTGCCGGGGCCGAAGTATGAGTATACCGCAGTATACGCTTTGCGAATGGGAAAGCGTGAACTTGAACCAGTAGAGCTCTGTTTCGCGCAGTCCTTTCAATGCCACTTTGTCCCTGGCAATCCGGCAGAACCAGCACGGCGACAACGCAGGTCGCATATCGCTGAGGGTGCGAGGTGGAAAGGCACGTTAGAACGGCAGATTCCGAGTCACATGCGCCTTCCCGACCTCACTCCACACCGCACGTAGATCAGCGATCAAAGTGCTACCCAGGTGACAATGTTTCGCAGAAAACGCGATCGTAGCTTGCTGTTGTTGGACCAACTACTATTGTACCACTCCTACGACGGCGACTACTTACAATTATTCCTTCTACTACACGACTACACGTTGCTTGCTTGTGAAGCCCGGGGTGCGTGATTGAGGGCGTAATATAGGGGCCCAAACAATTACCAATTTTATGGGGTTTCCCTATTCTTGTTAAAGTACAGTTCGCCCCAAAACCCTCTTCTAATTATTGCAGCCTGGGGGCTGCAGATTGATATCCACAGCACTTTCCGTGTGTCGGAGGCTCCCGACTCAGCGCAGTTGCTGCCTGCGTTGGAGATGCTCCGCGGCCTATACCAGGATGGCAAGGAGAGGATCCTCACCTTGTCTACTAAAGGGTTTTGGGTTTCGGGTTTAGGGTACAGTCTGACATTAGTCTTGGATTGATGTAGCCTGAGCCCTAAACCTGGCACAGAGAATCATGCAATAAAGGTTTGGAGATTTTTCGTCAGTTGTTAGAATTTAGGGATGCAGAGGCAACCCTATAAACCCCTAATCCCCAGGCTTCCGTTGCAACGAGCAGGAGCGAATCGCCGAGCTCAACACCAAGGAGGAAGACTCCAAGAAGGCCTTCACTGAGAAGGAGCCGGAGCCTCTGATCGTAACGATCCTTCACCATTCGATTTCGGATTCCCCCCAACCCATGATGCGGACAAGCCGAAAAGTTTCAGGGCTTCGGCTCTAAGGCTCGGGCAAGAAGGAGCACTTGATGAGAATCGCAAGCACCCAGTACATTTGAAAGAAAAGGCTCCTTGCAGCTTGGAAGTGAAAGGATCTAAAGGAACGACATGGCCGACAGCACACTGTCTTTTTCGATTTTATGTGGGCAAAGCTTCAAAGGTAGCAGTAGAGAGCTTTGAGAAGTGTTGCATAGTGTTGCTATAGTCGCTATAGTGTTGCAGGCAAGATTAATTAGTAGAACAACGGCACGCTGATTAGCGTGTGAGCGAGACGCATTAGAGTCAGAAGGATGGTAGAAACAGTTCGTGACGCCGTTCTACCTCACCGTTAAGGATGGATAGATGGAGGTTTGTAGCCGTGTAGCCTATCCAAGCCACAATGCACGAGCCCCGCCCAGGGCGGCTCACGAGAAGAAGCTCGCCTCCATCAAAGAGAAGTTGGAGACAAAGATCCTTGGTTGTAGGTGTTGGGTTTAGGGTTTAGGGTATGTGTCTGTTTAGTCTGTTTAGGGTTTGGGGTGTTTAGGGTTCAAGGTTTAGGGATTCAGCACGCAGGGCTTTAACATGTTTGCGGCATGACGGTTTTCGGGCTGAAAAATCTTGCGAGTTTCCAGGGTTCATGATGCGATTGGGGCTCTTCAGTGACGTTGTAGTTGCACTGGCCTCCTGAGCATTCTGCTGGCTGCTGGGCCGGGTCCCGTTCAGCATTTGCGCTGCAGGAAAATCTCCAACGAGTTCTACGAGAGCGAAGTCAAGGATGAGAAGCGGATATGGCCCGGGACTTAACATCTAGTGGCCCGGTGGCTGTCGACCTCTGAACAGCAAAAGGGATCCCGTACCATGGGTCTTATCTTGTCAGTATGGTCTTCATCATGACCAGCATCATCTGCACATTCATAATCAGCAGCATCCTTTTGTGACTTCTCGCTGTTGTCGCCGGTGGTCAAAAGGTTGGTTTGCCAACAAAGCATGGCCAGTAGCACAATGCACTAAGAGGTTTAAGTTGCAGCTCAATGGACTTTGCAGCTGTTGAGCTTATTCCACCGGTCTGCAAACATCTGCCCCCCAATTCTCATCTGAAGTGTCTGGTGTTTTAAGACGATGTCATCGTCAACATCGACTGCCGGTGCGGTGCAGGACGTACTGGTCAAAAGTGCGCGAGAGGCAGCACAGGCCCACTCCTGCTGACGCATGTGAGACGTTTACTAGGTATCGATTTGGGATAAGTTGTAGTTTCCTGTATTGCTTAGTGCAGAGCCGTCATGTTAACACTAATTTTGGGGATTGTTGAGATCGGGATCCAGTTTAGATGGTTCATGCTTACCGCAAGAGAGCCACAGCATGTCGTCGTGTCGTTCCAAAGTATCTTCGGACAGCTTTATCCTGGATCGTTCATGCTTGTTGCTGCTTCCCACTTCTGTTCATGTACGGCTGACACAGGGATTGGCCTCTAAAGCCATGTAGAGCCCCATTGAACAGGTCGAAGCTCCGACCGATTAGAGATGAACAGGCCCTCCAGGATTGCTTCTGGATGAGCCCTGAAAGGAAGCCAGATGAAATCCGTATACGAACCCTTAAAGCGCGCCGCTCTCGGAACCCTTATCAGAGCAACCCCGAAAGGAACCTATGTGGGTCATAATTAGGTCATTACAAAGGCTCCGGGTGTGATTGGGAGTGCGGGAAGGCAGTATCTGTCGGCGTTGAGACTCCAGCACGCCACGATGAAGAAGGTGCACAACATGCATCCCGGTATGCAGTGAGGTTTGGGGTTTGGGAAGCAGATTGCTCTGAAGTCCCCGAATGCTTGGCCGCCTGACCGTCACTCTCACGTGTTGGTCTACTTCCTGGTTTTGTTGTTGTGATTATGATTATGTTCATTGTCGTTGCCTGCATGATCCCAACCTCTTCCGCTGCTTATGCAGCTTCTACTAAAACCCTCAACCCTACATGAACCGTAAGCCCTGAACCTTAAACATCCTTAAAACAGGGAAGCCCATTCTTTGACCTCCTTGCCGAGGATTGAGCTCTACGAGAAAGCTCTTTCTTCAAAAGGCCAGGCGCCGCCAGGTCATGCAGGAGCTTCAGTGGAGGTTTAGTCATGGTTACCTAAAATAGGCAACTCCTATGGTAATTTGCACACGGCCCTACAGCATCACTTACTTTCACCAGCCAGAGGGGGAATCCTATGACTCCAGGATGTAGCGGTTGAATAATACAGGAGCCTGAATAGCTACCAATACTATTCGTTGGGTTCTTTAGTTAGTATACTTATCGTTGAATGTACCCCAAATTACTATTCCGATTATTGAGGCCCCTGTATTGGGTGTCTTGTTTGCATCTGTAGCCTAAACTGCACTGTAAACCCTGCAGAGGTGTGACTTATTTGTGCCACTTTGTGGCTGTGCTATGCAGGTAGCACGTCTGACTTGAAAGAGGACTTGCAGAAGGCGCAACTGGCAGGTCTAGACAGGAGGGACTGCAGTTGTTTTACACGCTGACAAGGACACCCGGTCAAGCGATTGCAGTTGTATTACATACTTCTGAGCCCTGGACCCGAAACACCAAATACTGGTTGATACCGGACGTACAAAGGGCCAAGATCATAACCAGGCTGAATTCAGCTGCAGAACCTGCATCATCTGGCATTCAGTCCATCACAAGCGCACTGGCACCCGACGACGGCATACGTTTTACATGAGCCGGGAGAAGTAGCTTCGTGCTTTGTGCCCCGTTTCCTCCGGTCGTAGACGTGCACACGAAGACATGGTTGTGCAAGGCATGTAGCAAATTGCCCGAAGTACCTGGCCCGAAAGTGGCTCTTGAACTTTCCAGTTGTTGCTGGCCTTCCCTTCCTGACGACTTCTTTCTCCTGCCTATTCACTTCGTGCTGGAATTGGAACATGCAGTTCCCCTAGGCTAAACCCTAAGATTCCGTGATCAAACCCCGAACATCCAATTCTGTCGACGAGTTCATTTCGCAAAGCATTGATGTTGATTCTGTGGAAAGGCACCCGCGACCTGATCTTAACAGGCCTTTACAGAGGGCGTTAAAGGGGTTTCAGGATATTACAGGTTTTTCAGGGATGTCGAGAATTCACTGATGGATGCTTGAAGGGGCTGTGGGTTTGACTGTGCAGCTCAGCTACAGTCTGAAGCTAGTAAAGGCAAAACTCCGGTAACTAGTGCTTTAGTATCTTAGTAGCAAAACCGTTGAAAGGTTCTGGTATTGATTGCTGCTGCTCATTTTGCTCATACAAACAGTAGCAGTCTTGCCAGCACTAGCACTCATGCTATTGTTGTTGATAGTGCATGACTGCTAGACGTTTGAGCGCCAATACAGGTGATGGCCACCATGCACGGTGGCGCACCTGGCCATTTGGTGCTGATGCAAGATGAGCTGAAGGCCACCCAATAGGAACTGTAGTGCAATTTCGGTCTCAGGTGGCTAATGCACATAGGCTCGAAAGCTCGTGAGATTCGGGATCGAATGCTCATAACAGCGACCCGGTGCAGGCTTGTAGAGGTCTTTTCATGATGTTTCGAGAAAGATGGCAGTCTAGCAGGCCTGGCAGGTCTTTTTATGGTTCTGCTCGTTGAGAAGGCCTCCTCATTTCAGCTTAACAAGTGTGGCATAGTGCGTTGCAACAGCCTATTCCAAACCCCCCTGGATGATGCTTCAACAGAGCTGCAGGGCATTCAGTGCTGCGCGGCGGAGCTTGATGCCCTGCACACCGCTGTGAATGCTGTATTGCAGACTCCGTTGTGATGTCACGGCTATGAGTATAAGTATAAGTGTCAAACCGAACCCTGACCCTCCGAAAAATAAACCCAGAATGTTAGCTTTAGCCTGGACCCCAAAGCACAAACATTCCGAACAACACCAGACTCCCTGACTCCTAACCTGAAAGCCCAAAGCATGCTTTCCAACTCAGTGCTTCGGGGGTTCTGTGATGCGCATGCTTGTCCGTCTGAGACTTTGCCCAGCATGGCAACAAAAAGTTTTTGGCTGGAGCCCCGGGGCATTTCAGAATGTGGGCTGTTTAGACAGGGTTTGAGTGGTGGGGCTTAGGGTCAAACGACGAGGGTTTAGTAATTGAGGTTTGAAGTTTAGGGCTTGTTCATGAAATATTCAGGCCAGGTGTCCGTACAAAGACATTTGTCAAGCAAATGGCCCAGGCATACTGACAACAAAGTGGGCCTGGCATGCAGGTTGTTTCCCTTCGGAGAAGACTTAATTTGGATTTGGGAGCCACAGTGCCACGCAACTGTCGAATTCGTGCCTGTTCTACTCCAATCAGCTTGCTTCTGACAACGGAGCCCGTCACATGTAGCCCATCACATTCACATGTGGCATGTCGTAAATCAGATGCTGCAAGTGACCAGCTGTAGTTTGCAATAGTTTGCAAGCGATGCACCCGCACCCACAATGCGATTTCACACGAAGCACTGTGATCATCACTGTGATCCAAGTTTGAAGCCTTCGAGGCACTGTTTCAAGGTCAAAGCCTTCAACACCTATATAAGCCCCATACCCCAGACCCTTAAACTCCGAACGCTAAACTGTAGAAGCCCTAAACCCCCAAAGCCTTACATCCGAAGCCGTCGCCCCCGTAGCCTTCCTGGCCGCTGTGCAGTCCATGGCCCCTTGCCTCGGGTGTTTCCGCCATGGCAGTGGCTTTGGTACTGCCGGACGCAGAGCCTACCATGCCCAAACTGAAGGCGGCAAGATGAGAAGTAGGGCTCAAGGCGTAGAGTTTTTAGGGCTTAAGAGGTGCACAGGCTTTGGTTAGGGTTTCGAGAGGGTTTTTGTAGGGATTTTCAAGGGTTGAGGAGTTCGGAGCAGCAGAAGCAGTTTCGGGGCTTTCAAGGCTCCTGCTCCTCTGCATCATAGTTCCCAAGGCCACAAACCTCAACCGCACCCTGTAAACCCTAAACTCTCACCCTGACCTGTAAACTTCGGGGAAGTCGTGAGCCTCAAACAAAGAGCCCTCATCTTCGGACTCTAAACCTCTGAGCTTTGGAAGCTCAACCCAACCCGAACGATGTAGGGCTGAGAATAGTCGGCGATCTTGTCAGCTTTCGGCCCCGGGAAAAAGTAGTCTGCCCCAAAATCCGGCTCGAATGGGTAAGCCCTAAACCCTAAACCCTAAGGCCCTTGAAGAGGTTAACTCTAACTAATCCGCCCTTAGTGCAGGAGGACCTCGACTCGGACTTCCAGCTTCCGGCATACCTCGAGGCCGTCTTTTATGGAGGGTTAGGGTTTAGGGTTTGGGGGAAACCTGTGGGACCAACCTGACCAGTCCAGAGGGCGAAGACCTGGACCCCAAAAGTCCTCTGGACGAATACCTGGACCCCAAAAGTCTGCAGAAGAATAGCCTTCTCTAGGTTTTGGGCCATTAAAGTACGAGTATGTAGAATAATAGCCTTTTATAGGTTTTGGACCCCAAGAGTATGTAGAATAATAGCCTTTTCTAGGTTTTGGGCCATGATTTTACCTACTTTTGGGGGGTCTAGGTAATAATTCGGGTTTAGAAAGTTAAAGTTTGGTGAATGCAGGAAGGAAGAACTTTCTGTCAATGTTGCGAGTGAAGCCTGACCTGTTAGCTCATGCGGTACATGCGTGCATCAGCTTGAAGCTCTTAGTTGAACCACCGATTCGCAGCATTGCGGCTCTCGGTGACGCTCGAAAAAGCAGGCGAACGCTTTAGCTGCTATGGAGGCCGTGTGATTGCAAGCAGCATTTTGCATTGGCAGGCGGAGCAGGGATGCAGCAGCATGCAGGTGCCGCGGCAACGGCGCCCTCGAGCAGCGGCGATGCTGACCCTCGTAGCTGGGGTCATGACAGCACTTGGCAAGGCGGATGGCAATGGCAAGAGTGGCCTTGGTATGCGAGTAGCGATAGTTCATCGTGGAGCAGCGGTGGTTGGTGGCAGAGTCAATGGGAGAGACCTCATGCTAGGAATACTAGTTGGTGGTCCAACTGGCCAGGCTATCAACCAGAACAACATGGTGCACCAGCAGCGGGAGATGACGGCAATGGAGCTCGCGAAGCCGAGCAGCATGATCCGCCGGATGGAGGCCACCGGAGGGCTTCAGCTCAGTCGACTACCATCACCGATGAGAGTCTTGATCCTACGGATGAACCTAAAGAGTCAAGCGACGCAGGTAGTGGATCGACCAAGGGAGTGCCAAAGACAGGTAAAGATCATGTGCCTGAGTATGACGGTAAGACTGCAATGCGGGAGTATGCCCGGAGGGTCAAACTGTTTGAGAGCTCCACAGGGATTGATCCATCGTACAGGGCTCAGAAGCTCATGGAGAAGTTGAGTGGCCAAGCGTGGATGGCTACCGAAAGCCTCGACCTCGAGGACCTCAAGCACCCGAGCGGGGTGCAGAGATTACTCGACCATTTGTGGCAGGAGCTCGAACCTTTGGAACACTTGCGGACGTTCACCACCCTGGCCGAGTTCTACAAGGATTTCAGGAGAAGCCCGGGGGAAGAGTTTGTAGAGTTCGACATGAAGTTTCGCGCGCATCTTAAGCGGCTTGAAGAAGTGGGCGCCAAGCTTGAGGGTCTCAACGTTGCGTATTGGTTTCTTGAGAAATCTGGATTATCAAGCGAGTTGAGGAAGCAGGTGGTAGCAGCTGCCAGCGGTGAGTACGACTATCCTAAGTTGAGGAAGGCCTTGATGGCAATCGTCCCGAAAGTCAAGAAGGACGAGGAACATGGATCTTCAACTGCCAGGCCTTTCAATCGACAATGGAAGCCTCGAAGCAATCAGCCGCGACAGGTGAATGCTACCACCGAAGAGGCCGAGGACGCCCCAGATCAAGATGACGGAGAAGCTGATGAGGTGGGACCGGAGGAACTTGAAGGTGAACTAGAGGTTCTACTTGCTCAAGCAGCTCGCAAACGTGCGGAAATAGAACGTGCTCGCGGGTTTTCCAAGCCAGAGACGGGGGCAGCGAGAGAAGCCAGGATCAAAGAGATGAAAAGCCGTATGCCCTGCAGCGCTTGCAAGGCTAATGGTCGTACAGTCTACGGCCATTGGCATGGCGACGCTGAATGCCCCTTCCGGAAGGGCGGTGGTGCTGACAAGGACCGGCACAGAGAGAAGAGTGTGTTGGTGGTGGTCGAAGAGGAGTTGAGCGATTCTGAGGATGACATCCTTGATCCTCCAGCTTCGTCAATCTTCCACTCCACGACCATCTACGATGGCACGGAGCAATGTGATGTTCATGCCAACCAGGCTCCACCGCATCATGTGTATAGCAATGGGGGAGAACCTGATCGCAACCGTCTTGCATTGAGTGACACTTGTTGTGCCAGGACTGTCGCCGGCAGGAAATGGGCCCAGAGGCATCTCCGATACCTTCGGGGACGGGGAGAAGATGTCTTCGTGATCGACGAGGCTCGCCCTTTCAGGTTCGGTGGAGGTCCAAGAGTCATGTCCGAGTATGCGGTGATCATGCCTTTGGTAGTCCACGGGGCATCGAAACTTGCGTGGGTACGTGTGAGTATTGTCGACCAGGATGTGCCTCTTCTTTTGAGCAAGACTGCTTTGAAGATGCTGGGGATGGTCATGGACTTTGAAAAGAGTGTTATTGTCCTTCGGGAGTTGCAGACTCAAGTGCCACTCAGGGAGACCAAAACGGGTCTATGTGGCTTCGAGATCAACCTTGAGCGGTCGGGACGCAGGTTGGAAGCGCCACCACAAGCTTTGATCGAGAGTGACCAAGAAATAGCTTTGGAAGACGATGTTCCCGGCGATCAGGTCATGATGATCCAGAAGATCCACCCACAAGCGATGGATGGCGAACAGGCGCGGACTACTAGGGAAGTCGTTGATCGATGTGAAGATCGGGCGCGAAAGCTTTACCGAGAATGTGATTTTCGCTACCAATCACTTCTTGAGCTCGTCAGGATGCTCCCCATCCACCGGCGAGCGCGACATCGGGAAATCAACGGGAAGCCAGGACCGCTGAATGAAGCATGGGTTGCTGGTCTGTTCGTGCATGGCAACTACTCTGGGGTCACTAAGAGGACGTGTCGTTATCCACATGTGGTCCGGTATATCAATAGCTTCATGCGAGACAAGATTGATGGAGCATGGTCTTCGTTCAGTCTCGCCAAGAACCTTAGCACCGATGTACATGTGGATTGTCGCAATCACAAGGAGGCTTCCTCGGTGACTGTGACCTTCGGCGATTTCACGGGAGGACAGCTGTGGGTGGCTCAATCAGAGAGTGAAGGTCAAGATTGTATGTGGAAGCAAGATAGATATGGAAGGACAATCCCCGGCACTCTGATCTCCACTCGTGAGTCTCCGCACATGTTCAATCCTCAAGTTCCCCATGCAACTCATGATTGGACTGATGAGCGATGGTGTCTCTCCATGTACACCGTGAGAAAAGCTGATCAGGTTGATGAAGACACAAAGAAAGCATTGAAGAAGCTTCGTTTTCCCTTGAGCTCAAGGGGAACTTCCAGGACTTTGGGTGATGCAGTGCATACAGTTCACGACATGTCGTTCCACCGAGAGCCGCATCAACAAATAGACGACGTGTCACATGGCATGGAATGCGCAAATACTCCGCAGCGGCTTGAAGAGTGCGGCGAGATCGCTACTTCAGTTCAGGGTAACCCTTCAGTCGATTGCTCACGAGATGGCGATGTTGGCGCCGCAGCGCAAGGAAGAGTTTGTGGCGGCGATTGCGCCGCGTTGCAAAGTGACGAAGGAGGCCCTGCGAGAGCACAACCTCGATCGGTTGAAGGAGCTGTGGGGGGCCATTCGCCCTCCGAAGAAAAATGCCACGGGACTTCCAGCCAACTGGAAGAAATTGGATCGCTCAGCCCTGAAGCACATCTACGCGACTCAGGTGGTGCCGGACTTGGGGCGAGACAGCGATCTTCACTGGGACCGTTGGTCCAAGCCGACCTTGATCTTGGAGATAGAGGTTTGGGCTGTGGAAGCAGCCGAGGAACTTCAAAGGGATCGCGACTTGGAGATGACGTGCACAGAGCCTCTCTGTGCCCAGTGTGGCATACCGATGATGGTCAGGACCAACAGGCTGACTCGCGAGGACTTTTACGGGTGTCGTCGATACCCGGCATGCAAGCAGACTCTTCCTCTTCGTTACGACGGACGCCCGACGGGCGAGGTCCAGAAGGAGCTCGAGACCAACGAGAAGATCAACAAGGCCAAGGAGCATCACAGGAAGATTGTGGCCAAGCAGGCAGCCAAGAGCAAGCGAGTGGGAGAAATCGGCAGGGCAACAGCCTCCTCCGATGGCTCGTGGGCGGTTGCAGGGTCCATCCCGATCGAGGAAGTGACATCCTCGGACGAGGAAAAGGAGAAGAAGTACAACACGAACCGCACGAAGGAGGAGATGGCGATGATCGTGGCCATGAGGGACAAGAATCGCGGCTACCCCAAGGATCCAGCGCCTCCCATCGCCAAGAAGGAGAACAATCCCGAGGATTGAGCGGTGAAAACTGCTTTGGAGTAGCTATGACGTCAGTGGATATCAAGCCGCCGAGTGATGAACCAGTTTCCCGACAGCCTTTGTCACCAGGTGAGGTCGAAGAGAGGATTCTTCACGGTAGGGCCCGTAGGAAGATGCTGAAGAAAGGTGTCATGAAGAGGTTGTTGGGAAATGCTCGGGCAATTGTTGCTGGAGTGTTTGTCACGACGGCAGCGCTAGTCGGGGCTGCGGCTAGTGCGGTACCAAATTTTTCCAGAATGAGGCCCGACGTGCTTGAGATATGCGGCCATGAAGCTAGCTTCACTAGCTCTTTCTCCCGTTGGGGTTGGCGACATGTGGAACCAGTTCAATTGCCTAGTGACCTCTGTGACGATAGAAGTCGAGACACTATCGGTCGCTGGATTGAGGAGTCGGCGCCTCGCCTGGTCATCGTATCTGATTGCTGCCCTCGGATCGCGTCGGTAGGTAGAATCGGCGTGAAGGAATCGCAGGCTCTGAGGCGACAGCGCAAGAGAGAGGACCGAGTGAAACCAGTATGTGAGTTCCTGAAACATGTTGTCGATGTGCAGATTAAACGGGGTGACCAAGCACTTGTTGAACTTGCTCTTCACGCCACGCCTGAGGTTGCTGTTCTCTGCGACACCATGATCAAACACCCTCATGTGAAACATGTCCCAGGATATTCACGAAACGGTAGCCGAGATGCTCGCTCAGGATGGTTGACTACTTGTGAGTTCATAGAAAGAGAGCTTATTGACATCAGAGATGAGAGAGTGAACAACAAGAGTGCTTGTGACGGCGACCGAGGAAAGGCTGCGGTAGCCAAGGCTGTGTGTCGAGGCTTCACGAGGTACATTAAGGAACATGAGCCAGACAGGCTTAGGAGGATGCTCAGGAGCCTCGCTGCGCAAATTCGGGGAAAGCTCAGGAAGGGTGATCGCCAAATGTCAGATCTTCGATGGAGCGAAAAGAGCATCATGAAAGCTTTGAATCGATGGAGTGCCAGTGCGGTGTATGCTGTGGATCAACCCGACGATACCGACGAAGAAATGATTCCTGATATTCAGGAGCCTGAACAGATAAGGACGCGTGAAGCTGAAGAGGCAGGCTCCGGAACGCCACCAGTGGAACATGTTCGGAAGAGTTTGGGTAGCCATGGCATAACGTTTGAGGTTCCTGCCGGAAGAAGAGTGAGCGAGGCGGTGAGACAGGGGCTTATCAAAGCCCATTGCAATCTGGGACATCCTAGCAAAGAAGACTTCAGTCGATTCCTGAAGCTTGGAGGTGCTAAACAGGAGGTCTTAGAGGCTGTTTCCTGGATGAAGTGTATGACGTGCGCACATGCTAGACGTCCCGGCACGCATCGCACCACGAACATCCCACCATGTCAGGTGACTTTCGGAGATGAAGTTCAATTGGATTGCATATGTGTCCATGATAGTAACAAACAAGCGTATTGGTTCTTGTCGGTTATCGATCGGGCTACTTCTTATCATATCGTGGAAATTCTCCGAGATCACTCACCTGAAGAATTGTACCGGGCATTTGACCGGGGCTGGGCACGTTGGGCTGGACCGCCGATTAGGGCTACGGTTGACATGGAAGGTGGATTTCAGGGCCGCGAGTTCTGGGAACAGGTGTCTCAGGCGGGCACATGCTTGACTGCGATTGCAGGCACAGCTCACTGGCAGGCAGGGAAGGTTGAACGACATAATCAGATTGTCAAGGATATGATATTCAATGTCGTTAGACATACCAATGCTGTCGGTAGAGACGAAATGCGCCGATTGACTAGGGAAGTGAGCTGGGCCAAGAATTCCTTGACACGCGAGCATGGATGGGCCCCAGTTGCACTGGTGTTCGGAAGGGAGCCCAGAGTCTTCGGAGAACTCCATCAGGACGGAAACCCAGCGGGATACCATCCTTCAGTAGGAGAGGCTGGCAGTGATGTGGCAATTCGCATGCGATACAGGTATCATGCTAAGATGGAGTTCATTCGGAGTCAGGCTCGCCAGATGCTTCTTAGAACCGCCCATAATCGGACTCGGAAGATTCCCATCCTCAAGATAGGACAGCTGGTGTTCTTTTGGAGAGAGGCGCGTGGGAAGAGAGGAGATAATCACAGTTCATGGCACGGTCCTGGATATGTGGTGGGGATTCAGGATAAGAATGCCTGGGTCACCATTGGAGGCCGGAGTTTTCTCGTCGCGGGCGAACATCTTCGCGAAGCTGTTGGGGATGAGAAGCACTTTGGGAATCCTGAGATTCAGAAGGCTATAGCTCTTTTTCGGAAGATCCCTTCAGAGGCTACCTATGAGGATTTGGTAGGACAAAAGGGCCCCGAGGGTGAACCAGATGAAGTTGAACAACAACCATTAGCAGAGGACTTGACTGAAGGTCTTGATATGGAGGTGGATGCTATGGAGACGGAAGGTTTGAGCGCTGAGCATGCCAACATGGTTCCGCAGGTTGGATGGCATGTTGATCAAAATGGAAATCCTGTATTGATATCACACAAAGTGTGGGCTTTCAGGAGCCCCGAGCCAAGGTACCCCGGAGAGCGTTTTCCGTACAGAACGACATGGGCATGTCATCAAGGACAGTGGAAGTGTCTTGAAAAGGAGGTCAAATGGGCAGAGCTGGAGGATCATCATCAGTTCATTCCTGGAGGACCTGCGGCGGGACTGATCACAATCTTTCAAAACCGAACGCGGAAAGAGATGTGTCTGGATGATGTTCCTCAAAATGTCAAACGCCAGCGACGTCAGGTTGGAGAAGCCCCAGTTCATGCAGTTACGTTCAAGAAAACTGAGAGTAAGACTAAGTTGAAGAGAATGATGGAGAAAGAAATCCCGTACGATTGCATTCCGCCAGAACAAAGGGAGATCTACAAGGCCGCCGAGGACAAGGAGTGGAAGTCTTGGCTTGACTACGAGAGTTGTGAGATTCTGTCATTGGAAGAAAGCCGTAAGATTGAGAGAGAGCGGCCAGAAAGGATTCTTCCGAGCCGGTATGTCTTTCGGGACAAGAATGCCGGGCTCCTTGGGCCGGACGGTCGGCCGATGCCGGTTAAAGCTAAAGCTCGACTGTGTCTGCAGGGGCATTTATGTCCTGATAGTAAGACTGGTCTTGTGCAAGTCGATAGTCCGACCATCGAGCGTGTTTCCACCATGATATTTCCGCATCTTGTGACGAGCCTTGGATGGTCTCAGAACTGGTTTGTAGGTGACATCTCTAATGCCTTCTTGCAGGGAGCTCCTCTGAAGGATAAGCCCGAGATGTTCATGAGACAACCAAAACAAGGACTCAAGGGAATGAGCCCAGGGCAGATTATCAGATTGTTGAAACCAGTTTACGGAAGACCAGACGCACCACGAGCGTGGTACGAAGAGTTGTCGCGCATCCTTCAACAAGAACTTGGTTTCACGAAGTGTATGGTTGACCCTGCCATGTTTATGCTTCGAGACGCTAAGGGAACTCTTCGAGGTATCATGATTGTCCATGTCGATGATGTTATGTTTTGTCATGACGGATCGGCCTGGGGACATGAAGTTGCCACCAAGGTTCATGATAGATTTCCGTTTGGTACTTGGATGAAGGTTGCTGAACAGGAGAGCGGCATCACCTATTGTGGGAAGGAGATCAAGATCAGGAACAGGGATGGAGAAATTAGCGTTGTCCTCAGCCAGAATGCTTTCATTGATGGACGACTTCAGCCCATGTCATTGAGCAACGAGAGAGTGCGACAGCCCGATGCACGCGCCACGGATGTGGAGAAGACGGATTATAGATCTGTGGTTGGTAGTCTTCAATGGTTGGCGGTTCAATCGAGACCCGATGTTGCTTTTGAGTGTAACCAACTCCAGAAAAGAATATCCGATCTTCGGGTGGCTGATCTTATCCGTGCAAACAAGGCTGTCAGAGAAGTCGTCAGGAACCGTTTGGAGATTGAGTTCCGGCCTCTTGGAGAAGATGCCGAGTTGGTGACTTATCACGACGCGGGATTATACAGTAGTCTCGGAGTTGAGATCGATGAGAGAGAGTGTGAGGACATCTTGCAAAGAGGAAATGAGAAACGACTTGTGTACTCTCAGAAAGGTGCCTGCATCGGCTTCGTTCGAAAGGGGGCTACTGATCACGAACAGCATGTCCATATGAACTTGATTGATTGGAAGTCCTCTACAAATCGGAGAGTCGTCGAATCATCTTTTGCGGCAGAGACGCATGCGGCCATCATGGGACATAACATGTCTAGGTTCGCGCAGGTTCTTCTCAGCGAGATACGATATGGATCCCAAGTCATCTCTGCTATCGAAGACGATGGATGGCAGCAGCTAGCCCCAGTCACGTTGGTCACCGACTGTAGAAGCATTTATGACACGATTCATAAAGATGGCCAACACGTTGGGGAGAAAGGGAACATTGTTCACGCTGTTCTTTTGAGACAGCTGCTGACGACCAGAGGTCGTGAAAATCCCGGGAAAGCCAGGCTGCTCTGGGTTCCTACCAGATGTCAGTTAGCGGATGGCTTCACGAAGGCCGGTAGAGGTAGTGACATACGAGAGCAGCTCACCCGAGGATTGTTGTTTCACGAAAGCTCGCTGAAACGCAGAAATCCGTCAAAGCGAACAGGTCAGAGAGATGGTTATACCGGTGTCAATGTTGCGAGTGAAGCCTGACCTGTTAGCTCATGCGGTACATGCGTGCATCAGCTTGAAGCTCTTAGTTGAACCACCGATTCGCAGCATTGCGGCTCTCGGTGACGCATCGAAAAAGCAGGCGAACGCTTTAGCTGCTATGGAGGCCGTGTGATTGCAAGCAGCATTTTGCACTTTCAGCAGTCATGCTACGAATAACAGGGATGGTCAAAGCAAGTAGTAGCAGATAGCCATAATAATCATGATTACAGTTAGAAATGATAATGAAGGTTACGCAGCAAGGAATAGTGTACAGACGTGGCCGCTACTGCACTTCGGTTACTGGCACCGCTGCTGCTGCTGCTGATGACGTTTGCGCTTCCCCGGTTTCTACTTTGTGCCTGCCCGTGGCTGCTGCTGCCACCCGTTCTCGGCCGGCTTTGCATTCTTGAACCTAACAGAGCCTCGGTCTAAGTTTAGCGCGGCCCTTTCTTGACCAGGAGCTGCTGCATGAGCTGGATGTCTCACAACCTCTTCTCCGCGCCGAGCCTTTGTCTTTCAAGGCAAGGGTGGCTGTCGCTTTGCAGGAGCTTTGTTTGCACTGCTCGGTCGATGAGCGCGAGCGTCTTGGGATTTTTAGGCAGTACCCTCGACCGACAGCGATTGCAAAAGACTGTCGACGTGACAACTTCCAGCTATAATGTACATCAGAGCGGCCCATGATTTGAGTTTTACTTACTTATCCAATGTGGCTCTCTGCTTAGACAGCCAATGGGAAAACTTGCAACTTGTTGGTCTCATAAACTATACTGGTATACGAAAGTTTGACCGGGCTCCCACTACTGCTACTACTACTACTACTACGACTACTACTACGACTACTACTACGACTACTACTACGACTACTACGACTACTACGACTACTACTACTACTACTACTACTACTACTACTACTACTACTACTACTACTACTACCACGACTACTACTACTACTACGACGACTACTACTACTTCTACTACTACTACTACTACTACTACTACTACTAGTACTACTACTACTACTACTGCTACTACTACAACTACTACTACTACTACTACTACTACGACTACTGCTACTACTACGACTACTACTACTACTACTACTACTACTACTACTACTACTACTACTACTACTACTACTACTCCCACGACTGCTACTACTACTACTACTACCACCACGACTACTACGACTACTACGACTACTACGACTACTACTACGACCACCACCGCCGCCACCGCCACCGCCACCGCCACCGCCACCGCCACCGCCACCGCCACCGCCACCACCCCCACCACCACCCCCACCACCACCACCACCACCACCACCACCACCAGCACCACAGCAACGATCGCGATGTCGACCTCGACGACGGGCACGGCCGCGACCGCAACCACTGCCATCACCTACCGCGACGCCACTGCTGAAACTGTTTCTGGAAGTCGTATTTTGTTAGAGTACAGCAATAGTCCAGCAGCAACAGCAACAGCAACATCTCGAAGACAAGCTGCACCATGCTTGAGCAGCATCAACAGCATTAACATGACACTAAGTCACTATAGTATTCATGTCACGAGCACTAGCAGTGACGGAAGTGGCAAACGGCTATACGCTTTAGATGCCATATCCAAACCACAATCTCAACATCCCACGGCTCTTAGCCGTCTTCCCATGAATCACTAAGCCGCTAAGCGCGAACTCTTGCGGAAGCAAAAGACTGGTCGGGGCCGACAGGTGGAAACTTTTGAAGAAGGCGAGGCAGATTTTCATCAGGTGTCTGAGCTGACGTTGGCATATGTGTTTGTTCGGGTCTAGGCTGTGTGGTCGTAGGGCTAATGGTGTGAGGGTCGAGGGCAAACCCTACAAGCTGTCGAGGCGTTTGCCCACAATGGCTTAATGTTAGTGTTTAGGAAGTTAAGATTGGAGGGCTGCGATTCACCATGCAGCGATTCGGGAGCAGGGCTTGTTCACGAACATTCAGGCCGTCCTGATGTGAATCATGCATGCAGCACTAACCTCGGGACAGAGGGGCCGACAAATGTTCATGTCATTCATGTCCGTCGGTCTAACATAGGGGCCTTCGTAGCTGCCTATACTATTGTGGGGTTCCCCCCCCATATTATAACTATAGAATTTTGAGCCCCCAAAACCCTATTCCTATTGTTAAGGCCCCTATATTATGCATGTTGCTTTTCAGTCTCTTCTCGCCGCTGCCAGAAACCAGACGCTGCGTTAGAAAGGAAGTTCAGAGCGATACATCTGGGGAATCTGGGGTGCCTCTAAATTAGAGTTCCTGGCGAGTCGCCCAACCATGTCAACACGGATAGAACAAAGGGCCCGAAATGAGGAACCTAACTTAGAGAAGCCCTCATGTGCTTGTGTCGACTTGTCTTACATAATAACCTGTACCAGGAGAGCCCGGCAGATGCTGATGCGAAAGAGCCCAAGGAGCATGATGACGCCGAGGCCGTGGCAGCCGTTGCAGCTGCCGCTGCGGTTCGAGCTGCTAAGTTGGCCGAGTTTGCGGACAAAACCGTTTTGGGAAAGAGGAAGAAGCAGCAACATCGGAAGGCCAGGTTTCCAACGGGACCCGTCTTTGAGCCTCAGATCTTATGGAAGCCAGATGCAAATGGTGGAAGGCCAGTGCCAAAGCGCGAAGATCTTAGAGCTGCCTTGACCTACCAGGAAAGCGGAACTGCTCCAAGGCCTTCTACAGTACCCACCCCACGAGGCGCGCGCCGGGGCCCGCGACGCCACGCAGGCCGGAAGCAGGCGGCACGAACTCTCATGGAGTCCCCAACCTTCCCACTCCCAAATTCCCGACCCCAGACTACGGGCACATTGCCAGGGCTTGAGGTGCACGGATTGGAGGTGGTCACCGGAGACTCGAAAGTCCATGGCGAGCTGGTGATCTCGCCCCGACCACCTTCGGCGGAGCGGAGGTCTTCTACGCCAGACCGGGCTTCTGCGAGACTTGTGGAATGCCCAATGCTTGTTACAGCCGTGCCTGGCCCTGCCCGAAGCCCGCAGCAAAAGCCGCAGCCTCGATATGTTGCTCAAAGACACTCCTTCGGACCCTCGAACACCCTGGAATCCTTGGCCTCACCTTTGGAGTCGGTTGCGGACGACGACTTCGACCGGCAAATTTCGCCCCATCCTGGATATCAGTTTGGAGTCGCTCTGCGCCATCCCCCGCTCCTTCTGCCCATGCCAGGCAGGGGTGCCAAAGTTTGCAGCAAGAGGACAAATTACTTCATTAAGTCATTTTCTGTGTTGGCGAAAAAAGAATTTGGAAAAGCTAGAATGTGTGCCTCTATATATATACATATATATATATACACACATACACACACATGTTTACAACATGTACAATGTAATATGCATAAGTATGTATTTGCATATGTAACATGTGTATGTACATATATATATATATATACCAGGTATTTGGCGTTGTTGATTTGTTTTCTTGACATGAAAAGAAAGTTATACACCACATCCTATAATTCTGCCTAAATTGGTGGAACTCTTTATAATCTGTACAGTTGCATATAGCTCAATATGTGTATTTATATACAGATATCATGGGGATCCAGCGGCTTGGGTTTTCTTTAAGGGTTGCAGTGATTCGCAGTATAAGGATCCTACATCCGACCTGTCTTGGGTGGCGGGGGGGGGGGGGGGGGGTTTCAGGGTTCAGGTTCAGGTTCAGGGTTGAGGGTCTTGGAGTTTAGGGTTTAGGGGTTTAGGGCTTAGGCTTTAGGGGTTGGAGCTGTTGGAGCCCATCTGAGATCAGCATTAGGTAATAGCATTTCGAACATACAAGACAATGGTGTGATATAAGGGTACATACATGATACGTGCGTGATATATATATATATATGTATATATATATATATATATGTTTAATACGCGCATACACAGACACATCTACATGTACAGATAATACTATCGGAATCCGTGGCAAGATCAGCATAACAATCGCGACCTCTTTTCTGTGCACACACTGCCAGTACCAGCACTGTTCATGCGATGACAAGGAAGCCTAGACCCTCATCCCATAAAAGCCGGAAGCAACTTTCAACGTTAAACCTTAAAGTTCTGAAAGCCGTCCTGAACACCACAAGACATCCCCAAACCTAAACTGCTAGGAAACCGAAAACTGGACAAAGGGCAGGCAACCCCCCTTCAAATCCGACAAGCTGCGCAAACACACAAACGTTAAACCTTACGCAGACTTTGCAGAAAAAAGGGAGCTCCAAAAGCAAAAAAAAGCAGACAGGAAGCCCCAAAGGGGACTCTGGCCTTTCCCATCGTTCGGTACCTCCCGTGCGAGATTTCAATCTGGAGCCGGAGGTCCGGCGTCCAACAAAGAGCGTCGTTGGCTTTCGGGTAGCTCTCTAAATTGGGGTCCGTTTCCGGGCCCTTTTTTTCAGGGAGCCGTACGTACTATTCGGGTGACCTGCGAAAAGACCTTAATTTAGAGAGCTATCACTTTTGAACGGGTAAGGAGTTTAGGGCTTAGGCTTTTTGGGGCCTTCAGGTTTAGGGTTTAGGGTTTTAGACTGTTTGTGATTTCGGATCCGCAGGCCCATGCGTCTTTAAGTACATGAGGCTCTTGCGCTATTTTGAGTCCAAGGGTGGTGGGTGGACGGGTTGGCCTTGAGAAGTTTGAGGGTTTGGAGGGTTTTCAGTTTTAAATGTCTAGGGGTTTTAAGGTTGTTTTTACAGGTTTGGGAGTTGTTGAAGTTTGTGGAGTTTTTCAGCTGTTCCGAAGGACTGGGTGAGTAGGATCAACCGGTCGTTGGGGTTTTGGTGTCCATATATGGCCGCAGGGAGCTGGTCCGCGCATGTTTTGTGGAGTGGTGCTCTAGGCTACATGGCATTCAGTTCACGGTTGAGGGTTTACTTGGAAGGGCAGGGGACTTAGTAAGTAGCTTATAAGTAGGATTATAATTGGGGTAACTCCATTTGGGTACTTATAACTCTACTTATAACCTACTTACTAAGTCCCCTGCCCTTCCAAGTAGGGTACTGCTAAGAGATCGGAGGTTCTGGGCGTTGGGAAAGACGCCGAGGTTTGATTTTGCACGGAAGTGCTCTTCCTGAGGCTAAGGATGGGTTTTGCTTGCAGTTCTGAGTCTTGAAAGCTCTATCGATCTTACTGACCTGCTCTTGCGCAGTGGGAGCAGTCCGCTCTAAGTCATGTTTTGCGGTTCAGCGCTAACCGTAGTTCCTCAACTGCCGAAACCCTGAACTGCGTAGTCGAACCAGATATCCGGGGACCCCTCGATTCAACAGAACTTCCAAAGAAATTCCCTGGCATCATATGAGTCAATGTAAGGGCCTTCTTCAAGTAAACCCTGAACCCTAAATCCATCGCCGTGCCCGCAGACAGGCAAGTGATGGCTAACTCCAGTTAATTCTTAATTGGCATCCGTTTCGTCGCCAGATGTCTCGCTTCGTGACAGTCCGCATGACCGATTGCATACATCCCAAACCCCAACTCCAAACCCTGAGCCCCAACCGTGAGCGCTAGACCCCTTTGTAATGCATCCCCGTCGCCCATACAGGAGTCGATTTTTGCAACTCAAAGAAGTGGCGCGGCAGAAGGCCGAGTTTTCCTCGATTTGGGAGCATAAGAACTATGATTGTAATAACAAGTCCTTTGCAGTCCTTACATATGTTTAGTTGTTTATAAGTATGCCTCATACTATATGAAACAAAGGCCGTGAATATGTAGTTTAGCATTGCCTTTTCTAGCCCTTATGTAGTTGTGCTAGACTTTGTCATTGTTGGGTAACATTTTACACTTTTATGGGTACTTAAACCCAACAAGGAATAAAAATGTAGATTTTTAATCCTATCTCAACAATGAACTAGTAGACCGTTTCCCTTCAGAATCCATGGTCGGGGCTGGGTCTTATTTTCGCATTCTACAGGGCTGAATTGATTCGAGATCTGCCCCTTCTACACGGAAGGTCCGATACTAGGCGTTGAAGCCCCTCACAGCATGTCTTGAGCTATGAGCAGACATGCTGAAAGCTGAAGTCAGATGATTTCGGTACGGCCACGTGCTTTTTCGCATGTTCGTAAACGTCGTGCTGGTGATTCAATGCTTACGTCTCGTGTGTGGTTCATTGTGCGCCATCAATCTAACTTTTTTCCGCCCTTTCCGACTTTTTCCTCTCGGTTCAGCAACCGCATCATACGGGTACCCACCTCTCCACCCCCCTCGCTCGAAACTGCCAAGTCTAGCATTGGCTGTCATGCCTTCTTGCTCTTAGCCATTTTGCTCAGCATTGTTGCTGCGGTTCTAGCGATTGCTGTTGTCGTTATTGTGGCAAGTATTTTTCTCGTTGCCATGTGGCTGTCCGGCATGATAGACAAGCAGGCACACCGCAAAGGGATGTTGAACGCCAACCAATCCCCCGAAGTCTAAAACCCTGAAACCCCAAACCCCCCAACGCTAACACCCAAAACCCTAATGACCCTAATACCCCGAACCCATGGACTTCCCAGGCGGTTCCGCGAGGCATGCTGCAACATCCTTTGAGGCCTCCTTTGCTCAGGTTGCAACTCGGGTCTGAGGCTGCACCCCCGAGCCCGAAGCCCTTAGGGCCTTAGAGTTTAGGGCCAGGGTTTAGGGTATCTAAAGTCTAGGATTCTAAACGTTGGGGTTTAGGGTCTATGGTTCTAAAGTTTAGGATTCTAAACGTTGGGGTTTAGGGTTTAGGGTTCTAAAGTCTAGGATTCTAAACGTTGGGGTTTAGGGTCTATGGTTCTAAAGTCTAGGATTCTAAACGTTGGGGTTTAGGGTCTATGGTTCTAAAGTTTAGGATTCTAAACGTTGGGGTTTAGGGTTTAGGGTTCTAAAGTCTAGGATTCTAAACGTTGGGGTTTAGGGTCTATGGTTCTAAAGTTTAGGATTCTAAACGTTGGGGTTTAGGGTCTATGGTTCTAAAGTTTAGGATTCTAAACGTTGGGGTTTAGGGTTTAGGGTTCTAAAGTCTAGGATTCTAAACGTTGGGGTTTAGGGTCTAGGGTTCTAAAGTTTAGGATTCTAAACGTTGGGGTTTAGGGTCTAGGGTTCTAAAGTCTAGGATTCTAAACGTTGGGGTTTAGGGTCTATGGTTCTAAAGTCTAGGATTCTAAACGTTGGGGTTTAGGGTCTATTGTTCTAAAGTTTAGGATTCTAAACGTTGGGGTTTAGGGTTTAGGGTTCTAAAGTCTAGGATTCTAAACGTTGGGGTTTAGGGTCTAGGGTTCTAAAGTTTAGGATTCTAAACGTTGGGGTTTAGGGTCTATGGTTCTAAAGTCTAGGATTCTAAACGTTGGGGTTTAGGGTCTATGGTTCTAAAGTCTAGGATTCTAAACGTTGGGGTTTAGGGTCTAGGGTTCTAAAGTCTAGGATTCTAAACGTTGGGGTTTAGGGTTTAGGGTTCTAAAGTCTAGGATTCTAAACGTTGGGGTTTAGGGTCTAGGGTTCTAAAGTTTAGGATTCTAAACGTTGGGGTTTAGGGTCTAGGGTTCTAAAGTCTAGGATTCTAAACGTTGGGGTTTAGGGTCTATGGTTCTAAAGTTTAGGATTCTAAACGTTGGGGTTTAGGGTCTAGGGTTCTAAAGTCTAGGATTCTAAACGTTGGGGTTTAGGGTCTAGGGTTCTAAAGTTTAGGATTCTAAACGTTGGGGTTTAGGGTCTAGGGTTCTAAAGTCTAGGATTCTAAACGTTGGGGTTTAGGGTCTAGGGTTCTAAAGTCTAGGATTCTAAACGTTGGGGTTTAGGGTCTATTGTTCTAAAGTTTAGGATTCTAAACGTTGGGGTTTAGGGTTTAGGGTTCTAAAGTCTAGGATTCTAAACGTTGGGGTTTAGGGTCTAGGGTTCTAAAGTCTAGGATTCTAAACGTTGGGGTTTAGGGTTTAGGGTTCTAAAGTCTAGGATTCTAAACGTTGGGGTTTAGGGTTTAGGGTTCTAAAGTTTAGGATTCTAAACGTTGGGGTTTAGGGTTTAGGGTTCTAAAGTTTAGGATTCTAAACGTTGGGGTTTAGGGTTTAGGGTTCTAAAGTTTAGGATTCTAAACGATGGGGTTTAGGGTTTAGGGTATCTAAAGCTTAGGATTCTAAACGATGGGGTTTAGGGTTTAGGGTATCTAAGCCCTAAACCCCAACCCCTGAACCCAGGGCTGAACCCCTAAACCTCAGGCCCAACTCTAAACCTCTAAACCCAGGGCTTCTTGATCAGATTCCTAAATTGAACCCCTAACTCCTAAACCCGCATACCTGACGGCTAGAGACTAGCGCAGTTGAAAAAAGGCCCTCAAAAAAAAAAACACGCATACCCGGAAACCTGAATGAGCCCTCGGGCCACAAACTGTAAACCTTTCGCAGGTGCAGCTCCCCCGCCTGCAACATCAGGCTCGGAGCTCTTGGGAGTCTAAAAGGGGCCTGGGGTTTAGGGTTTAGGGTTTAGGGTTTTAGGGTTTTAGGGTTTAGGGTTTAGGGTTTAGGGCTTTAGGGTTTTAGGGTTTGAGTGTTTAGGGTTTAGGGTTATAAGGGCTTGAGGACCTATACAGTAGCGGATAGCGCTCAGGATTTGGAGTGTTTTAAGCGTCAAGGGACTAATTTATAGGGCTTAGGATTTGAGGTTTAGGGTTCAGGGTTGAGTAATCAGGGATTCGGGTTCAGGGTTCCTTCCTGTGACTTTCTAAAGACCCTGCATCCCTGCTTCTCTGACCTCCGGCCGCATGCCAGTTGACGAGGCGTTGGTGTTGGTCACTGCTTCAATGGTACACGCTCCATGCTCGAAGATGCTCAGATACGCCAAAAAAAGAAAACAGTAAACCCTAAATCTGTAAGTGTACATTTTAAAAATGCACCGAGAAATGATGCGGGATGTCAGGTAGGATCAGCCCTTGGCCTGCATGGATGTATTTCTGGAGCTCCTACTGGCTTAGCGCCCACAGAAAGAGGTCGACATTACAGTCAATATGGAATTTTGACTAATGACTTATATCCTTCCCCAGAGTTCCTGAAATAAGCCTACACTTTACATAAGGTACCCAAACATTCTTATTCTAGTTGTTCAGGCCCCTTCTTGCATGTTCCGATGCTCCCATTCTTAACTTGGGTCGTATGAACCATTCCCCTACGACAATCATATGACTGCTGTAGTTGTCCGGCTGTGAGACAAGATCGCTGCAAAGATGTTTGGCTTGACACTTCCCCAAAAGATTGCGGGATTTTGTTGACTGCTGTTTGACATCGTGGGGCCAATCCTATGATGCAAGGGAGTACTTCAGGTAACTACTTCCTTTACTTGATGCCACGGAACGAAAAGGTATTCAGTCAGCATAATGCATGTAGCAGCGTAGCACTGTACACTCAGTGGAGCCGGAATGTTAGGAGAGTGTGCTTCCATATGGTCGCACCATTCTGCTTGACAAAATAATAAGGTTGGAAGGTGCTAGTGATAGTGCAACACCAAAACAGAAGCCAGAGAGCATAGTCATGCTTTGAGACTTTGAGAACAATGCTCTGCTGGCGAGAAAGGGATCACATGACAGCCGGGTATACATTGGCCGGGCATTTAGGTAGCAAGGTGAGCCTGTGATGAGATACGGGGACACCGCAGCAGTTGCACAACCGGGTAGCAGCAACAAAATGATGTGGAGGGAATAAGAACGATGATGCGCAACTGAGACAGCCAGACGAGGACGTCCTACGGCAAGATAAACACGGAGCATCTGATGCCTGATAGTCGTGCATCGCATGAATCAAGCAAAAACACTTCACAAACGGTGCGATCATTCTGTGCCACGGCCAGCAACAAATAAACAGCGTTGGTGAGAAGAGCATGATGGGGAGACTGAGACAGAAGAGGAAACGAAAACAGTTTGCGAAGCAGAAAATGGCAATAGTAGCAGGATGGTGATGGTTCATGAGGCGATCGCAAGACAATGGGAACACGGCAAGATGGGCAACCAGACGCCAAGATGCGTATGGTGCACGAGCATTCCCGCAACCAACGAATTCATCACTGCAGCACAACCACACAGTACTATCCTGGGCCCCCAGTCCCCAAATCCTTAACCCTTAGCCTGGGCATCTCTGACAGGGGACCACCGTCACTGATACCAGCTCATGCAATGTCTCGCAGGCACGGCACGGGGCGGACTGCCCGAAGCCCCCGAATCCGCCCGAGCTGTGATCTAAACCCCGGCCCCAGATCCACAGACCTGAAACCTAAGCCAACCCCAGACCTACCGCCCATAGCCTTGACCGAAGCCATCTCAGCTATAAACCGTTGTAGAACATCTTGTAACGCCCTTTAGAACAGCATTAGCGCCAGTAAGCAGCCCCTGTCAAACCCTTTCGGATCCCTTCTCTCAAGCCCCAGTAGGCCTTTGCCCCAACTTTCCGCTCCCCGGACAAGACCGAAGACCCTAAGCCCTGAACCCTAAGGGTTCTTGCAAGGATTTATAGTTTTATAAGGGTTCGATGTAGTGAAGGAGTCACAGGGTTCGTTTGAGGTTCTCGGTTTAGGGTTTGGTGTGAAGTAGGAGCTTCCTACTACAGAGATCTGTAAGGATTTACAACTATCGACATGTATGGCTCCCATGCTGGGGCTTTAGGCACTTTGGGGTATTGGGGTTGAAGAGTTCCCAACGCTTTCTTCTACCCCTAAACCCAACACCCTACATCCATGCCTCATCAAGTCCCTAAAACTAAGGACCCACAGTTTAGTGTTTCATAAAGGGCTCGGAGCAAAGAACCCTTGTTCTAATCATGTTAACACCCTTATCGCAACCATTAGTACAGAATCGGTCTAGACCTCTGTTCGAGGAGCCCCTCAAAGAAGCCCTATTCTAACTGTGCAACGAAGGCCCCTCTGTTAGGGCTTTAAAATTTACGGAAACCCCAGAAAAGCCTATTCAAATTTTGCTGAATTTGTGATTTATCCTCACACCCTGAACCTAAGTCCTGAACCCTGGACCCTAAACCCTCCACCCCAAACCCTAAACCCTACTAAGGCTTAAGGAAGCTGTAAGAAGAGCTCAGGAGCTGCATTCGGAGGGCAGTCAAGGAACCTTCGGCCTGGAGTGGCCCAACGAGGAGAGGGTCTTTTATAAGCTTCTCTTTAGGGGGTTTAGCGGATTCGGGTTTAGGGTTCAGAGGTTTAGGATTTA
>CAJNDT010005958.1:1565816-1607663 GCA_905221615.1 Symbiodinium sp. CCMP2592
TAGGGATGTACGCTGTAGGCCAAAGGGTCCAGGGTTCAGGGTTTTGGCTCGGATGTTGTTTTGGGGGATCTAAAGGAAGGCTAGTAAGAACCAGCGACTCTCTAAATGAATGGTGTTCCACTGCCTGCCGGTGGAACTGAAATCTTTTCATTTCTACCAAGCTTCGACTTCTCGGTAGCTGTCGTAGCCGTAGCTGTCGTTGCACTCCTAACGTCCACACCGTCTTATGTTCTCGGCATGTGCTTATCCGCTTAGAGGGACGACGTTGAGTGGACATAAGTAAGTATATCTATATATATATATATACATATATATGTATATATGCGCGAGACATTGAGTTATCTACGGAGGGGTACAAGCACCAAGGGACACAGGGTCAAGCAGGAAGATAGTACTATCAAGGCCTCAAGCCCTGAAGTTTGCAGGCTCTTGACCCGCCGGTAAACCCTGCAAACCCATACAGTAAGCTCTAAGCTGCCAAGCCTACATCTAAACTCATTTTGCCCTGCAAGCCGTATACATGCGCGCATCCCTGCACAATCCAGGCCACCGAGACGAGCCCCTACACCTTCAACCTTAGTGGTGGATTTAGGCTTACAGGGCAGGGGTTTTAAGGTTTAGGGTTTTCGGTTTTGAACATTGTCCAGGTCCACCATATACATCCTGAGTTCAAAACAAGAGCTCCAGTTACTGAACCCCAGACCCCCCGGACTGTCTATTCTAGACTATTCTAGACTCACCCTTGCAAAACCCGAAGCCCTGTATAAATCTCTACAGAATCCGGAACCCAATATAAAACTCAATGAAGCCGTATAGAAGCCGTTAATTTTCCCATCTCCGGACGTCAATGAGTCAACTTAACTCAACCCTAAACCCTACACCGCTGAACCCCTGAACCCTAAACCGCGTGATCCCTAGTCCCCGGCAGGTCGAACCCCAAACCTCCGAGCTACCGGGGCGTGAAGACACCTTGGAGTTCGAGCTCTCCAGGGAAGAGGAGGCCGGAGTTCGAAGATATGGGACACTCTGGGATATTTAGGAGGGCAGGGCTTAGGAAGATGTTTTGGGTACAGTTTCGGGCTTAAGATTTAGGCAGGGCTGTGGAGTTTAGGAAGATTTGGCATAGGGCTTGATAGTGTTTTTCGTATGTTTTTAGCCTTGAAGGGTTTAGGTAGGGTTGGGTCTTCACCTATTTGGGATATTTCTTAGGTTCTGATTCTATAAAGACCCTTATGAATTTCAAGGTTCAGGGCTTTAGTTGTGTTTATTTAGCTTTATGCTTATATAAGAACTAGTAGGATCTAAACCCGGAGGATCTAACCCTAAAAGTCCACGCAATGATAAACCCCAAGCCCTCAGCGGTTCAAGAATTGGGTTTAGAGCTCGGAGACCTTCGCGTTCTACGTGCTTGCGGCTTTAATTCTGCTCTTCTCCTAGATGGTGCGATTCCGAAACTTGCTCGTGTATTTCCATGGTTTGGTTCGAGTTTGGGCTATGCCCCTCCTTGAAAGCTCCATGCTGCTTCCCCTGGGCGGCTTTGGCTCCCACACCCTAGCCCCTCCAACATGCCTCCCAAACGCTACGCAACCAGGAGAAAAGCAACAAAGTCCCCAATCCCCCAACCTCCGACCTTGAGCCACCAAGACCTATGACATGAAAACCACTCTGGCTTAGAACCGACACATACATACGTGTTTGAATATGTATACCTCTGTGTATGTGTGTGTGTGTGTGTGCGAGTATACTGTGTGTGCACACACACATACACACATAAACATATATACATAGACCTATATGTACATGCACAAGCCTTCAAATCTAGAAGAAAGCAGATGTAATCAGCTTCGTAAGCCTTATCAGCCTTATCAAACCCCGCGATTCACACTGAAGGGTTCGGCAGGTGCAGCTTGCATATTTGGTCCCACCCTGGTCACTGCGCGAACATTTGCACCTGGACTCGGCTACTTGTTAGCAAAGGCAAACTCAATTGTCGACTCTGCGGGTCTGGGTTTTGGGCTGTTTGACATGGGCTTTCCGCTTGGTGTCGGGCTTTGCGGTGCAGAATCTTCCCGGGTTTATGATGAGGGTGAAAGGGATCCCCTTCAGGACTTTATGTACGTAGGACGTCGGCGGGTTTACCGAGACGAACATCTGTGTCCTCTTTCCGAGCTCACCACCCACATGGGGACCTGTGAAACCTACATCTCGGACGGTGAATGAAAGCTTCCAGCCCCAAACCCGATGCGCCCGTCGAGGACCCGAGGCCATATTATAGCCCTCATGAAGGAACCCTGCGCCCTGAACACAAAACCGCAAGCCTCAAACCCCGCCGACTTCTGCGAGAAAGTCTTAAGAGCGCTGAGCCCGGATCCCTGGACCCCACACCCAAACCCTAAGCGGGAAAGGTGCCTAAATCCTCTGGTCCCCTGGTGAAAGGAGAGGTATCTGCCACGCGACGACACACCCATGGATCCGGAAGTTTGTGCCATTCTCAAGGGCCTGGAGAGAGCGTCTCGGTCGTGTTTAAAGCAGAAGCCAAGTCCCTACTCTAGCCCTGTAGCCCTGGGGCGTGACAACCCTAAACCCCCACAGCCCTGAACCTCAAACCCCAAACCTCTGAGTTTCAAGGAAGTGAGGTCTAAGGCGCTGGGCTCACTCTGAGGGTGTGATAAGTTCGGGGTTCCAGATCTTTTTAGGATTGAGGGTATTTATATAGTACATAGCGTACATGACTTTTTGTTCGTGGTTTCAGAAGTACACCCCAAACCCCGAACCCTGAGCCCTAGAAGCCCCAAGCCCCCTGCGCGAACCGAAACGTCCGAGAGTATGGCATTCCCTCAAGCATTAAACCACCAAGCCCCCGGAAGTCAGTGCCAGTTTTCCGCACGCCAGTCCCCAAATCAAAACGTAAGTACAAAGAAGACAGGGTTTAAGGTTTCAGGATTTTGAAACTATAGGATTCAAGGCTTAAAGCTTATAGGGTTGAAGGGAGTTCCTGATCTAAGGGGCTTCAAAGCCTGAACCTGGAGTCCCCCAAAATTCCGCTGAGCAATCCCACCTTAGAAGGTCTCGTGTATATCCGATCTCCGGTACCATCCTCGCGCAGTCTCAGAACAAAAGTGTCTGGTGCCTGCCCCTACAGAACCTAGTTGCGTCTGTTTCTAGCCGCTGCCTGTTTAAATTATTGCTCAGATACAGGATAAAGCTACGGACTTGTAGGGTCTAAGTAGGGCTTCTAACTTTCTAGACCCTAAACCTTAAACTTCTTAAAACTTATAAATCCTAAACTCACCTCAAAGACCCCATTGCACTTTACAAAAAAATCTCACCCCACATTCTCAGTGCCTCAGAGTCAGGCACCGGCACTCCAGAACTCGAGGCCCTCCTCTCGCGCATCGCCCACACGCCCTGGTGCCTCTGCCTGAAGGAGAAGCTTTGACTCACCTGTATAGTAAACCCAAAAAAGATGGAAACCTGATAAAGGACAAATAGTGCTGGGATTCCCTATGCATTACTCTTACGCTCTCCTATTCTCTTAAGGACTGAGGCTATTGGGTTTCCAACTTTTGGGCTTCTACTACAAGGGTTCCTTTAAGGGCTCTTCTAGGCTACTATAACAGGGTATGTTTCAGGATCCCCTATAGTCTGCCTACACTGTTTAGGGTTTAGGACTAGGGTCTGTTTTGTTGCAGGGCCTGGTCCTAGGACTCCCCGAAACCCGGAGCCTAATCCCTGATTCCAACATCGATCGCAGCTCTGACCCCCCATGCATAATAGCCCTCAAGGTAAGAACCAGGCCCAAGGAAGCCTAAATCTTTCGCCCTGACCCTAGGCTTTAGATGTTTTAGGGCATACTTGAATCCCACATACCCTACCTTTTTCGGGCTCCTCCTTCTGATCTCCTTTACATACATCCTCAAAAAGCTTATGAGGTCTGAGTTTTCAGGCTTTAAGAAGCCGAAGCCAGGCTCTGCCAACCGATTCTGCGCTAGCGACTTCGACTCCTTTGTGCCCGCGGTGCATGCCCCCCGAGGCAGGTCTTAGGGGTTGTTAGGGGTTTCCGAAAATAGGGGACCCTAATATAGTACCCTAAATAGTAGGATCCTTCTTATAAGGACCCCAAAACAAGGTACCCCTCATTTTCGGAAACTCCCATTTAGGGGTTGGGAGTTTGTAGCCCCAAACCCGACAAAATAGTAGCTCTGATTTCTTCTGTAGGGAATCGACCCAAAGCAACAGGTGTTTGGGATCTCCAGGTAGAGTGTGCAGTTTTTTGTTGAGTTGAGGGTCTAGTGTAGTATTCTCGGGATCGATGTCGATATCAAGGGAGGCGTCTAGTAGAGGGGCCTGATTGATTAGCAATGATATGCCGTGGGATTCGCCCTGGAGTCCCGCAGGGTTTGGCGATTTGGGTTCTTCGCAGTTTCTCGCACTCACTTTTTGTTTGAACGGTGGACGACCAGTCGGACCCACATTTGATGTGGTTGATTTGGTGCGTATATAATAGGAGCCTTGCATTCGCTTCGCATGACACCCACAAGCCCAACGGCGCTAAACCCTGAACCCAAAACCACGCTAGACCACAATGCTAAGCCGAAACCCTAAACCCCATCTTACACCCAACACCCTTCGATTTGACTCCCCTGCCAAGAAATGTGATGTAACCCTTTAGTATAGAGTTTCAGGTGGAGTCAGCGGACTCAAACCACAGCTTACAATTCATGTAGACCCTGATCATAGCGAGCCCCAGCCGAACTCGAACCTTAACCCCGCTATCAAAAAAAAGGAACCAAACTGGAACCGCCAACCCCTGCCCCGTCCCCGAAGGAGGGAGGGGAATTGATTCATCACGGGTCCACGCTTCATGCATGTTACTTGTCTCGTTACGTAAAAGCCGTCCCCGAAAGATTATGCGTTCGAAGATGCTACGCTAAACCCTATGACCCTAAAACGCCCAGTCGTCAAACGCAGAGGCCAACCGTTTTCTCTGGTATCGCGCCAGGCTGTGACAAAAGTGATTTGACTCCTCGCTTCCATTACCTGCGAGGGTTCAATTTTCAAACTTTGAAATCCAGTTCAAAAGAGGAATCTTCAACTTGAGCACCCAAGCCAGATAGTTGAACAAGCTCGGTAGGTTTTCAAATTCACAACTCATCAGAGGGACTACGCTAAACTGCAGAGGTGGTACAACTCGAGCTACAGCTTAGACCCAGCTCTAAACCATCCTAACCCCCGAAACTCCTAAACCGTAGGTGGCAAGGAGCACAAAGAAGAGAAGTCACGTGAACCTGCAGACTCCCCCTACCCTCCGCCCAACCAAAATTCATTCCCCTGTGTTGGGAAAGGTCTTTTCACTGCTGGAGGCCATCGAATGCGGCGTCACTTGGTCAGTGCCTCAATGTCTGATGGAGAGCAGCTCTGGAAACATTGGGTGGTTTTTTTTGTTAGGGTTGGGGATTCTAGACTCGAGGACGTAGGGTTTTAGAGTTTATGATTTGGGTCGGCAGGTGTTCATTTCCGAGTCATAGGGTTAGAGGGTGAAGGGTTCTAGGGTTTCAGGTTTAGGTCCGTTTAGGTATGAACTCTCTGTAGAATTTTCAGGTTTAAGGTTGGGGGTCGAATCTTGAGATCCCGGGTTCAAAGATGACTTCTAGAGAATCTTCTGAGAGGATGAGGATCTGAACCCACCTCACACGCCAAGCCTACCCATTCGGTTGTGCTTTGTGCATGCAGGATTTGACATATGGGAGTTTCCGAAAATAGGGGACCCTAATATAGTACCCCAAATATTAGGATCCTTATTATAAGGACCCCCAAATATTAGGATCCTTATTATAAGGACTCCAAATAAGGTACCCCTAAGTTTTGGAAACTCTAAACCCTAAACCCTCTAAAGAGACCCTTATAGATCCCTTTAAGGAACCCTTTAAGGATCCCTTTAAAGGTACCCCTAATTTTCGGAAACCCCCATATGGAGTCGGATTGAGGGCTTTTTTTGGCTCTCTGTCGCGGCTTGGAGCAGTAGGTTCCTAACGAGGTGCACATCGATTACAGTAGAAGCCAGAAAGTTGGAATATCATTATCGTAACCCCTTCAAGGTAAATTATAGGGGATCCTACCATTAATCCATATTCCAACTTTCTGGAGTTCCCTTTAGACTACCGTGCTACCCCCCCCCAATCTGAGCATGGGATGTTGGGTATTGAATCTCTTCACATAGTCGGGTGGATTTTCAATCCAAATCGTTGTTTCTCTAGGCTTTCGAGCCCTTGGTCCACGGTATCGTGCTTCTGCGGCTTAGGGTCCCATCCAAGCTTGGACTACCTTTCGTTTTTGCCTTACACAATGACAAATCTTCCAAAGAAGGTTACTCTTCACGCTCTAAGCCACAGATCCCGAGCCCGAAGTCAAAGCCGCAGGCCCTAAACTCTACAATCGTCCAGCGAACGCAACAAGGAGTTCAACAAAAAGATCCTACTAACCCTGAACCCATCCTCTTAAGGAATTCGGATGGGGCAGACATAGAAAGGAGCTCCAACAACAGCCCTAAATCCTCAGGTGACCCCGAGCCCGACATTGTCAAATCCGGATAGTCCGGCTCGAGCGCGGACACAGACCCCGACTCGACCCGAAGGCCTTTGACGGTCCACAGGATTCTTCAAGATTTCGGGTTCATATAGGATCTATACTATTTGGGCGGGGGAGGTCCTTATTATAACCGTAGTATAACATACCCCCAAACCCTATTCTAGTAATTAAGGCCTGTATATTAGGCTTTCAGGTTTCGTCTTTACACTTTAGGCTTTAGGCTGCTTTCCGCAGGCTTCACATGGGGATTTGTTGGGTTCCTGTTTATACCCACCAATACCGCTTCCGAGCGCAGCATGGAGGCCTCCAGGGCTTGCGTGAAACAGTGCCAGGCACGCACCTTCAGCTCATATCGGTCTGCGCAGGGGTTTCGCGACACAGAACATCCCACGCACTCCGCATGTTTCTAAGTTTCAGGTCCAAATCGCACTAGGTGTTTGCTAAGTTTGACCACTCTCCAGTCAGCTCAGCCACGTCAGCCCCCTCGGGCGCGTTAAAGTTAAGACTATGCCTCAATATGCCCCACAGCCAGAGACCCTTCTTTCGGCAGGTTAGTTATGCTGCTATCAGTCTAGCTGGTGCAATTGCCATCATTGCTCCTGTTGTCACATCTGGTGTCGCCCCGCTGTTGTCGCTACAGTTTCAATTATCGCAATGAAAAGAGTGTGTTGATTTGGAATTAAAGCGTGTAGGAACAGTTGGTCTCAATTGTTGGCTAGTAATGATCGCTGTCTGATGATGTTTGTTTGGTTTAAGTATTGTTTTCATTTTCGCCTGTGTTGCACTGGTACAGTAGCATCATAAGCAGCTGTCGCGACAGGACTAAGTAGGTCGGTTGGTCTTGCGGCAGGCAACGAGCACACTGGCCACCTGTGGTTGTAGCCAGAAACAGAGATGCATACTTATGATTATGTACTTGCAAACACACGTAGACACAAGCACTCGTGACATTATGCGAGCGTGCATGTACTGCATTGGTGATATTCAAATTTGATTGAGTGGAGAGGTTCCAGACCTGGATACCACGCGGCATTGGGGACCTCCATGCTGTGCCCCTCGACGGAAGCTGGAACACCGTAGTTGATGTCGCGGTCAGGATGAGGAGGCGTAGTCGGAGTAGAAGTAGTCGTCATTGTCGTCGCGGTTGAAGACCCAGTCATAGCCGTGGGCCGTAGTCGTCATCGTTGTCGTAGCAGCAGCAGTGTCGTTCCTATTGTCCGTGTTATTGTGTCCAGCTCTTTTTTTCTTTTTTCGCTGCCATCGTCTTCGTCGTCATCATAATCATACTTGTCATCAGCACAATCCATCATCAAAGCCATGCAGACTTATCAAAGGCACTTGTTGTATGCGGCATTTCCGCGGCCATCGCTCTGTGCTTCGTCAGTCTTATCACCACCCTTCTTATCACGAATTAGCAGGCTGGCAGGGGAGCAGCTTCGGAATGGTTTTGACAGGGCTGGGACATCATCTGCTTTCGTAGAGTCGTGTGAGCCGTTTGCGAGTGCATGCTCTATGGCCAGGCTTTCAGCGGATTCTCTAGCCTCATTCGGGGGGAGGACTCACCGGCCTTCTAAACGCTCAGTCGGTCAATTATTTCGGAACTTACGAAACGTCGTTACCTGGAAGGAGGATACATCACGCATAATACACGTCCCAACCTGAGCGTTTCCAGTGTGCTCGCTCAAAACCCTACACCCTCAGCCTTTAACGTGACGTGAAATAAACCCAAAAGCACCGAGGCCCTGTCTCAATGATATCAGCTGGAGCAGCGAAAGAAAATCCGGTAGTCGAAGGGGTCGAACACTCACCCACACACCCCCAGAAGCCTTATTTCGGGTTTGGGCCTTTTTGGGTTTGGCCTAGAAATCGTTCGAACGTAACACGTAAATCCTGAGCCCTAGACTGCAAGCTCAAGCACCATGCCCAATAAACCCAAGGCCATTAACAAAGCTCAAAGGCCTGCATTTTCGGCAGGCCTGAAACCCTAGATCAGACCCTAAACCCTAAACTCAACATAACAACAACAACAACAACAACAACAACAACAACAACAACAACAACAACAACAACAACAACAACAACAACAACAACAACAACAACAACAACAACAACAACAACAACAACAACAACAACAACAACAACAACAACAACAACAGCAACAGCAACAGCAACAACAACAACAACAACAACAACAACAACAACAACAACAACAGCAGCAACAACAACAACAACAACAACAACAACAACAACAACAACAACAACAACAACAACAAAAAAAAAAAAAAAAAAGGAAAAAGACCCTGGACTCAAGGGTTTCGGGTGGGTTCCAGCAGGTCTCATGCATCCATCACGGACTGCCGTGAAGGCCAGGGGCTTGGACCTTTCCCAGACCTCAAAAGATAGCCTTTCATGGCCGTCGGGCCATTATTTTACTTACTTTTGGGGGGGTTTATTAGGTTGAACTGAGACGTGAGGGCCTTCCGGGTTTCGGGGTTCAAGAACCACTACACCTTAAACCTGTCGAGCCCCTAAATCCTCAAGACACCCTGAATCCGTAGACCTTGAAGCTATTTAGGGCCTTCGGGTTAAGTTTCTGCTGGAGGTTGATGACTTAGGGTTCAGGATTGCGGGGGTGGGCTTCAGGGTTGCGGGTGCTTGCGCTTCGCAGGTTTTGAGTTGGCTTGAGTCTCAGGGCTTGGGGCTTACATCCGAATCTAAGCCCTGAATCCTAAACACTGAATCCGTAACTTACTACAGGGACCGACACGAGGGTTTGGCTCCAGGGCTGGCGGCTCCGGGATGCAGTCCCTAGTAGTAGAGCAGGTAACCTTTAACCTTTTTTGGGTATGTATTATAGTCCCTATATAATCCCTATATACCCCAAAAGGTTAACCTTTGGTTCCACATGACACCCGACAAGTAGGACTCAGCGTTTACCACACCCTTCCGGACCAGAGCTGAGGGGTCCTCCGGAGGTTTATCAAGTCAACTCAAAGGCCCGCATAGGGGTTTACCTGGACCCTAAGCAAGCTACCTTTTTAGAGCCCCCTAATCTGATTTCTTTATATGAGTCCCCAAAAGAGGTAGGTTATTTGGGGTTAAGGTAGGAAATTAATGAGGGCTGAGGAATGAGAGTTTGAAGCTCTAATCCTGTTCAGCAGCAAGAAGGTTGAGACCCTTCAAGTCCTTCGGCCCCATAAACCCCCTTACACCGCATAATATAGGAGCCTTACTGATTAAAATGTCGCTTTGGGGCCCTTTATACTATAATTATGATGAGGAACCCCCGAAGTAGTCAGGCCCCCATATTTGGATCCGAAATAACCCGAAGCCCTACGCCCTTAGCTGGAACCTAAAAGCCAGTTGTTTCCAGGCGCAGATTGCCTCTCAGTGCATGGCCCGGTCCTGAGATTGTTTTCACATAGGTGGGTTTAGCATTTTCGGTTCGGGTTTTGGCGTGTTTGATCGGGAGGTTTTGCCAGGCTTGCAGGATCCATGGTGACTGCAGGACAAGCAGCTCGAGAAGAATACTTACAATTACAATCATCATCATCATTTTCGCATGCAATCGGCAAACCCCAAGCAAGCGACCAAAATCAAATACAGAAACAAGCAAGTGCCCGAACAGATTCAGCACTCCGTCATGATGAGTGGCAGCAGACCAGGCACTGCTGAATGCTGGGCGCTTGCAGAGTAAGCGGCGACCTCGCACTCGCACGGGAACCGACCTCGCCCCAGCTGCATCCGCATTGCGAGCTCGATCACTGTGAATATGGGCCTATTTCGCTAGAGTCTACAGTGCCATGTTATAATCTACTAGAGTATGCTATAATAACCTAACATACAGCAAGAGTAGAATATGATATACGAGACAATGATATACTATAATAGTGTACTGTTACACTTCGGTAATCACCAGAGCCCCTGCCACATGCTCAGGCCAGCATGGCGAGTCCACAGCAAGAGGAGCCCGAGCCAGAGCGGCCGGCCTCTTTGTTCGCGTTAGATACCACACATGCAGCGTGTCGGGTTTTGGATTTAGAGTTTAGGGTGATGCTGTTTGCTTCTAAGCACAACCGTCAAGGCCATGATGAGCATCACTACTGATTTAGCTGTTGCTGGTTGTACTCGTGGTACAGTGCACTCGCATGATTGCCCGACTATCCAAGGCAACACCTGAGTCCTGGAAGTATTCCGGCGGAAGCCAGGAGGATGCTGCAGAGGCCGAGATAGATCAGAAGGAAACTAGGGGCCATGCCGGAAGCTCGAATGAAGCAGAAGGGCGAGGCGTAGGCCCCTTTTCAGGGCTCAATGGGTTCAGAGTTGAGGCTCAGGGTGAGCTTTGATTGTCGCGTAAACGATACCGATTTCGGATCTAGGGTGCAATCTCATCGCATGAGGTTCCCTGGAGTTTCTCTTGCCCTTGCAATGGGCAGGACTTGGACTCGCCGCCCCACAGAGGCACGTGGCATCCCTGGATAGTGGCTGAAGGATCTGGGAATTTCGGGGGCTGTGATCGCTTTGCTTCCGTGAATGCAGTGCAAGTGCCGAAGCAGAAGCTACAGAAAAGCTGGGAAAGTCCATAGGTACCAATGCTTAAATGTATCTCGTGGCTTGAGACGGCAGTGAAACGTCCTCCATCTGCTCGCATCCCGCACCATCTAATCTTCCATGGCCGGCAGGTGCCCTAACCCATCTTCCAACACCAAGAGCGCAGTCGCAGTGCAGTGTTGAAAAATATCGTGGCGCTACTGACCAGAAGCAATAGACCTGCCTATGACCGTACAATAACTCCTTGGCTACACAAAGATACTGTCATCCCCCGGGCAGCCAGTCCTCCACTCAGTCCAAGAAGATGGGCCTCGAGCCACATCCACAAAATACGCTTATGAAGCCCTGCACCTCTAATACCCAAAACCCCTAAGAATCCCAAACCCTAAACTCTCAAACCCCAGCACGCATCACCCCACCACCCTAAAGAGCCTAATTTAGGGGCCTTAATAATTACCGATAATATTTTGGGGGTTCCTTATTCCAAAATTGTAGCTTAATATACCCCAAAACCTTAATCTCATCATTAAGACCCCCTTTATTCTAGACCCCTTTACAAGGAACGCTTTAAAGGAACCCTTATTCTAATGACTATACAGCCCCTATATATATATATATATATATATACATACAGTGCTTGCAAGCGCAGGCCGCGACGACCTGGCCCACCCTTCTTTCAGTGAGGACTGGCGCCGCTTTCTAGGCTTTGAAAACTCTGCTGCTACTTGTAGGTTTAAGGTCCCCAAACCCTAAATCATTTGAGAACAAAGCTCTAAAGCCTGTACCCTAAACCCTAAAGCGCTAAACCCTCAACCCTAAAGTGCTAAACCCTAAACCCTAAACCTTATAGTGCTGGGCAAGGCCGTCGGATGTGAGGTGTTTCGGTTTGGGTTTCGAGACGCAGGCCCCTATATTGTAGGGGCTTTAATAATTACCTGTGCTCTTTTGGTGGCTATATACTTAGTATCATATCACCCAAGACCCTACTCCAATCAATTATTATAATACGGCCCCTACATTACCGCCTGGCACCCTTCATTTCTTCCAGCACATTGCATTGCAAATGGCCACACTTCGGCCCAATTCCTTCAAGCTTCCCCCTCGATCCAACACGCGTGTGTCGTTGCTGCCAACAGGAGATCTTCGACTAACTTTGCTGGTGACCCAAATTGGACGCGAAGGCAACTTTTGCGGCGTTTACGGGCCCCTTGTTTAGCAGCTTGCTTAGTTAACGTGAGACAGCCACCACCGTGGCCTCGGAATTGGAGGCCAAATCCCGAGCCAGCCGTGTTGATCCTATACCTCCAATTACAGGAGGGGGGTCTTTTGAGGCCCCAGGTTGCAGATTACACACTGAGCTACTCAAACCATCTCAAACCTACTCTTGGGCAGGCTCCCTAGACAATTTTATGCTAGGGCTTACAGCAAGAGCCTGCTTTCGTGCAGAAGCAGTTGAGAACCCTGTAAGTGTTGTGTTGATGCTCTGTGGCTCCGGGTATCTTCTTGCAGGTTGCAGGTTGCAGAAAATCGCATCCTTTCTTCGCAACTTGCTGTTTGGTTTCACACAAAGCCCTAAACCCTAGAAGAAGCCCTAGAGCCCCCATAGCCCTAAGCCCCTAAACCCTAAGCCCCACATCCCCCTCGGCCGACTGGGCCTTTGAAATCGGCCATTGAAGCTCCAGCTTCAGACGTGCTGCCTAGCGGGCAATAGACGGGTGGACCATGGGCTTGCACGAACACCGGGTTTAGGGTCTGGTTAGGGTTTAGGGTCTATGCTGTATGTAACCATGACGGCTTGTTGCTATCCGCCCGATGCAGTTTAGTCATACCATGACCATTGATCACAATTGCTACTAGTACTGCTTGAACGGGATTGCTGGGGCGATTATGACTTGCCTGCCGCCCTGCTCGCACATGCAAAAGCAGTTCGCTGGTTGCCCCCATGTAGAACCCAAAACCCCAAACCCTAAATCCCGACATATTATCAGCTGTCTATGAACCTTTGGATTGGAAGTTCAATGATGCTAAACCCTTAACCCTAAACTCTAGTTTAATGATTAGTGACTAAGATTAATCATATGGTTAATGCATAATATCATGTCAGCACCGATCGAAACTACCGCTGGCAGCTGTGGGCTCAAGGAGAGCCGAAGAGGCCCGAGACTCAGGCTTTGTAGGGTTTAGGGTCTACGGTATTCAGGATTAAGGTTTAGGGTATTACGGTTTATAGGGTTTAGGGTCTAGGCTATTCAGGTTTAGGGGTTCAGGGTTTAGGGTTTGGGGTTAGGGCCAGTTTAGGGTATTAAGGTCTAGGGTTTGGGGTTCAGGGTTTAGGGTTTTGGTGTCTGTTTTGTCTTACTTGTCTCAATATCGCATGCGGATGAAGCCTTCTAAGATCTCCTCCATACATGTGCCGCTGCATGGTATGTAACCCAAATGCGAAGCCGATGGCAACCCGGAGTCACGGAACCCCCAAGACCTGAAGCCAAAAACCTTAAAATACCCCATAACAACAAAATGAGCCCTATAGGCCCAAACCCTAACACAGATACCAATAACCCTATCACCCTATAGCCCCCAACCCTGCGTGTATAAGCCAATAGCCCCATAAACCTTAGCCCTTATAACCCAAAAAACTAAACCCTAAAGCCCTAAAACCCTAAACCCTAAAACCCTAAACCCTAAAACCCTAAAACCCTAAACCCTTAAACCCTAAACCCTAAAACCCTAAACCCAAAAACCCTAAAACCTAAAACCCTAAAACCCTAAAACCCAACAACCCTAAAGCCCTAAGACCCTAAGCCCAGAAGATGGCTCAGCATGAGCCTGATCTTGACTTCTGCGAGTATGAACGTGAAGGGGACGGCGAGGTCCGCCACGTTTCTCGGAGTGCAGGCGGTTTAGGGTTTGGGTTTAAGGGTTTGGGCTTTAGGGTTTGGCTTTTGTTTGTTGGGGTGCGGTTAGGTTATTGGGTTTAGAGTGTCGGATTTTGGTGTGGGGTTTCGGCCTCGTAAGGTTTGGTTTAGGATCTAGGTTTTTGAGCTTTGGTTTCGGAGCCGGAGCAAAATCTTCGAGACGATGTTACTGCAGTCCCAAAACCCAGAACCCAGACATCATGGTTCCTAAACCGAACCAAAAGTGAAAGACCGACTCGTAGAGAATGAAGCTTATCGGAGATCCGGCTGATGCTACAGGAAGGGCATCCCCCTAAGCTCACCCCCAAAACCCTAGTGTAGGGGTCGGAAGAGTTCCGAATCGTGTCTACATCTCATATCTGCTCGTCCCTCATACAAGAACTATACTGCAATCTACCCCAAAGCAGAGACAGTATAGCCGCCGAAACCCTTAAAGCCCTACACCGGACAAGACCCATTCCTGTAGACCCTAGCACACTAATGGGGCTTAATGAAAGGTACCATAATACGAGCACCAATTTACGTATTACAGAGCCCCATTATGTTAACTCGAAGCAAAATCCTTAACCCTAAACCCTCATAGAACCCGGAGAGGAACCTTAGATTGTGGCAACAAAGTTTCTTAACGAGAACCCTGCAGAGTCCGTTCTGAAGGTATCGGAGTAATTGGGCAGTTCGGTTCGCTTCAGCATTTCAGCAACTGCAGTATAGGGTTCAGGGTTTGCGAGGGTCTAGGGCTTGTGGGACTTAGATGGTTTGGGGTTCAGGATATTTCTTGGGCTTCCTCATTACAGTTATGCTACAATCTGCTCCAAAAGCCTATTCTAATTGCTAAGGCAGTTACTTTAGCTTTCTCATACGGGCCCGAAGCCCTCGAAGTGTATTTCGAATTTACGTGCTCCCCGATGTTTTTGAATCATGACGGGGTTCATGGAGGTTCAGGCTTGGTTGAGGTATGGGAGGGTCTAGGGGGCAATCCGCTTTGTGAGGCCCTCAGTTGTGGATTTCCTTAAACCGTTGCACTCTCCGAGGTTTTGCAATGCCTCTGCGAGTGCACGGACTTTGACAAGCTTGTTGATGACTACCTGCATCTCGTCCCGTGCAAGTTTCCCGGAGTTTACATGGAGATGCTGAAAATATGGCCCTTTACTAATTTACATGTATATGCACATTTACATGGGTGCTTGAAGTGTAAGACTGATTCAACCCATCTGTTCTGGCTAGCTAAACAGCCTGCTTCGAAAGACTCGGAGTTCCCCTAAAATCTAAATCTCCAAAAACCTGAAGCTCTGAACCTAAAGCCATCTGAAACCCTAAAGCCCTTATCCCCGAAGCCCTTACTAAGCCCAAACCTAGAGGCCAAGCCTCCTTGCCCGGAAGCCCTAAGCCGATTTACCAACTTGAAGCTGCTTGACCCGAGTCTACCCCCGGGTATATGTAAACAAGTACATACACATGTTTAATGTTTACATACTGATATATGTTTACACATGCAGGCATGTATGCATGTATGCATGTATGCATGTATGCATGCATGCATGTATGTATGTATGTATGTAATGCAATGTAATGCAATGCAATGTAACATAATGCAACGGAATGTAATGGAATGCACGTACGTATGTATGTATGTATGTACGTAGGTGCTACACCAACAAACCAACCAATGTGTTTGTACGCATATATTCATAGTACTTGCACGTACTTGTACTTAGTATGTATGTCTACGTGTACGCATCTATATGTCGAGCTGTTTATACCTAGGTGTGCTTATTTTGTATTTCAGTTACAACTTGCATTCATCACTGTACTTGTATCCGAACCCCAACAAACTTGGTGATTGCCAGAGGTACAGCCATCTACAATGATGCCTTGGTAGGAAATTTAGTAATTAGCGGCTCTTAGCTTAGAGCCGTGTTCTGTGTTTTCAAGAGACTCTTTCAGGAATTCGCTTTGTCGTGCGCCCAAGTCGTCGGTTCCTCCCCGAGAACGCCTGCGGCGGGTGCCTAGGCGAAAGCAGCACGGTGCTAGGGTTGAGACGAGGAGTTGTGCCTGTGTGCATACTTACTGACTTACATCTACATGAACTATATATATATATATACATAGGGATATATTTATATTCACATTTGCTCATGCTTGCGCGCACATACCAACTGGGGTACCTTTGAAGGTACTTACTTACGTACTGACATACGGGTACTTGGATACTCTTGTGTTGCTGGTTCCTCAATTTGACACTTTCATATGTGTGTTGCATACATACACTTACGTATTCCAGACATACATGCATACACCTATTACTCACGCACACCTACACCCACATGCGCTTGTCCATATGCTAGACAGTTCGCAGTTCGTGGCTCAGCCGTCGGGTGGATAGGTTGTGAAAGGGCAGTTCGCGAGCAAAGGCGCAGTGGTAGCTGAGTTAGTTCGGTTAGGCTGACACCAAAAAGGGACTTGATTACACGCTTAGTCGCAGAAGAAATCACGAAGAGCTTCCCCTGTGTCAAAGCCGTCACGCTTCAGCTCAGGTGTTTTTCACAGCCTCTGATCGATGTCGCATTCCATGGTTTGGGGGTGCCCGGCGCTTGAACGCCGGTGCTTTGGCTGCGCCGGTGATGCTGCTCCTGCTGCGGGCGGTTCTCCGGCTGTCCACCTACGTGGCGCTGCTGCACATTGAAAGCGCATTAGATTCCGAACCCTGAGAGTTTCTGTGTAGTTGCTTCTCGTTTCTTGTACTGTACCTGTATAAACCTCAATACTCTGAACATAGAGAGCGCGAGAGAGGGAGAGGGAGACAGAGAGAGAGAGAGAGGGACACAGAGGGACAGCAAGGGAGAGAGAGAAGAAAGAAAGAAAGAAAGCAAGAGAGACAGGAACAGACAGAGGAGGGAGAGAGTCAGGGAGGGAGGAGAGACAGAGGCGGTTGCTTAAAGGGTGCAGGAGACATTGGGCATCGAGGTCTTTGATCTGAAAGAAATGCAACTTTAGGATATTTGGGGCCTAGTCTAGGGTCGGGTAGGTTTTCTGGTTTATTGGTTCAGTGTTTACGGTTTTGGGGTTTTAGGGTTTGGGATTTTCCGGTTTGGCTGTAGGCCTTGTCCAGAGTCAGGGCTTTGGGCTTCGGTTGCCCCCAAACCTCAAGCAGCAGCTTCGCGGCACTCGAGGTTAAGGCTGTCTTGTGGGTTTGTACCGTAGGATACCTGTACTATTTTGGAGGCTCCTTATTGTAGTTATAGTATAATATCTCCCAAAACCCTATTCTAGATATAGAGCCCCCAACAACAGGGTTTAGGGAACTGCCCTAAACCCTAAAAACTTCCCAGGCCCCGTGGTTGCTCTTTTGGCTGGCGGTGGGTGCCAGTCACCTGGCGTGGTTTCACGTGGCCTGCCTGCCACTGGGCCGGACTATTGAATGTAGGTGACATGCCTGAACCCCAGCACCTCGAGGCATCCCCAAAAGAAAAGCGAAGACCCAGAACCATACCATGTTCGGTTGCTGTAAGATTGCTAATTGATAATTAAATACGGTGCATTTTTTTAAGGGTGTTACCATTAGGGTGTTCTCGTAGTAGGGCAGGGGTGCTGACATACGGGTTACTATAAAAGGTAGCGATAAGGTTCCCTACTAAAACTGGCGCTGAGGTCCCTCCCCTTGAGGTCCGACTACTTCGTCAGCTGGGTGGCTTGCTCAATCGCAGGGCTGTACTCCGAGTACTGGTCGGAGATTTTGCCCAGGCTGTCTGGGGTTTGGGGCGGTTGAGAGCTGAGTTGTTGAGGGTTTAGCAGTTTTGGGTTCGGGCTTTCTGTTTAGAATTGGCAGTGAGGCTTGAAGGAAGAGGCACAGGCATCGCACGTAACGAGCCGCAAGTAGATCCAAATGCCAAACCCGAAATCCCGAAACCCCAACCCAAACCATCCTAATCCCTACACCAAAAGCTGTGCCTTCGTTCAACCGTGGACTAAGAAGCTCCCCCATCAGGCAAAGTTCGTCCTCCACACTTCTGTGTCATGGGCTGCTTCTGGTCGTGGTGATTTCGTTCGCTTCTGCCGTGTACACTTCGCCGCCGGTGCAGGAGGACCTTCTTCGGGTATACGACTTAATCCCATGTACCCTTTGAGGGTACAAGTTAACTTTTCATCTTTCGGAGAACCCTTCCGTGTGCCTTCCCGAGTCTTCTGACACTGCACACACCTACCTAGCTCTTCACTGAAGCACGAGCAGTGTGAGTAGTTTGTTTTTCGCTTGACGTCTCAGACTTGTGCAGTGTATATACTGGGATACTACCCCAAAACCCCGAACCCGTTATCGCACCAGTACAGAGAAGAGCCGATGTGACGTGATGGCTTACTGCTCATGACCAGGATGCGGAGCAGGGGCAACTGCAGTCAGAGAAGGAGGACTCCAGATGGTATCTATGCAAGGTCTGTGGCCATGCTATCTATGGTAGAGATCATCATTGTGCACGAAGCTCAGTGAAGGTTACATCACAATTCCCAGGCTGCTTCTCTAGAGACACAGCTTCTGCCCGAGGTTTGGATTAACCAATGTGTGGGTGCACACAACCATCGATCCTTCGTGCTCTTCGTGGCCAGCTTGACCCTCTTGGCTTGGGCTTATGCATCAATGGTTTTGACTCTCTCAGCATCACTGGAAGAAGAGACGCGCCTCAACTATCTGATGGTGCATCTTGCCGACTGGCGTCTGAAACATTCTATGGCAGGCAACCTCGAGTTACACAAGACCAAAATGATTAGATCATAAAGGCAAGCTTTCAACCCTACTGAAGCGCTATCTGAAGTGCAGGTGCCTTGTATGCATTCGGCGGCGGACTCTTCACGGCTATCTTGCTGCTGGGGCAGCTGTTGACAATCAGCAGCCGAGACTGCAGCCATGACTCATAGCTGCCTAAGTTAAGAATCCACACAGCAGCATTCTGCTGTGGCATGCCACAAGAGTATATATGTAGAATTGCCGGTTTGCACATGCATATATATATATGTGTATATATACTCATGTGTGCGTACACAAAGCGAGTACGCAGATAAAATACTTAAGAAATTCGAACAAACGTACTTGGATGTACACGCATATGTATATGTACATACAGAGGCACATTCACACACAACTAATATGTGTGTACATATATAACTATATATATATATACACAGATACATGATCACGTTGTTGGTATATGTATAGACACACCTATATATATATATATATACATATATCTCTTTTGTTCATATATATATATATATATAATATGTATAGATATATGTTGTGTTTCTGAACCTCTTATGTCCGAAACTATATCTATCGCTAGATCCATGTATATATACAAATCTAACTATATAATATATAATATATAATATATATATATATATATAATATAATATATATATATATATATATATATATATATATGAGCCCGATACCTTTAGGGTATATTTAGCTAGCTTTTTGTATATGCAATACTAAATGCCTAGTTAAATATTATATCGCATCATATGCGCCGATACGATGTGGATCCGAAATGTTTGCCAATCCCCCGATCCAAAGGTTTTAACCTCCGAAGATCAGAAGGATATCCGTAAACAATTCAAGCTTCGACTCTCGTCTTCTAGTGTGTGCTGCCTACTGGATCAGCTCACGGGCCCCAACAGCAGAGGTCATATACAAGATATTCCTTATCTTGGCCTGTGCACACTTTCTACACAGGACTGATTCATATGCAACCTGTTCTCAGATAATGAACAGCACTAATTAACATGTCATCGCTTGATCGATTAGCCCTTGGTACTCCATAAAGGTCTTGCGCCGCAGCCAGCATTTGCTGTAGCCATTTAACAGCACCGCCGATTGGCTGAACGCACGAGTTCATGCAGATTGGTTGCGGAGTTACTCAATCAGCTCAAGAGCCTTGACAGTAGCAGTCATGTACAGTGAGTCAACCCAGAGACTCCGAGATAGTGCTTTGGGTAAGCACCTCGAGGTGCCGGATAACACAGGTGGGCATTCGTCCACCATCCCATCCGACTCCAAGGGAGTCCGGCAAACATAGATAGCAAATGGGGAGGGAACCTCCCCCCCTTTCATCCGGAAGGTCTTTCCCTCCTCGGGAATACATACGGCGTGACACATCCATATCACATGATGTAACACTTTACAGGGCATGTAATGTGCCAATCTGTTATGTCCTGGACTTTCCAATGTATAAGTTCCTTGTCAGTAGAGGGTCAATCGGAGTGGGTGGAGTGACACATTAGGGTGCCTGTAATATGTCAATTTGATATGCCCAGGCACAGGGGCCTGACAGTGTATAAGTTCCTTGTTAGTAGGGTTTCAGTAGGAGATATGGAGTGACACATTAGAGGGCATGTAATATGTCAATTTGCCCAGTCCAGGACCCAGGAAGTGAAGATACACATTATAGTGTGTTATGTCCAAAAAAAGTGCTTTCCGATGTATCAATTATTTTCAGTAGGGTTTCAATAGGATAGGTGGAGCGACACATTATAGGGCCTGCAGTGTGTCAGTTTATTATGTCCAGTGGTTTTCCAGTGGAAAAGTTCCATTGCAATAGAGGTTCCATAGGAAGGAGTGGAGTGACACATTAGAGGGCCTGTAATGCGTCAATTTATACTACCCAGAGGCCTTCCAATATACAGATGCCCTACAGTGTATAAGTTCCTTGCCTTTAGGGTTTCAATAGGAATAATGACACATTAGAAGGCCTGTAATGTGTCAGTTTGTTTTCCCATGTGCCTTCCAATGTATCTCTATACATATCAGATCTGATGTGATCACAGCATTAGCCAAGAAGGATATCACGTAGTTAATAGTCTTCACGATCTTAACAAAGGCGCAATTATCCGTATCGAAGGTATACATTCCCATGAAGAATCCCTATAGATCCCTTCACAGATCCCTTGTATGGAGCCCTCATAGACAGCCTTTATAGATTCGTATAGAAACTTTATAGATCCCCTATATAGAGAACTTATAGAAACCCCGTATAGATCAACAAATGGAGTTCTTTGTAGAAAACTTTACAAGATCCCTTACATGGAGCTTTCATAGACAACTGCTATATATTCCTTACCCTTTGTAGAAACCACATGGAAGCCCTGTATAGATCCCTCGTATGGAGCCCTTCTGGAAAACCCTTACAGATTGCTTATAGAAATCTTATAGATCCTCTATGTAGAGACCTTATATAAATCCATTATATAAAAAACTATAGATCCTCTCTGTAAGGGACTTTCTAGAAACCCATTATGGATCCCTCATATGGGGCCTTTATAGTAAGCCCGGTTACAAAGTATGTAGATGCGATGTGGTAAGCTATTCTTGATATAGTAGTTAAGATAAATCGATTGTATTATGGTTCGTACAATACCTATGAAATTACCTTTAAGAATAGAGGGAGCGGTATTAAAACCAATGAAACCGGCAACGAAGATGATGAAGATGATGAGATGATGCAGATGATGAAGATGATGAAGATAATGGAGATGATGAAGATGATGAAGATGATGGAGATGATGGAGATGATGGAGATTATGAAGATGATGGAGATGATGGAGATGATGAAGATGATGGAGATGAAGAAGATGATGGGGGTGATGGATATGATGGAGATGGCAGGGGGCAGGGGGCAAATGGCAAAGGGGAGGGAAAGGTGAGGAGGTATGGGAAGGCAGGGATGGTAGGAGAGGGGGCAAGGGAACAGGGGGAGGCCTGAAATGTGTCATGCTTCTGTCTGTAAGGCGGAAAAGATGACACACTTCCGGCCTGAAATGTGTCATGCTTCTTTCTGTAAGGCGGAAACGATGACACATTTCCGGCCTGAAATGTGTCATGCTTCTTTCTGTAAGGCGGAAACGATGACACATTTCCGGCCTGAAATGTGTCATGCTTCCTTCTGTAAGGCGGAAAAGATGACACATTTCCGGCCTGAAATGTGTCATGCTTCCTTCTGTAAGGCGGAAAAGATGACACATTTCCGGCCTGAAATGTGTCATGCTTCTTTCTGTAAGGCGGAAACGATGACACAGTTCCGGCCTGAAATGTGTCATGCTTCCTTCTGTAAGGCGGAAAAGATGACACATTTCCGGCCTGAAATGTGTCATGCTTCCTTCTGTAAGGCGGAAAAGATGACACATTTCCGGCCTGAAATGTGTCATGCTTCTTTCTGTAAGGCGGAAACGATGACACATTTCCGGCCTGAAATGTGTCATGCTTCTTTCTGTAAGGCCGGAAAGATGACACATTTCCGGCCTGAAATGTGTCATGCTTCCTTCTGTAAGGCGGAAAAAATGACACATTTCCGGCCTGAAATGTGTCATGCTTCCTACATAATTACATGCACGCATGCATACATACTTACTTACATACTTATTTAAATGCTTACATACATACGCACGTATAGCATATGCATTATAATTGCATGAAAGGTGTGTAAGCGGTTGTAGATGAGCAACCAAGTCAAATCGAGCAGCCGGTCAGCAGGTAAAGGCCTTACCGGGCACGAGCTGCGTCGACGAGACCGGCGACCGCAGCGGAAGTCCAGCTGTTTGCAAAACTGGCGGAGTTGGCTGGCCGGAGGAGTACAAAAGGATGGAGAGTTTTCAATGCCGACCCCAGACACCTGAACTGCCCATCCAAGTCAACGTGATTTTGAAAACGCAGCTCCAATTTGGAAGCCAAATATTCAATTCGCATTGCTGGAACCATTGTTCTATGACAGCACGGTATCCGATCCGCATTCCTGCGAGACCATCGCGACTGACCGACTTCTTAAACAAGTTCTGCACCACGGGGGGTTGATGAGAATCACCACATAAAACTAGTATACCTTATGATGCTGTATAAACAAATAACTTTACATGTAAAAGTATATCTATATATGTATATATAAGTATATATATATGCATACATATACATATAGCTGACATGCGACGCCTCTACGCGACGACGAGTCCGTCGAAGCGCGCGGAAGTGTTGACCGTCGTCGAGCTTTGAGCAGCAGCAACCTCGACCGTTCCTGCTCTGACGTACACTGTCGACGGCTGTGAACTCGAGCTGCGATGCACTACTGCCATCTGGAGCCAGATTTCCCTTGTGTAGCCCGTTCCAGATTCATCATAAATATTCTGGCAGACTCAGATGGCCAGAACGGAATGAATCACGCTCTAAATTTGTTCGTTTCGTCGAGCTCGGAGTCTCTCTTGGCCGCGGCAAAGGCTGGCCTTGAGCCATGGTGCGCGAATTTGAGCAAGGCCGGCGTGCCGTTTCAGCGTTCCGGTTGCAGGTTACGCAATCGAGCTGTCAGGCCCACAGCATCCACGATGAGTGATGCAGTGCCGTTACCGTTACACCAAATTGCCTTCAATTCATCTGCAGACCACATCCTTATAGCTTTTTTTTGTCGCCGCACGCCCACGCACAGACAGCTACAGCAGCGACGCCATCCACCCGTGCCGCCGCTCGCAGCTCGACGTCAGTGCGCACGTGGGGGTTGCCTGATCCTGTCACACTCATTGCCGACGACGCCCAAACAGCCGATGATTGCGGCCGCTTGCATCTATCCGCGGATCATACCATTGCATGTCGATGGCGGTAAGCCTTTTTTGTCATTGCACAAGTGCTGCACATTGTGGCATTGCATGGACGGTTTAGCCGCAGTGTCGCCGTCATCTTTCTGGATGTAGGACTCTCTGGACGAGCCTGCTGCAGCTATAGCCATGCCATTGGCATGCAAGCTGGCGACAGCACGCTCCGAATGTCGCGACGCTTGAATTCGGCCGTACGTGCCCATCCTAAACTTGGATGCTGAGCGAAGGATTAGGCTTAGTTGAATGAGGATGTCGCCGTTCATGTGAACGACAGCCGGGATAAAGCCTTGTGGGATCAGGCGCGCGCTAAAGGGGTCCACGCTCTTATGAAGAGTCTCCCGCCACTAAAATCCTCTCCTCTGAGGGCTCTCCAGGGCTCTTGGAGGGCTCTTGTGGGATCAGGCGCGCGCTAAAGGGGTCCACGCTCTTATGAAGAGTCTCCCGCCATTATGAAGAGTCTCCCGCCACTAAAATCCTCTCCTCTGAGGGCTCTCCAGGGCTCTTGGAGGGCTCTTGTGGGATCTGGGCTCCTGGCTGGATTGTGCTCTCCTGTAGTACAACTTTAGTACTGGAAATGCATCGTTTCGGCTCCTGGCTGGATTGTGCTCTCTTGTAGTACCACTTTAGTACTGGAAATGCCTCGTTTCGGCTCCTGGCTGGATTGTGCTCTCTTGTAGTACAACTTTAGTACTGGAAATGCCTCCTTTCGGCTCCTGGCTGGATTGTGCTCTCTTGTAGTACAACTTTAGCACTGGAAATGCCTCGTTTCGGCTCCTGGCTGGATTGTGCTTTTTTGTAATACAAGTTTAGTACTGGAAATGCCTCCTTTCGGCTCCTGGCTGGATTGTGCTCTTTTGTAGTACAAGTTTAGTACTGGAAATGCCTCCTTTCGGCTCCTGGCTGGATTGTGCTCGCTTGTAGTACAACTTTAGTACTGGAAATGCCTCGTTTCGGCTCCTGGCTGGATTGTGCTCTCTTGTAGTACAACTTTAGTACTGGAAATGCCTCGTTTCGGCTCCTGGCTGGATTGTGCTCTCTTGTAGTACAACTTTAGTACTGGAAATGCCTCGTTTCGGCTCCTGGCTGGATTGTGCTCGCTTGTAGTACAACTTTAGTACTGGAAATGCCTCGTTTCGGCTCCTGGCTGGATTGTGCTCGCTTGTAGTACAACTTTAGTACTGGAAATGCCTCGTTTCGGCTCCTGGCTGGATTGTGCTCGCTTGTAGTCCTGGCTGGAGTGTCTCGGATAGTACGTACCCTCGTTTCCTGGCTGGATTGTGCTCTGGTACTGGAAATTCGTTTCGGCTCCTGGCTGGATTGTGCTCTCTTGTAGTACAACTTTAGTACTGGAAATGCCTCGTTTCGGCTCCTGGCTGGATTGTGCTCTCTTGTAGTACAACTTTAGTACTGGAAATGCCTCGTTTCGGCTCCTGGCTGGATTGTGCTCTCTTGTAGTACAACTTTAGTACTGGAAATGCCTCGTTTCGGCTCCTGGCTGGATTGTGCTCTCTTGTAGTACAACTTTAGTACTGGAAATGCCTCGTTTCGGCTCCTGGCTGGATTGTGCTCTTTTGTAGTACAACTTTAGTACCGGAAATGCCTCGTTTCGGCTCCTGGCTGGATTGTGCTCTCTTGTAGTACGACTTTAGTACTGGAAATGCCTCGTTTCGGCTCCTGGCTGGATTGTGCTCTCTTGTAGTACAACTTTAGTACTGGAAATGCCTCGTTTCGGCTCCTGGCTGGATTGTGCTCTCTTGTAGTACAACTTTAGTACTGGAAAGGCCTTTCGGCTCCTGGCGGGATTGTGCTCTCTTGTAGTACAACTTTAGTACTGGAAATGCCTCGTTTCGGCTCCTGGCTGGATTGTGCTCGCTTGTAGTACAACTTTAGTACTGGAAATGCCTCGTTTGGGCTCCTGGCTGGATTGTGCTCTTTTGTAGTACAAGTTTAGTACCGGAAATGCCTCGTTTCGGCTCCTGGCTGGATTGTGCTCTCTTGTAGTGCAACTTTAGTACTGGAAATGCCTTCTTTCGGCTCCTGGCTGGATTGTGCTCTCTCGTAGTACAACTTTAGTACTGGAAATGCCTCGTTTCGGCTCCTGGCTGGATTGTGCTCTCTTGTAGTACAACTTTAGTACTGGATTTGCCTCGTTTCGGCTCCTGGCTGGATTGTGCTCTCTTGTAGTACCACTTTAGTACTGGAAATGCCTCGTTTCGGCTCCTGGCTGGATTGTGCTCTCTCGTAGTACAACTTTAGCACCGGAAATGCCTCCTTTCGCTTCCTGGCTGGATTGTGCTCTCTTGTAGTACAATTTTAGTACTGGAAATGCCTCGTTTCGGCTCCTGGCTGGATTGTGCTCTCCTGTAGTACAACTTTAGTACTGGAAATGCCTCGTTTCTGCTCCTGGCTGGATTGTGCTCTCTTGTAGTACAACTTTAGCACTGGAAATGCCTCGTTTCGGCTCCTGTCTGGATTGTGCTTTCTGGTAGTAAAACTTTAGTACTGGAAATGCCTCGTTTCGGCTCCTGGCTGGATTGTGCTCTGTCGTAGTACAACTTTAGTACTGGAAATCCCTCGTTTCGGCTCCTGGCTGGATTGTGCTCGCTCGTAGTACAACTTTAGTACTGGAAATGCCTCGTTTCGGCTCCTGGCTGGATTGTGCTTTCTCGTAGTACAACTTTAGTACTGGAAATGCCTCGTTTCGGCTCCTGGCTGGATTGTGCTCTTTTGTAGTACAAGTTTAGTACCGGAAATGCCTCGTTTCGGCTCCTGGCTGGATTGTGCTCTCTTGTAGTACAACTTTAGTACTGGAAATGCCTCGTTTCGGCTCCTGGCTGGATTGTGCTCTCTTGTAGTACAACTTAGTACTGGAAATGCCTCCTTTCGGCTCCTGGCGGGATTGTGCTCTCTTGTAGTACAACTTTAGTACTGGAAATGCCTCGTTTCGGCTCCTGGCTGGATTGTGCTCGCTTGTAGTACAACTTTAGTACTGGAAATGCCTCGTTTCGGCTCCTGGCTGGATTGTGCTCGCTTGTAGTACAACTTTAGTACTGGAAATGCCTCGTTTCGGCTCCTGGCTGGATTGTGCTCGCTTGTAGTACAACTTTAGTACTGGAAATGCCTCGTTTCGGCTCCTGGCTGGATTGTGCTCTCTTGTAGTACAATTTTAGTACTGGAAATGCCTCGTTTCGGCTCGTGGCTGGATTGTGCTCTCTTGTAGTACAACTTTAGTACTGGAAATGCCTCGTTTCGGCTCCTGGCTGGATTGTGCTCTCTTGTAGTGCAACTTTAGTACTGGATTTGCCTCGTTTCGGCTCCTGGCTGGATTGTGCTCTCTTGTAGTACAACTTTAGTACTGGAAATGCCTCGTTTCGGCTCCTGGCTGGATTGTGCTCGCTTGTAGTACAACTTTGGTACTGGAAATGCCTCGTTTCGGCTCCTGGCTGGATTGTGCTCGCTTGTAGTTCAACTTTAGTACTGGATTTGCCTCGTTTCGGCTCCTGGCTGGATTGTGCTCGCTTGTAGTACAACTTTAGTACTGGAAATGCCTCGTTTCGGCTCCTGGCTGGATTGTGCTCGCTTGTAGTACAACTTTAGTACTGGATTTGCCTCGTTTCGGCTCCTGGCTGGATTGTGCTCGCTTGTAGTACAACTTTAGTACTGGAAATGCCTCGTTTCGGCTCCTTGCTGGATTGTGCTCGCTTGTAGTACAACTTTAGTACTGGAAATGCCTCGTTTCGGCTCCTGGCTGGATTGTGCTCGCTTGTAGTACAACTTTAGTACTGGAAATGCCTCGTTTCGGCTCCTGGCTGGATTGTGCTCGCTTGTAGTACAACTTTAGTACTGGAAATGCCTCGTTTCGGCTCCTGGCTGGATTGTGCTCTTTTGTAGTACAAGTTTAGTCCCGGAAATGCCTCGTTTCGGCTCCTGGCTGGATTGTGCTCGCTTGTAGTACAACTTTAGTACTGGAAATGCCTCGTTTCGGCTCCTGGCTGGATTGTGCTCTCTTGTAGTACAACTTTAGTACTGGAAATGCCTCGTTTCGGCTCCTGGCTGGATTGTGCTCGCTTGTAGTACAACTTTAGTACTGGAAATGCCTCGTTTCGGCTCCTGGCTGGATTGTGCTCGCTTGTAGTACAACTTTAGTACTGGAAATGCCTCGTTTCGGCTCAAGGCTGGGTTGTGCTCTCTTGTAGTACGACTTTAGTACTGGAAATGCCTCCTTTCGGCTCCTGGCTGGATTGTGCTCTCTTGTACTACAACTTTAGTACTGGAAATGCCTCGTTTCGGCTCCTGGCTGGATTGTGCTCTCTTTTCGTTCCAAGTTTAGTACTGGAAATTCCTCGTTTTCGCATCCTGCTGGAATTGTGCTCTCTGTAACCACTTTAAGTAACGGAATGCCTCGTTTTCGGCTCCCTGGCTGGATTGTGCTCGTCTTGTGTAACAACTTAGTACTTGATTTTGCCTCGTTCGGCTCCTGCTGGAATTGTGCTTCTTGTAGTACAACTTTTATTACTGAGAAATGCCTCGTATCGGCTCCTGGCTGGATTTTCTCGCTTGTAGTACAACTTTAGTACTGGAAATGCCTCGTTTCGGCTCCTGGCTGGATTGTGCTCGCTTGTAGTACAACTTTAATACTGGAAATGCCTCGTTACGGCTCCTGGCTGGATTGTGCTCGTTTGTAGTACAACTTTAGTACTGGAAATGCCTCGTTTCGGCTCCTGGCTGGATTGTGCTCGCTTGTAGTACAACTCTCCTGGCTCGGGGGATTGTGCTCGCTTGTAGTACAACTTTAGTACTGGATTTGCCTCGTTTCGGCTCCTGGCTGGATTGTGCTCGCTTGTAGTACAACTTTAGTACTGGAAATGCCTCGTTTCGGCTCCTGGCTGGATTGTGGTCGCTTGTTGTGCAAAATGACGTTATCGTTTTTTTTCCTCCTTATCGTTTTACAAGTCAAACGCATCATCGCGAACACCGCGGGCAAGTGCTTACATAAATCGACCACGCGGGGTGTTTATGCAAACCCAACACACACACACACCCACACCCACACACACACACACCCACACCCACACCCACGCCCACGCACACGCACACCCACCCACCCACCCACCCACACACACACACACACACACACACACACACACACACACACACACACACACACACACACACACACACACACACCCACCCCCACACCCACGCACACACACACACACACCGACACACCCACACCCACGCACACACACACACACACACACACAGACACACACACGCACAGACAGACACCGACACACACACAGACACACACACACACACACACACAGACACACACACACACACACAGACAGACACGCGCACGCACCCCCACACACCCACACACACACACACACAGAGACAGACGGACAGACAGACAGAGACAGACAGAGACAGACAGAGACAAACAGAGACAGACAGAGACAGACAGAGACAGACAGAGACAGACAGAGACAGACAGAGACAGACAGAGACAGACAGAGACAGACAGAGACAGACAGAGACAGACAGAGACAGACAGAGACAGACAGAGACAGACACAGAGACAGACACAGAGACAGACACAGAGACAGACACAGAGACAGACACAGAGACAGACAGAGACAGACAGAGACAGACAGAGACAGACAGAGACAGAGACAGAGACAGAGACAGACAGACACGCACACAGACACACAGACACACAGACACACAGACACACAGACACACAGACACACAGACACACAGACACACAGACACACAGACACACAGACACACAGACACACAGACACACAGACACACAGACACACAGACACACAGACACACAGCCACACAGACACACAGACACACAGACACACAGACACACAGACACACAGACACACAGACACACAGACACACAGACACACAGACACACACACACACACACACACACGCACACACACACACACAGACGCAACACACGCACACAGACGCAACACACGCAACACAGAACAGACACACAACAGACACACAACAGACACACAACAGACACACAACAGACACACAACACACAACACACAACACACAACACGCAACACGCAACACACAACACACAACACACACAACACACACACACACGCAACACAGACGACACACAACACACACACACACACAACACACACAACACACAACACACAAACACACAAACACACAACACACAACACACAACACCCAACACCCAACACAGACACACACACACGCAACACAGACGACACGCAACACACACACACACAACACAGACGACACACAACACACACACAACACACACACACACAACACACACAACACACAACACACAACACACAACACACAACACACAACACAACACACAACACACAACACACAACACACAACCACACAACACACACACACACCACACACCACACAGCTCACAACACACCCACACCCACACGCCCACGTACACGCACACGCGCACGCACAACACACACAACCGGCGGCGGGGACACCCACGCGGAGTGCGCACGCATATTTACATATCTAAATCACCCTGTTTTGCACTGCTTTGATGCTGACCAGAGTATCGCTGTCATGTGGGGTTATCCGGTCCTTTAATTAAATTTAATGTCCGCTTCAAGGCTGCGAAGCCAAAGGTATGAGACTTCGCCAGCATCCGCCCACATGTGCGTTTCCCTCCCTTGACTCGCCGAGACGGATTTGTGGGCAAGAACTTCCCTGGACAGAGCGCGGCGTTGCTGTTAGCAGTGAGCATTTCTTGTGGCATGTTTTTGCAAAATTTTGCAGTCAGAAATTCGTCGAGTTCCAGCATTTGCCTGGGCGGAGTTGCTGCATGCATGTGCATGCTGAGGTGCCAAATCACGACGGTTCACCCACCCGTGGGTGGCAACGCCTATCCATGCCCATCCGAAGCAGTTGACGATTTTTGACATGAGGCTTTCCTTCGTGAGACCGCTTCGGCCGCCTTGTTGGACTCGCAGACTGGGTCCCACCCCGTCCGAGTTTTCATAAATTTCTCAGTGGAATCACCGCTCTTCCGAACCATCCTGTTGCGCAGACTTCGCGTGCCCTTTGGCCACGGACCCTTGCCGTTACTGCGCACACCACGATCCCTGTGGCGCCACCTTGCCGCCTGCCCGAGCTCCGGCGTTTTGCGGGCGAGGGGCGGCCTTCTCGAGCGTTCTGCTGCTTGTGTGCGCAGCATATTGCAGCGTGCTGCAAAGAAGGTGAGCAGAAACCCTAATGTCGAGCCAGTTCGCCAAGACGACCGACACGGATTGAGGTGATCGCTAGTGACCGCTAAGAACCGCTAATGGATCCGATGTTGCCGGACGTGGTTTGCACCGCCACCTTCACGCGCTGCCGGCGTATCGGTTTCTATAGTGTTTCTATGGTCCGGTGGACCGTGTTGTGAACGATTGTGAACGTGCTTTGCGCACGGCTTACTTGCCGTAGAATGTCGCATTGGCCTTGGGACGCCCTGACTTTTGCGGGGTCGCGCTTATTGGGACGTCGGCTTAACGGTCCGCTTGTCAAAAACGGTTTCCACTTTCCAGAATGCTGCTTTGCATGCTGACGGGATGAGCCGCGGCTCGGAATTGAGATAAAGTGCTGTCATCAGTTCCTGTTGCTTTCAAAAGCCAGTCTCATGCTGCGCAAGTAGTCGTTTCCGGCAAGGATACACGCGGCGGGAACCCCGTGATCCATTATACTCCCGAAACAACCCCGATTCCCAAGCCTTCGATGAAGGATTTGCTGCCAACGTTGGCTCATTCGAGTTTGTGCCATGGCCTATAGATTTCAATTCCATGGCCAGTGGCGTGCAGCAACACTGTGACGAGGTTCAGCGAGTGTGCGACGACAGAACGTTTGCTGTCACGTGTCCTGTTGCATCCTGGCAGGACCGTCAGCAAGTTCGAGCCAAAGCAGCCGAAGAGGCTTGCATGGGTTTAGTTCCGGTCGTGGTTGGACATGTCGGCGAGGATGGCGGGTTGTCCCACCCAGCAGTAGCCGCAAAGAGATAGTATGATTGCGAAGTTTTTCGTTGAGCGCCAATGATCCTGACGGTGGAGGTTCGGCCATCAGCGGGCTCCCGGGAAGATCCAGTAGGGAAAGCTCGTGACATGTTGCGACATAGCGCCAGTGTTCCGATGATAAGGTTGACCGAAGTTGACTGTAAACCCAGGGTGCATTGAATCTACACAAGTTGCTGAGTCCTGTGCAAAGGTTTTTGGTTGGCTTCAGCTTTCAATCTGAAAATGACCTCGGCAGGTCTACCGTCAAGCACAGGCAGCCAAGAGACTCGTGTCAGTGTCGGCTTCTTACCTTCCCGAGGTGCCTACTCGGAGGTGCTTTGTGGGTGGGCCGAAAGTGCAGCCGCTACCTTGTGCACAATCATGCGAACATGTAACATGTTGATGGTACTTTACGCCCCAAACATTCCTAGACCCCTATCAGGCCGTTATCCGTAAACCCTCGACTTTTGTCAAGTGCGACAGTGCCGAGGCTTGAACAAGGCCGAGGCCGGCAAGAGGCTAGCACAAAGCCGGCGCCACCTTCATATTTGCGACGCCACCGGGCGTCTCGATGGGTGTAACAGTCGTGCAAAGATGAGTGTTCTTCGGTTCGATTCTTATGCATTGATGTAGTATTAAACAACTTGTGAACATGAGACATGCAGGATGGTGCTCGGAAATTTCGTTCGGAGACCACAACGGCTCCGAGACCAAAGTTTGGCCGAAATGCACCATCGACGACGCCAAGGCATTAACGGGGGCTACCCACGGCATGTACATCACAAACATTGAACAACACATCAGCGCCCAATATCAACCTGCAAACACCCATTCTTATCACTACATGCCTCCCGACTGGTTGCCAGGTTCGAGCGAATCCGCAGGGAGTTGGTGATCAGCCAGTTGTGCTCGGATTCAGATGGTTCCGCGGACTTCACTGTCCCGTTATCTCCAACCTCGACTAGTTCAGATGCGACATGGGTTGGCTGTAGAGAATGGGACGCGGAACTTTTGAAGCACCAGATGGACACCCTGCACCTGAGCTGCCCTGCAACCCGCAGCGTGGCAACAGGCCAAATCGAAGAAGCAGATCTTGCCCCAGTTCACCCCAGCAGCCTGAGTTTGCAGAGCCCTCCTTCAGACAGCATCGATGAGCTCTGCAAGGCTATTCCAGACATGCCCCTGGAGTCGGTTACAAGTTGGACAGAAGTATGCCCTGAAGAAACGTCGCGCATCGACGCCGGTTGTTCGCTTCCCGATCCTTGATGCATGCATATGCATGCAGCATTCCATCCAATATGTTAATTGACAACACACACGTCTGAATCACGACAGCTCAGGAAGCTCGGGCCTTTTGTCACATGTGCCTCGTCCAGGTGGGCTGCCATCGTTGTGCGGCAAGTCTTCAATGCAGTAGCAGCCTTGAGTGGTAGCAAAGAGACTTGAAACCGACATGGCAGCATGCGAAACCCGCTAGTTGCACTTCAAGCATATTACACCAGAGAGCTTATAGAGCTTTTGAGGCAGCGAAATCTGGTTCATGCTAAATTTGTGCGGTCCCAGCCTGAGCGGTTTAAGTTGCAGGATGAATTTTTGCACAGGCCGACCGAGCCAGAGCAGATCTTGCAGAGCTGACGGGCCAAACAACTGAAGAGGCTGGCTTGATGTGTTTGGTTAGTCTGCCGAGTCACGCTTCTTAGTTGCGGGTGTGCCTGGCCACCGCGACGAGGAAGCAGAAACGCCGGCCGATTTGGTGGCCCGCATTTCTTCCGCCGAGGACTACTTGCGAATTGCTGCCTTGGAATTGTTTAGAAGCAAGATCGCGAAGGTAGTTCTCGCGATTGAACCCCAGCAGACATGACACACATGAGCAGCTCAACGCAGTAGAGATTATTGTCAACATGGGCGAAGTGTGACAGGAGGCACGGTCCTTCGCTTTGATGTGCCTTCAGGCCTGTTGTGCTGCGTTGCATGTTTCACATGAGGCACTGTTGCCTAGTGCACGTGCCAGGCCATTGAGGACTATAACTTGCAGAGTGGGGCGGTCCGGCTGTCAAAGCCAGAATCAGCATCGTTGCATCAGCCAGCACCTGAAAATGCGGAAAGTGCTGGACAAGTCCCTATGGCGCCATGATGGGTCTTCGATCTTGCATGTATCAGGGCCTATATACGGCTACATGTGTTCGAGCAGGCTGTGTCAAACATTGACACACCTCGCAGCAAGCACTGTTCGAGAAGGGCGACAATTCTTTGGCGAAGTGATTTGAAAAGATGGTAATATATTACCACTAACAATCGCAATAACAGCAACAATCTATATTCAGAAATTACGACTGTGATTAGCGGTATTTCGTGTATCATGTGTTATTATTATATATCATTCTCATATTTCTTACGACTAATCGTATTCTTCTATTTGCGACAATTGTGATTTTGGCATCGCCACCAATTCATTGTTTAGCCAGCTTCCTGAAGGAACAGCTGTCTGTAGGTGCACGTCGCGGCCCGGAAATCGCAACCCTGCTGCTTCAAAACTGCGCATTTGTAGGATCCAGGGATTTAGGGTCGGGAGGGTTTAGGCTTTAGGGAGTGACTTAGTAACTCAGGTCAGCATTTGATCCTTGAAGCATTCCCGACTCCGCCGTGGCAAGACAGTAGTGCGACGTTTGCACTTCTTCGTCCGAGCGGGCATTTGTTTTGTTTGCGCAGCCTTTCACTCAGAGGGGGGCGGGTTTGGTAGAGTCGCGGCCCGGCTTGGGCTAGTTGGGTGGTGCCTTCAAGCGGCCGGGGAGGACCGCAGTTTAGAGACTTGTTGTAGCTACACTGGTACACTATGTTACGATGTTTTCTCACACTGCCCTTTGTAAAAGATCACCCTGTCGTCAGGCATACTCCTTCCACTATGCATGCCATGGACTTGCTTAGTCCTGAGTACTTCTGGAAAAAAGTTCAAGACATGCCAGCCAGAAATAGTCTGACGCTCTGTCTCTCTCTCTCTCTCTCTCTCTCTATCTCTCTCTCTCTCTCTCTCTCTCTCTCTCTCCCTCTCTCTCTCTCTCTCTCTCTCTCTCTCTCTCTTTCTCCTGCTGTTCTGTAAGACATATGTATACATATATAAATGTATATATACATCTTCACACTCATTACAACTATGTACGTGTATAGAGATTGTACATATGTGGGTCTGCATACAGAGGTACGAACAGATGTCTTAGACACACATACATATAGATATATGCTCGCAGAATGACTCATTTATATATATATATATATATATATATGTGGTTGTTGTGCAGGTATGATAGCTTAACGAATTATGCCAACTGCCTGTTAAGTTGGATACTGTACTTCACAGAACAAGGGTATAGGTAGGTTTTTCACACCAGTAAAGGCACACACACACATGTGCGTATACATACCTTTATATATATATGTACATAATACCGATGTGTTATGTACGTACATGTGTATGTGTGCACACGTAAGTCTAGCTGTGTAGTCTGCTTCCTCCATGAGCACGTACAAACATCCATGTGCACATCTCGCGCACGTAGAATTTTGGATTGCTCGTGACAGTTAGGGTACGTGGCTTTACAAACTTGCAACGCGCACGTGATCGCCTTGCCCAGCCTCTCCGCCTCTGCCCTTGTCGACTCCTCGTGTGACGATGCAGGAGCAGAGCAAGCCATGACGAATGCAAAGGAGGACTTGAGGGTGTAGTCTGTGTCCTGGCATTGCCATGGCCGTCGATACTGCAGCAACAAGACTGGGTTCAGCCGCCTAGTTGAGAAAGCTTACTTCATGAAGCCCCGTGCACTTGTTACCAGACTAATGCTGCAGTGGCGTAAGCGACATATTGGAAACTGGAGGTACCTATCTTGGCATTGAAACATCCGAAACAGCTGCAAGACACGCTTCGGGCGCCTAGACCAACAACCACTGCACCCGGCAGAGGTTAGCCACAAACAACAGGGACCATGAGACATGTGTGAGCCATGTCAGTAGCAACAATAGCAAATACAGCAGAACTACTGCATTTTCCAGTCCAATCATCTCACCTGGCTCCGACCCCAAAACTTAAAAACCCAGATGCACAGATCTGAGAAGTGTAGCAAAGTCCAGCTCCAAGGCCCTATGAGCAAGGCCCTATGCGAATCGAAACCTAGAACACACCCTTAACCCTTTCGGCGTGTGTCGTTCTTGCTTTCATCGGAACCTCGCCTCCTGGACTCGCATCCCTCGGTCTTCGATACGGACGAATTTACCTGCGGTGCGACATTTGTCGGCTTGGAGGGTTAGGAGAAAAACGTCCCTGTAAGCCCTTATAAACCCTAAATCCTTAAACCCTAAACCATGAAACTTGTCAGACGGAAAAGGGGCGTCTTTAAAAAAAAAAACTTGAAACTTATAACTGAGCGCACCAGGAGCCCAAGCCACCGGCGAGTGAGGCGCCACCCAGAACACGGCCCGACTACGGCGGCCGGAAAGTTGTGGAGCTCGAGGCAGGGGTTTCGGGTTTAGGGTCTGCAGGGTTTAGGGCTGTGGTTCTAGATTTGGGTTTTAGGTGAAGGTTTGGGTGCCTGGGAGAGAGAGAGGCTAAGGTTTGGGGACTTAGGGTGTGGGGTGCGGGATTGGGGTTTGGGATTTAGGTTGGGTTTTGGCAGTGGGTTTGTGGTTTGGGACAGGGTCTGGGTTGAGGGTCTGGCGCCTGGGCTTTGGGGATGAGGTTTAGGTTGGGTTTTGGGTTTGGTGTTTGGGCGTGGATTTGGAGCTTGGGTTTTAGGTTGGCTTTGGGGATTGGGTTGAGGTTTTAGGATTGTCAAGTGACCCCAGATCCCTGGACGCATATTTTATTGCAATTTATTGCCTGGAATTCTGAATCACTTCTGCATTGCAAAGCCAACCCGCCAGGAGAAACGGACCTATACGTCAACAGCCCTGACTGGAAAGACTTCAACGGAAGGACGAACTCGTTTGCAGCAGCAGCAGCGAGAACTGCCTGCTCGGTGTTTCTCTGCTTTGGTGTGTCAGCCGTTTTTCCAACCCATAGAACCGTGAGGTTCTCGCGAGCAGTACAGTTGGTGTGAAAACGTGATGATTTCAGTTGAGGTCATGCGGTCAAGGTGTTTGGCCGTTTTGGGATGTTGGATTGTCTGGTTCGCTGCCTTCCTACTCCTCTCTGGCAGCAGCCTCGACAGAAAAGGTGTCCAGCAATCCTACTACTTGGGGTCGAACACAGGCCGCTTGAAGAAGTAAGGTTTACAAGAAACGTTTGCATGAACTGCATTTCACCTGCGCCCTCTCCCAATCGCGGTGTTCTGCAAACAACAATGGGCTTGGTCCACAGAGCATGTAACGCTTGCGCACAGTTTGAGCCCACAAGCGGGGCTGTTCAAGGACAGCTGCTGTGATAGCTCGGAGACAAGTTACGAAGCAATCCATAATTGAACCTCCATTTAGAATTTAGTTGGACAGTCGCGAGTCTTCCGTCTGCAAGTTTAAGCGTCGTCGATTGGGTAGCACGGCGGCACGACCTGTCGCACCTGAAATTATAAAGCAGGCTTGTCGTTGCACTAGCCGGCGTTGCGGGTTAAGTTGACCATCACCGCATCATTGGCACGAGATTACAAGCATCATCGCACGTAGCAGCATGCTAAACTGTTTTCAATGCGTACAGGGTCAGACCAAATTGTACCCATATCGATTAAAGTCTCCCAATCTCGTTCTAGATGCGTCCGGCTACCCAGCATCAAGTTGCTGACACGGGAGTTTCCCAACGGGTACCATTCTTTTGGGGTCCTTATAATAAGGATCCTACTACTATCTAGGGTACGATATTAGCATCCGCTCTTTTCGGAACCCCCGCATGCCATTCGGAGGAGTCGGAGAGCCCGCTTTGACATCGCTAACTGCGTTGAGTCAGCAGCGGCAGCTGAAATGGAAAGTGCGAGCAAGGCCTTTTGCTGCTGATGTTTCAGATTGCAGCTCCCCTCAATGGTTCCGGAACAATAGACCTTCGCTAATAGGCCTGACTTGTTCGAGCGCGAGTGCTAAAAATTACCAGACCCAGTAGCCCGCCAATTTACAGCGCAAGCATTGCAAGCTTGATTTCATCACCGCCAGCCAATGAAACCGAGGTGCCAATTCTGTGCCCACGAAGCGGTGTCAACTTGTCTGTTTTGCCGGAACATTTGCGCACGGGCATGCCGCATAATCGCATATGAACCCAAGCGTTGGATGGTCGTTTCGCCAATGAACATTCACAAGACAGACTACTATTCATTCTTGTTGAAGTTAGGGCCTATGGTTAGTCCTGGAGACTCGAAACCTGAAACCCGAAAGCAAAGACTGAACGCAGAGAAACTTTTGGGCTTCCCCTTGCCTGAGCTTGAGTGCTGAATTCCACAGAGCATGCCCAAGTTTAAGGATCCGAACTTGTAATTCTCGTGATTGTAGTTTCTGGAAACCCTTTAGGCATAGCCTCTAAACCCTTCCAATAAACAGTATCCTTGAAAGAAAACCTTACAGAAATCCTTCTGTTCACAAGGACCCTCATTTTAGCAAAAGATTATAGGCATGTACAGTAAGCCTTACAGTTGCAATAACCCTAGCATTATTTTTATTGTCATTAATATTATCATTGTCAGCCATACAGGGGGCAACAGAACAACATTATTAGGATTTTATTGCTAGCGTTATTACTAATTATAGTATGTTTCTGCTTATTTGTATTGTTATTAGTAGTGCTGTTAGTATTATTACTCGTATTACTACATAGTACATAGCTCTTATGATAACCCTCGTGATGCGCGTCGCAGGCGACATGGGCCAGCGCTGAGTTGGAGCCGGCAGATGAGTGAAGGATCGTCTCTCCGATGTTTAGGACATAGTTTGGGTTCAGTGGTTCGGCTTAGGGACTTGGGTACCAATGCTGTGCCAGGAAGTGTCGAGGTTACCAACTGCGATTTCTTGTTTGAACGCCCTTGCCTCAGAGTTCCGTTGTCTGTAGCACAGACATGCTCTGACCGAACGCTGGGCAGACCAAGTCCAATGAGAGTCGCAGCCGGCCTCCTCATCTTCAAAGTAAGGGTATTTTGCTGAAATCAAAACACCAGAATGGCAGCGGACCCGAATCCGGTTCTCCGGTTTGCAGGTTCAGAGTGGGTGTAACTCCAGTGTGATAAGGTTGTCCGCCAGCCATAGGTTCAGATAAGAAACATTGTGCGATGTCAGCCGGTTCTGTATAATCCTACATTGCCCGATGTTTCGCTGTGTTATGCTGCAGTATATAAAGAGCATTATGTAGCTTGATATGGTATTCGGTTATGCCATGCGGTGATAAACTACCAGTATGGTATAACAATATGTCATGTTTCGTCATGTTCTCATGGTTCAGGGCTGTAGGATTTTGAATTTATGCTTGAAGGCGTCAAGTTCACAGCCCTCCTGTTCGCCCGATTTGTGCTCCAAGGCTCTGTCCTAAACCCAAAAGCCCGGAACCCCAAACCCTACCTACATGGGTGTTTCCGAGAATAGGGGACCCTTATATAGTACCCTAAATAGGAGGATCCCTATTACAAGGACCCCCAAAATAAGGCACATAAGGTACCCCTAATTTCTGGAAACCAAGGTTCTATATCCAGCCCATAAAGGCGCCTGACCAGGCTCTCTGCGCTCGCCAGCTCGGGGACCGCTTTCTCTTGGGAAGGGCCCAGACCTTCCAAAATCCCTTAATTAAGGAATATCCCTTAAATTATAGTAGGATCCTTAATATGATTTAAGGTATGTTCCTTAACTAAGGGATTTTGGAAGGTCTGGGGGGTTTATGCAGGGGTCTTAATGGGGGGTGTGTTATGCTCTAACTTCTCAGGACCCCCAAAAGCCCTATTCTAGTTTTTAAGGCCCCTACATCAACGGGTTGGGGTCCAAGGGAACTTGTACCTTTCGCTGTGCTGGCGGAACCCTTAACCCCAAAACCCTAAACCCTACACCGGTCTTTCTGTGGATGGCTGTATTCTCTTTTTATTAGTTTGCAGATTAAAGAATTTCGTATTCTCGCATATTCAATTAGTCATTCACTTTATGGTTGTCTTTTCTTTTTTCTTACAGCATTACATTTCTTTCATCTATTTCTTGGTAGTCTACTTATTTTTCTTATCTTCTTTTCTGGGCCTTTTTTCATTCCTTTGCGTTTATTTCATGCTTCACTCACTTCTTTCGTTCATTATAAATACACACACACACACACAAAGTAATTCCAAAGGGCTTAATATTTAGTGTTATAGTTCCTTAGTAATCTTAGTTGTTAGGAGATCATACAAGGAATTAGTTCTAGGATTATAGGAGAAGTTACTAATAATCTGAAACATTCCTGATTCCTTCTGTAAAATCTCACCTAATTCCTAATATACAAAAGAGACCGCCCAGAAGAGCCGAGTAGGAGTGCATTATTCCATACTGCAATCTATTGTTTTAAGCTGTAAACTAGAATATACGAACATGTAATACCTAAGATGCTTTACCGTAAGTTCAAATCCAGGCCGTGCGAGGCTTCAGTTGCTGAGTCTGAGGGCACACCACGGAATTCGGGAGTGCGCCAACGAGGTTTCCCGAAGTTCCAAGCGTCCGGCTTTTGATGCTCAGTGCAAATATGCACATCCGGGAGGCTATGATATGGCCCGTTTCGTTCACAACGATCTTGCAAAGAATTTGGACGCGAATGGGTGTCCCCTAGGGTAACCTATTTCAGCAAGAGTCAGCCAAAATAAGTTCGACTCTCATGACTCAGATTTGCAGTCTAGCACGTACGGTGGAAAGGTGTTCACATTTATTCAAAATACGGTGGTGCCGTGCCGCGTATTGTCCCATCTATTGTCGGCACAGGCTGATCTGCTGAAGGCGTGTTTCACTCTTGTATAGCAGCTAGGCATATCTCTACTCAGCATCATAACACTGGTTGCCATCATTGTTGCTGCCCCTACTTTTCGCTTAGTCCGCACTGCGCCATTGATTGTGGAAGCAGAACGCGGGTATAATCGGGCCAATGACACTGTGGAAAGTGCATTGGCCTACCAATCAATCTTCTCGATCTTGGCAATTGCGCAGAGTTTAGGGAAAGCCGCCAGCGATGCCCAAAGCTTCTTATCATTGATACCATGGCCGGGGGTTTGCAACTGGAGGGGGTGATTGTTGCCGTTACCTCTGGGAATTTCGTGGCGACTGCCGGGGCACAAGATCCGCAGGGATTTTTGTTATTGATATATAGGGGCCTGATGAATTCGAAATTAATCATATTCACTTCTAGTCCCGTATGCTTGTGCGATACCATACCCCCGAAACCATTTAATCATGAAGGCCCCTATATTGGATTCCGGCCTGGGTGCCGGAGAAGGAACACCATGTGGATGGACCATCGGATGGATGCCTGCATCTTTTGCCCGATTAGCAGACTGTCGTCGCCCGTCGGTTCCTCATCACAGAACTGACAAGAGTATTCACGACTTTGTTATGCATTTGTTGCATGTAAAACAGTATCAAGTATCAAGCATATCCTTGTCTTTGCTACGCTTGTTTTTGGATGCCGCCGCCTGCAACTCATGAGTTGCATCCGGGGCACAGATGAAGTTGGACAGTGAGGCCGGCTGAGGCGAGCTTTAAAGTGGTGTCTCGCAGTGCGAGAAGGCTTACACTAGGACTCCATGTGCAGAGCTGCAATGCTTCGAGGCTTCATTGGCCTGGAAAGCTGTCGCAGTGATCTGGAGACTTTTTAAACCGACTGTTTAATTACAGATCCAGACAGCGATCTACCCTCTTGGCATCATTGTTGACCCAGCGCCAAGGCTGCATTCATGTCCCGGTGCAGCTTGCTGGGCTTACTGTGTTGCGGCGATGTCTCTGAGCTTCGATGCTCCTCTGTGCCCAGACTACTCAAGACCACCCAGCGCATGGGACATATTAGACTGTGCGACCTGAATTGTGATAGAAGATCGCAGCCTCAACACCGGCCACTGAAACAAACCAGGACGTTGCGTGGCTCTGGGCACAAAAAAGATTAAGTCGACTGTGACTAGACATAGATAGATAGATATATATGTATATATATATATATATATACATATATATAT